>SJYA01002789.1:4035070-4049783 GCA_006410615.1 Neotragus moschatus | reverse complement strand
TCACCCATCCCCCCCCACCCCCTCCCTCCCCACCCTACCCCACATGTAGTTTTGGTATCTCATACAGATGCAGTGAGAAGTAGCTACACATGAAAGAAGCCTAACATAAAAATAGCTTTTCCGTCCTTCCGTCCGGAAAGCAAACATCCTTCAATAAACATGCAAGGCAGCTGCCTAGAGAGACCCAGGGTTGATGAGGAGGTCACAGAGGGCAGCCCTGGGCCTGCAGGAATACTAGCCTCCCCGAGTCTGGCAGGAGGGGGAATGAGGGGGTGATCTGGGTCTAGCGAGTCCAAAAGGACTCGGGCCTCAGCCCTAAGGTCCAGAGATGGGGTCCCCCATTCCTCTTTTTAAACCCCACTCTCTGGCCCACAGGCTCTTAGGCCAAGAGCATCACTGCGTTTCATCCATTTGAGGAGGAGTTTCTGAAAAATAATCTCCAAAAGATAGTCTTGGGTCATCAAGGCCCCAGCTTCAAAGTCAGAGCCTACGTTCTGTGGCCCGCAACACCCTTGCCCCACGGGGGCCCAACAGCCGCCTGCGGCTGGCCATCTGCAGGCCCAGTGTCCCCCATCAGGTTTACGCAGTCCCCCTGGGAAGAAGTGGTGGACAAGGAGCTCCTGGGCGCAGCCGGTTCCAGGTGGAGACTTTTCTAGTGCCTCGGGGCTGCAGAAGCCTGCAGCACACCCGGCCCCGTGAGGCCCTAATGGACCAGCAGGCCAAGAATGAGCGTGGGCAGGACACCCAGCCAGAGGCTGGTGGCCAGGGTGCAGGCGTGGCCCAGCAGTTGTGAGGTCATGGCGCTGTCCTCGCGCAGCAGCTCCCAGTGCTGAGCTTCGCGGAGGTAGGAGTCCTCCTGGGCCTCGCAGTAGTAGTGGCCGTAATGCAGGTCCGTGAGGTTCTCGATGAACAGGATGCAGTTGGGGCTCTGGTGGCCGGGCTCACAGCTCTGCTCCACACTGTTCTCGTGGCGCCAGGAGTAGGTGGCATGGCGGGACTCCATGGGGCAGCTCAGGTAGTAGCGGGAGTTCTGGGCCAGGGAAACCTTCTGCAGCGGGGCCTGCTCTGGGGAGCGAGGGGGAGGGAGCCGTGAGGAGCGGTGAGGGCTCCCAGGGCAGGCTGTATCCTCCCACACTGATAGGGCTACAAGGCCAAGGCTTCTAAATGAACGCGGGGACACCAGCCCCCCTTCTCCTCCTTACTCTCCCCTGCCTCCCTCACCCGACTCCTTGTAGAACCCCCACACCAAGGGGGCTCCTTCCACAGGACTGTCCTGCCCCATCTGTCTGGAGCCCCCAGGACCAGATTTGGCCTCCCTCAGACAGGGAAATTGGGGCAGGAATATACCACCCCCATCGGACTGCAGCCTGTGAACTGGGCCAGATAGGTACCTGGCTTTGGGTTGGGGCACTCCTTGTGTGGCTCGACTGGACTGATGGACTGTAGCACTGGCCTGGAGTTGGAAGGAAGAGAGAGGCTAAGAAAACACGGGGTCACAGGCCTGGCCCCTTCCCTGGTCTCACCCCTGACAGCAGCAGCAATGGTGCCCACCCAGAGGAGGGTCTGGCCAGAAGGGATGCCACCCATCAAGCACCATGCTGTGTCCACCTTCTCCTAGGAGCAGGGGGCCCGGCCAACATACTCCTGGGAACTGTAGATGGAGACACAGCGGTCCTGGTACCAGCCGCAGTAGGGGTCGCGGGCCATCAGGCAGCCATGACAGCCCCCAGTGTAGACTTCACACAGGTCCACGGGTACCTGGCTCACCTCCCACTGGGAGTTTACATACAGTTTCCGCTGGAAGGAAAAAAATGACCAATCAGTTCAGGGACCCCAACTGAGTTCTAAGCCCCCAGGCTGAGGTCCAGCTGCCTGGCAGGCCCAGGGGTCCAGAGACCCTGAAAAGGACATGTGAGTCACACACAGACGGGCCCTGTCCTCAGGTCACGTTGGCCCCACAGGGCGGGTTGAGGGTGGGGAGGCTCACCCGGTCAGCGTCCAGGGACATGGCCTGGATGGCGGCCGGATGGCGGAAGGGCTGGATCTCCAAGATGTTGAAGACAAGGCCGTGTTCCCGCTCCCCTGGCTCTACCACCTTGTGGATGGTGCCCTTGTCTGTGGGTGAAGAGCAGAGGGTCAGCAGGTGGGAGCCCCACCGCAGAGCCAGGCAGCCTCCCCCTGGGCTGAGCTGACCAGGAAAGACACAGGTGGGCAGGGCTATTTAAGTCAAGGCTCAGGCGAGGGTCAAAGGACTGGGGTGGGGTTGGGAGAGGACAGCATGACTGGGGAGGGTCTTAAGGGCCCAAAGATATCACAGGAAGTTTCCAAGACTGGGCCAGGGAGGCCATCCCAGGAGGCTCTGGGCTCCCCAAGGCCACAAGGGGAAGCCAGAGCACGAAGACGAAAACCAGCAGTCCCACGTGCCCAAGCACTGCCAAGCCTCCAGCTACATGCATCAGTTACAGTACTTCATTTAACCCCCACTCGCCTGGGAGGCGGATATCAACATCCCCACTTCAAAGGAAAGGAAATGTGGCTCACAAAGACCAAGCAACTTGCTCAAGGTCATGCAACTGGTGACTGGAACCCAGAACAGGCAGAACCAGACCCTTCCAACCTCTTCTGTTTCCTGGACTTTTCCAGATGTGCTTTCTTTGAAATAAACTTTTTATTTTGGAATAATTTCAGATGTAATGAAAAGTCACAGAGACAGTCCAGAGTTCCCATATACCCTTCGCCCAGTCTCCCCAAAGGTTAGCATCTTGTATGACTGTGAGGTTTGTCACAACCGAGCAGTTGACACTGGTTTGTTATGATTAAGTCGACTACAGACTTTATTGGGATTTCACGGGTTTTTCCGCTAATGTCCTTTGTCTGTTCCAAGATCCAATCCAGGATTCCATACTGCATATGCAGTCTTAGGGGATTTTTTTATTTTTCTAAAATCTTAGACCTAAGAAGAACCTTAGGTTCCACATAGGGGATCCCAAGGTCATATACTAGGCTGCCTGCCTCAGAGCCCAGAACTCTCTCCATTCACTCCTGTCGGGGACTAACGGGCATCCTGACCCCTGAGTCTTCCCAATCCTACCTCCCCGGCTGTCCCAGTTTCTAGAATAGCGTACCTCCCTTTCCCTCCCTCCCAATTTCCCAGGGCATCACTTGCCCCAAAAAAGCAGTCAGATGATCAGATGACTGCCTGCCGGGGACATTGCCTCTAAGTGTCCACGATCCCCCCTCTGCGGGTTCTGGGATGTGGTCCCTGGCTCCCTTGGCCTGACAGGCTTCCAGCCCACGTACTACCTTCACACCCACACTGCCCTTCACCTCCTCCACACAGCCCGGTGACAACCTCTCATAGCTTCTTCCAGCTGTAAGAGCCTCCCATTCTCTGTAGAAGGCTCAGAAAGTCCTACCTCCCATCCAGCCCCAATCCTTCATGCTGCAAACTCCAAAACAATCTCTCTGACGGCCCTCAGGGAGAACTGAGACAAATGCCCTCATCACTCAAGTGCATCGGCTTCCAGGTCTTCAGAAAGGAAGCCTACAGCTCCCTCAGCCCAGGACCAGCCTGCCTTGTCCTGGCTCCTGCTCCCAGTCCTACATCGTCACTCCCCCTACACCCCAGTGCTCTATCCTGCTGGCTGGTCACAATAGCCAGGCCATCCGCTGCTGGAGCAGAGCAAGGACAGGGGTCAGTGGGTGGAGCCAGGATGAATGGAGGAGTCAAGGGGTGGTGGATCTCACAACTCAGAAGCCAAGCCTGTGAACGGGAAATTACTCTCCCTAAGACTCCTAGGAGCCAAAACACCAATGAGGCCACCGTGACCCTGAGAAAACCCCAAGGTGAAGCAACAGCAGGAAGTTACATAGGCCGTATGTGCAATTGAGGGGCCTGCCTGTGGCCTAGACTACATGACCCCAGAGGTGTTAGGCACTGGGGGAGACACTGCTTTTCTGATGGCACCAGCACCCAGTCCTAAGGAAGGCCTATAGCACCCTCCCCTCAATACTGATCTCCATGCCTGCTTCCAGACCTAGCACCCTCCCCTCAATACTGATCTCCATGCCTGCTCCCAGAGCATCTTCGCCCATAGTCTGGGACCAGGAAGTTGCTCTAAAGCCACCACAGGGCTGTTTTCTTCATGGTCAATGACCTTCTGGAATGCAGGCTCATCTTTCTGAACATTCTATTCTGCTTCTGGGGCCAGCCAGACCCCACTCCCAGAGGGAGCCTATCTAGGGAAGAGGAGGTGGCCCAGCAGTCCTCCACAAGACCCTGCAAAGGCGCTGCCATCAGGAGGCCCTTCCTCACATCTCACGAAACTCTTTGCATCCCACAGCAGATGTTTCCTCTTACCTGCATAATCTCAAAGACAGCGAGAGGGGCCAGTTTCCTCACTCTGCCTGGCAGAGGCCCATAGGACATCTGGGACCAGGCCCTTCCACTTGACTTTCCACATCTCTTCCTGCCATCCTCAGGAGTCAGAGTGCTGGGCCAAGCTACCCCAGCTTTGCCCACACTCACTGCATTTCTGCCTCTGAATCCGGGTGCCTTCCAGCCTTTGATGCCCTCCTCCCTCTGCCCCCACCTCCTCCAGAAAGCCCTCACTGATTGACTCTTTCATAGCTACACATATTAACTCCTGACAGCTCTTCGCCACTCAGTTCTCCCTTCCAGGTATAATTATCCAACCAGATGTTAGTGACATTACTCTTCATACTCATTTTTACCAAGCAGACTGGAGAGGGGTCCCTGGTAGCCCCTTACCTGTGGTTAGGTAAAGCACGTGGAAGGCCTCCCCATTGCTGGCGCGCATGCGGTGGACAACCACCTTCTGGTAGTGGTACTTAGAGTGGAACAGTGGCGTCTTCAGAGGCCCCATGGGCTCCACCCTCTGCACCACCTCAGGGTGACTGTCAGCCACCTGGAAGGTCTCTGTGGGTATTGGCTGCCGGTCTGGGAGGCACCGGGTGAGGAGAACAGGTCCAGATCAGTGGGGTGGCTGGGAGATGGGGTCGCGGCCTGGGCCACGGCAGCTGTCACTGCTCACCTTGCCAGGCCGTGGGTTGGGGAGGCTCGAGTGGTAGCCCTTGAGTGAGGAAGTGCAGAAGACCTTGTCAATGTCACCAAGGGAGTACACGCAGACAGCCGAGTAGTTCCTGGGGGGACATAGAGACCACCTCAGTGGGAGGCCCAGGACCGCCCACCTCCACTCACTCAGGCCAGCCCTGCACCAGATGGAGTATAACTACAGCCTAGCGACCAAGCCCCCTGGCCTTCGAGCTCCGTGACAGCAGGGACTCTCCTGGAGGCCAAGGCCAGTGCCTGAGTGTTAGCAAATACCACCGAAGGAAGGAGAGAGGCAGGACAGAAAGAGGGAGGGACGGAAGTTCAGCCTAATTTCTCTCTTTTGCAATATAAAACCACAACCTGTATTCTGTCACGGAATCACTGAGTTCAGAGGCCAACCCCAGGGCAGGAGGAATTCCAACACGTTCATCCTTGCGATGCTAATGGCCACGGAGGCCAGAATCTCGTCCTCCTCCCAGCCCGCTGGGTCCATGCACATGGGAGCCCCAGAGCAGGGTCTTGGTTTCCCCACCCTCCCCACACACACCCTCACTTAGGCCTGCCTTGTTTTCAATCAATGAGAGTGATTAAGAGGTGTGATTATCAGGCACAGGCAATGCCTGAGCAGGTGTGATAGCACCCAGCTCCCTGAGAGGCCTCGGCAGCCTTTTCCCAGGGCCCAGCAGCCGCTCTGCGTACACAGCTGGCAGACACACAGGCCCAGTAGCCATGAGCAAGCATATGGCACGTGCGCACACAGCCGTCTATACAGACTCACAAACGCGCCAGCATACTCATCCTCCTGAGCACTGTGTCCGCCCAACCCAGGCCCAGCAACAGCCTTGGCCCTTGAGCCTGGAATCCCTGCGCTTGCCATATCAGGCATTCCCTTGACAGGGCCTAAGTGCTCTGATCCCTACTGGACACTCACCAGCCTAGCCCCAGGACAAGGCCACTCACCAGGGGTTGGAGAAGACGCCGTAGACCCTAGTGTCCTTCCACTGGCCGTTAGGGTCGGGGAGCAGGAAGACATCCTGGAGCCGGTTGAAGTTCTTATTGGAGGCAGCATCACTGCACACCAGCATGGCTTTCAGGAAGGTGTTCCACTTGGAGACCGACAGTGAGCTCTCACCACCCTGGTCCCCCTGGAAGGGAGGCGAGGAGGGGGAGGTCCCTCAGCACCTGCCTGGGCTGCCCCCCATACCCGGGACACCTGATGCCAGGAAGGCCAGCACCCAGGCTTCTGAGGAGGAAAAGAGGCCCTGCAAGGGGCCAGGACCTGCCACGGAGCGAGGCTGGGCTGCCCCACGACTCAGGCCAGGCTCCAGGTGGCAGGCCTGGCTGACCCAGGGCACAGGGCCCACAGTGGGGACCTGCAGGGTGCAGGGGTCAGGTCCCCACCGAGCACACAGGCTCAGACACACGTCTGCCCACTCTTACACATTCACACTCACACACATGACACGGACCTACATGACCCAGCATCTTCACGCAGGTGAAACACACGTCAACACACTCTTGTTCCCACGCATATGCTCACAGACATTCTCCACGAATACACACCTGTGCACACCCTCACACACGCAAGTGATCCCAACCGTCACTACCCATTCACAGATGCACCAACGCTCCTGTGCACACCCTCTTCCTCCCACAGTCCCACAGACTCCCTCGCACGCTTGCACACACTCCCTCGCACACTTGCACACACACAGGCACTCACATACTCACTCACTCCTGTGCAGGCACAGACACACTGGTTTGCCCACCCTGCTCTGGCTCACCCTGCATAGCTGGGCCACTCGGGACACATTGAGTGGGGCCTCGGGATTCTTGTCAGGGTTATCCTCTCGGAAGAAGTAGTAGATCTTGTCATCATAGGCCTGGTCTTGGTGCACGATGGTGGCCTTGATGAACTGCGGGTCTGCCGGGGACAGATATGAACGGGTATGAGGCCGGGAGCCTCTCAGAGGACCCAGTCCCCGAGTCTGCACAAACAAACCCACGTCCAATCACACCAGAAATAAACTTCAGAACGCCAGGTCCAACACCCCAAGGGGGCCAAGACTCTGCACACCCACCCCTCACCTGTTTTGCCCTCTCCAACAAAGATGTCATTGGCCCAGGAGCAATGACTTCATGCCTAGGGACCCGGAAGAGTCCCTCGGGGCCTCTATATCACCTCTGCCTAATTGGTAGAAGAGGGAGTGGGTGTGGCCCCACATGAGCTCAGCAGAGGGACGTGCTGTGGCTCCCGGGGACCCCACACTGGGTCTGGGGCTTCCTCTGATGTGTCTCCAGTGGGTGTCAGGCCCATTCTGCCCCCACATCTTCACCTCTGCTCTCCCCTGCTCCTGGCCAGGCCCACCTCCTTGGCTCTCTCGTCTCAGGACTGCACCCAGCTCCCACTTTCCTGATGGCCTGTGGCCCCAGCGGCCCTCCGGGAGACCCTCGAAGCGTGAGGGCCCCTGAGCGTCCACACCCCCTCGCCGGCCCGGCCCGGCCCGGCCCAGCGGGAGCCTGACTCACTCTGCATGACGGTGTCACTGGTGTACAGCTCGATCTCGCCCTTGATGCGGCGGAACCTAGGGATCTTCCCGTTATACTCCTGCTTCCGGATGGTGGAGTACACCTCGTCCCCTGGGCACAGTGAGGGGCCACAGATAAGGGCATGCAGCTCTTGGAAGCCCCTCCATGGGGCCTGGACCAGGCACAGAGCTGACCGCCCTCCCCCAGCCCAGCACAGCTGCCCTCAGGGCACACGCCTGCTCCAGCCATGGCCCCACCGGCAAATGGCCCTACCGTCAAACAGAACCAGGGAGTTCTCATCCGGGCTGAAGGGTGCATAACCTTTCCTCTCCCCAAGAAACTCCGCAGAGTCATTCACCTGGGGGAGACCAAGAGGGTCAGAATGCCACATGGTCCCATGGACACTGCCTCCCATGGGTGCCAGCTGCTCAGCCAGGGTCCCCATCCTCCCAGGAACTCTGTATAAGATGAGACCAGCCACAGAGTGCCGCCCCCACCTCCTCCCACCTTGGGGGGCAGAAGCCCTCCCAGACAAGGGTGAGCTGACCCAGCACACAGGGAGGGGCCTCCTCACCAGGATCCAGCAGCTGGGGCGCCGAGCATTGGTGCCACAGGCCAGCAGCCCTTCGTTCTGTTTCTCCAGGAGTGTGATGTAGTTCCCACAGTCCTGCCAGGAAAGGCAGAAGGCAAGAAGCTGGTTGGAGGCCCTGGCAGGCCTAGCACTAGGACCCTCAGTCTTGGGAAAGAAGGCTTCAGAAATCTAAGCCCAGGAGGTATCTCTAAGGAGAGCCCGAGTGGGTGCAGTTGACTCCCACTCCCCTAAAAACAGAGGAAGGGTTTAGGGAAGGAGTGTCTCCTGCTCAGGCCAGGAACCCTAGGACAGGGCTGCCTCTCTCCTCCCGGACTGCGGCTCCCAAGACAGGGCCAGACCTCCTTCCTCAGGCTCTTAGGGACTTTTCCAAGGGGCCCAGCCTCCTCTCTGCACTCCCTTTCCCCACTCACCTGCTTGTCCCGGCAGAATCCCTTGGTGGAGCCAATGTTCACCTGGGGGAACAGGGAGGGGGGATGTGAGTCCACCTACCAAGGGCAAGATGCCCCCAACTGCTTTCCATGCATTCTCAGGATGCCCTCGTTTGACAGATGAGCAATTAAGGCTTCAAAAAGGGGAGTGATTTACCCAAGATCACACAGGCTACTCAGCCTGAGACCCAGAGCCAAAGCCCAGAGCTCACGGGCCAGTCCAGAAATCTCACAAGACAGGGTCACGGGGTTTGGGAGGCCCGCCTCCTGCTAGGCCTCCCTAGTCAGTGCTCCCCACCAGGCCAGGCCTGTTAGCTTCATGCCTGTCTCCACATCACCCCAGCACACAGGCCAGTCAGGACCACTTTCAGGAAGCCTTTCCCCAGACACCACTTATGGAGTATAATAGGGAGCTGACCAGTTCTGGAAGACATGCCAGCTCCCCCGGATTCCCTGAGGCCTCTCACCAAGGCCAGAGAGGAGATAAGATGGGGAAAGGGACTTCCCTGGTGGTCCAGTGGCCAATGCAGGGGACACAGGTTCGATCTCTGGTCTGGGAAGACCCCACATGCCACAGAGCAACTAATTTTGTGTGCCCATGTGTCACAACTACTGAGCCCATGCCCTAGAGCCCGTGCTGCAAAACAAGGGAAGCCACTGCAAGGAGAAGCCCGTGCACCGCCACAAAGAACAGCCCCCACTTGCCTCAACGAGAGAAACCCCGCACACAGGAAGGAAAACCCAGCTCAGCCAAAACAATCAATCAATCAATCAATCCAAAGAAGATGGGGAAGGAAGAAGAGAGAAGGGGGCAGGAGAGGGTCCAGGCTCACCGTGCGCATGGAGGCATTCCTGCCCTTGGAGAAGTCAAAGACATAGACTCTGTTGCGTCCGCCCACCCACACGGAGGAGCTGCCTGGCTCGTGGAAAAGCACCGTGTGTGGCTCAGTTGAGCCGAAGTCCACATGGTCCTGCCCTGCGTGGCCTAAGGAAAAGACAACAGGCAGAAAATGTTGAGGCTGGAAGATCCCGGCCTGCCCTCCACGCGCACCGCATCCACCGAGCTATAAGGGCTTGGAGCTGGCTATGGAGACACTGGACTCAGAGCTGTGAGCAGGAAATGAGAGGAGCCCTCTGGTAGGGGCTGGCAACCAGCTGTCCTCACCCCAAAGCCAAGGCCCCTACCCTACAATATGTCTAACCTCAGAGTCAGACAGAATTTAAGGACCCCTGGGGAGAACCGACCCCACCCCCCCACACACACACACTCTGCTGCTCCCAAGAGGGCTGGGCTTGGAAAGCAGGTCCCTCAACTCTGCTCTGAGGATTTCTACTGCCTAGGACAGAGCNCGGGAGCCTCAGCCTAATCCTCGGCTGCCGTGACGGTTAAACCCCGATTAGCCCATGCCGTGACACAGATCAACCTGCTCCCAGGACCTGAGGCCCAGCTGCCCTGAGGAAAAGACCAGAAGAGTGCGTGGAGCTGGCCCAAAGCCAAGGTCCTGAAGGGAGGAGGTCAAGCTGCTGAGGCTCCCAGGAGCAGACAGCATTGGGGCAGGGAGAGTCTGGGTCCAGCTGAACTGGAAATGGGTTTGGGGAGCCATAGCATGAAGAGACAGACAAGTGGAGGGAGGCCAAGAGCTGAGGCCAAGGACCGGCTTGGGAGGAAGACACTGCCCTGGTCCCGGCTCTGCGCATCTCATTGGGTGATGCTGGGCCAGTCCCTGGCTTCTCTGGCCTCAGTTTCCCCATCTGTGGAATGAGTGGTTAGCCCAGGTGACCTCTGACGTTTGTTTTCTGACATCAGGCTGTGTGAGTTAGAGTCATCCAAGAAGGCTCCTTGGAGGAAGTGAGATCGAACCAACAGAAAGAAGGAAGCGGGGCAAGTTGGGTGCTTGGAGGAATGACCAGCAGGGCAACGAGCAGCAGAGCAATGGCCTTGAGGCAGGAAAGCATGGGGAGTGGGGAATGCTGAGGGAAGTTCTGTGGCCAAGGTGGGGTGGGGGTGCAGTAAAGGGCTTGGAGGCTGACTGACCATCGGGAACAAGAAAGGGATGAATGAGACGGCCCCTCACAGCCTGGGCTGGCTGGGAAAGGGAGAAGCCCAAGTCCTCTGACATCTGGGGGCCACAGTCCCTGCTCTAAGAGGACCCCCTCCTTCCCCCACCCTTGGAGAGAGGTGGCTTCCGGGGCAGCCAGGACTGGCCAAAAAAGGAAACCAAGAAAGGAGGAACCAGAGCTGTCAACTAGAGCAGAGGAAGTGCTGTCAGCCCCCTGTGACACAGTTAGACTGCCCGGCAGTGGCACTGGGGGAGGAGGACGGGACGTCAGCTGGGGCCTGAGCTGTCAACCCAGGGGCCACCCACTCCTACCACTGCCCCTTGCAGGCAGGCCACTGGGCCCCACCCCGTAGGCTGAGCCTCGGCTTGCCACCTGCACATTAGGGGTCCTGGCCCAGCCTTCCTCAGAGAAGGGTGTCCTGCTCTCCCTGCTTCTCCCAAGTGCCCAGGCTGGGTACTGATCCACCCCGGGTAAGGAGGTGAAGGTTCCTGGAAGTGGAAGCTGGGCAGAGGAAGGCCAGCTGCACCTCCCACACCAGCAGGGCCTGGCTGATGCTGGGCGAGCTCCTCAGCCCGTGAAGCATCTCTGCTGAGGACTGGGCCTCCTCACCCGGAGAACACCTGTGGACAGGAGCCGGCAGGAAAGCTCTGGGGCCCCTGGGCGCTGCCCCAGCTTCCCATCAGGGAGCTATGACCCAGGGAGGTCTTCCCTGCCCGCCATGGTCCTTCCTTCCTACTGCTGGGCTGGATGTGGAAGGCCAGGTGGCCTAGCTCAGACATCCCCCTCCTACAAGAAACTCTCCTCAGCCAGGCTGACTCAGTGTTCCTCCACACAGCTCCTTGCCTCTCCTTCGTCCTAGCTGCAAGTTCTGGGGTCTGAAATCCTGTCATACCAGGGTACTTCCTCCTGTCCCTCCCCTCTCAAGCTGGCTCCTATTCCACGTACCATCCTGAGCTACCACCTCTTCCAGGAAGCCTTCTCTGATTGTGCAGACTGGATTAGGTACCTCCTTGACCCCACAGCTGCCCTCTGTGACAGGCCCTGACATGCTGCATTGTAACTGCAGGTTGACTTGCCTATTTGTCTTATCTACACAGAGAGGCCTATGCACTCAGCTAGTTTCTCATTCCTGGTTCCCTAGGCCCAGGACCAGCACGAGGTTGGCCCCAGCAAATGACAAATGCCAAAAATACTGAATTACTATGCCCACCCCCGGAGTTACAAACCAAATGAGCCATTTCCTCCAGCTGATCAGCCATGAACTTATGAGAGAAAATGATAGGAAAGAACAGAAAACTAAAGGAGTTCCCCTGACTTCCCAGGTTTTGGTTTCTCCTCACTGCTTGGGTTTGAAGAAACCACTACGGCCTCCACCTGCCCCAGAAAGGCAAAGGATTAGTGTTCCGATAAGGGTGTGCTCAGTCGCTTCAGTCACATGCAACTCTTTGCAACCCTATGGACTGTAGCCCGCCAGGCTCTCTGCCATAGGATTTTCTAGCCAAGAATACTGGGTGGGTTGCCATGCCCTCCCCCAGGAGATATTCCATGACCCAGGGATTGAACCTTCAGCACCTGCATTGCAGGTGGGCTCTTTTATCACGGAGCCACCGGCTCCTGCCTACATCTGCTTCGGGCTTCCCTGATGGCTCAGCGGTGAAGAACCCACCTGCAATGCAGGAGATGCAGGTTCAGTCCCTGAGCCATGGAAGATCCCCTGGAGGAGGGTACGGAAACCCACTTCAATATTCTCCCTTGGGAAATCCCAGGGTCAGAGCAGCCTGGTGGGTTACAGCCCACAGGGTCGCAAAAGAGTCAGACACGATTTAGCGACTAAACAACACCTGCTTCGGAAATATGAGGAAACTGAGGCTCAGAAAAAGTCAAGCACTTGCCCAGATATCATCAGAGCTGGGTCCAGAACCAGGCTGCCCACTTCCCATCTCTTTCTCCCTCATCACGGTCATCTTGGGATAGTGCCAGCTCTCTTACATCCCGGCCTGCTCTTAGAATCTTCATTATTCAGGACAGGGGGACCACAGAGCTAGCAGGAAACTCCCGGTGACATCACCAAGCATCTCTCCCAGCTTAGAAACTCCCCTTCCTCCTGGGACTTGTCCCCCCTACCCCCGCCCTGTTCTGCAAGGGGAGTTCACCTTGAAGGTGATGAATACTTCTGAGTCCCCAAGGGGGCAAGGATTTCCACTGGAAATGGTGATGCTTGGGGAGCCCCAGCTGTGACCTCATCCCCTAAAGGAGGTGACAACAACCCCCTACCCTGGGGAGTGGCCCCATAATGGCTCCCCCAGCAGCTGCCGAGTCAACAATAACATCCTGTTTTTTAACTGGACAAGGGAGATGGCAGAACCAGCTGGATAAGTGGACACTGCGCTCTGCTTCTTGCTGTGGACAAGCTGGCTCACCTCTGACCTTGGAGATCAGGGTCTTCTGGGTCTTCGCCATCTCCTTCAACCAGGGATGGAATGGGAGAGGGGTACACAAGCATGCCTACCTCCTGCCTTCACCTGCAAACCACTCCCCTCCAGCTCCTGCTGCAGGGAGGTCAGGTCCACAGAGTCACACCCTTGACTGGACCCTGTCTCAGTGACAGCTCTAGGGTCACTGACAAGCTCTGAGGGTCGGAGACAAGTACAGAGCTCAAGGGCAAATGGCAGGTCAGTACTAGCACATCCCTTGCTCTGTCCAGAGCTGCTCTGGGCCAACCTTATTCAGGCTGGAGAGGCATCAACCCCTCTGACAAGGGCAGGCTGGGACCTTCCCAGAACTCCCTTATCTAATCATCCCCTAGGACTTGGGGGTTCAAGTGGCAAAAAATAAATGACAGAGAAAGATCCCTCTATATCCATTCCAGTCCTCACACTTGTCCTGGCTTATAATTAAAACCCCAGTTTAGGCCTCACGGAAAAGCAGCTCCAGAATCACCATTATCCTTGGTCTAGGCATTCCTGGAGGCCGCCGTCCCCATCCCTTCACCCCACTGGTATACAGGGACCTAGGCCTCCAGCAAGGCTGGGAGGGTCCTCCTCACCCTACTCCTGTGTTCACCCTGCCCAAGCCCACTCCTGTCCGACTGCCATGTGTCACTCCACGGGAAATAGGAGGCAGCTGTCAGCTAGGCATACCATTACCAGCTGGTGGTCCTGGGGGACAGGTGGATGCCAGGGTTTGTCTGGCCTGTGGGGTGCCTGGCACCAGTGAAGAAGACCACAGATTGCTTTTGGCCAAGAAAGGTGAGAGGCTGGCAGACCCAAGTGGGGGTCAATAGTGCATTACCCAACAGAGGGCATGGCCAGTGTGGCTACAATAGTGAACAGTGTGCAGAGGAGAGAGCACTTTGGAAAGTGGGTAAGAGGACTGAAATCAGTTTTAAATAGCCTCAGGGTGGGAACTAAGTGCCCGATGAGATGGGAAGGCAGCATTAAGTGCTAAAAGGTGGGTGTGCATTAAGTATGTGTGTGAAAGGGTATCTTGGGAAGACTGGGGGATGGGGAAAAGCAGAGCCAAAGGCAAGGAGTTTGGCACAAGGGGAGATTTCAGAACACTCAGGCAGGGGAATATTTTAGAATACTCAGATGTGGCCATCATCCCCTTCAAAGTGCACAAACGCCATGCTGTCCAAGACAGCTAAGCAGACTGAAGAAAGACAAGGATGCTGAGAAGGAAGAGAGAGCCCAGGATGGAGCTGGTATGACTTGAGGGGCGTGCTGGTGTCCACCTTAAGTGGATAGTCAGGGGTCAGATGCCCCACTCCACTTGCACCAGGAATACCTTTGTCTGGGTTAGCAGAGCTGGCCCCAGAGTACCCTCTTCATGGCCAAGAAACGGCCTAAATCTTTCTCCACTTCCTAACTCAGAACAAGCTGTGGTCTCTGCCAGATCAGAGCCCCCTCTCTGCAATGTGAGCTCACACAATGCACAGTGACCTTGGGCGAGTCACATTCCATCCACTGCAGCAGCAGTTCAGGCCACTTGCTTTCGGAGTGGGTTTTTCTTTTTTCTCTCTCTCTCTCT
>SJYA01002789.1:4023279-4035022 GCA_006410615.1 Neotragus moschatus | reverse complement strand
AGAGTCGCTCCCCCTACACCATAAAGGGATTGGCCTAGCCTAGAAGTCAGGGAGGACCTCTCCTGAGGGCTCAGACAACCTCGCTAATGGTCAGCTAAGTGTTTGGACCCTGAAAGCTGTGGTTCTCAGAAGACGGGCTGGCCAGAGTGGACACAGCTCCTCTGAGCCTATAAGCAGAAGCAAGAAGCTTTTCCTTAAGCAAGGGGGGCGGATTTTGTGCAGAGGGTCAATAATCTGTGGGGAGCACTCAGAGCCCCATCCTTGCTCTGCTGTGAGAACACGGAATTTTCATCTTGGCCTGGCTCCCTCCCCTCCCCTCTCCTCCCTTCCCCAGCCAGCAGCCTTCTGGGCTGCCTCCCCCCAAGCCAGCTGGTGTATGCTCAGAAAATCCAAACGCATTTCCATGTGAGTGGAGGGGGATATAATTAAGAAGTCCCCTTCCCCAAGTAGAAAGAGAGGGAAGCATCTTGCATGCCCAGGACTCACTGCTGGGGAAACAAAGTCAGGCCAGCTTTAAGGGCTCTCTGCCCACAGGATGCACAGGGCTCAGCTGAGCAGGCAATCTGATGACCCAGTGGTGACCCCCTGCAGGTCTGACCACATCCCTCTGCAGTCATCTCAACTGCCCAGGCAGCTCATCTTTTCCAAGCCGCACATCCGCCCTTCGTAAAGGAGTCTCCTCTCCCTCAAGCCAGTCAGGACCCAGACCCTCCACCTCTGCTTCAGCCCAACCTAAGCATGGTGGGAAATCCACTTGCCCAGTGCGGGTGCTTTGCCCTGCTGTGCTACGTCGCTTCAGTTGTGTCTGACTCTTTGCGACCCCATGGACTGTAGCCCACCAGGTTCCTCTGTCCATGGAGATTCTCCAGGCCAGAATACTGGAGTGGGTTGCCATGCCGTCCTCCAGGGGGGTCTTCATGACTTAAGGATCAAACCTGAGTCTTATGTCTCCGGCATTGGCAAGTGGGTTCTTTTACCACTAGCGCCACCTGGGAAGCCCCACCTACTGCTTACTGACCGTCTGTCCTCAGGTGGACTGCCCGTAGAAAAGACAGGTTGAGGAGGAAGTAGCAGAGGTGCACTGGGGCCCCCAAGACCCACACACCTAGCTGGACTTGACTCACACCCTGCAGGCACCACCAAAGACAGGGAACAGGCTGCCCTGGCCCCAGCCCCAGCGCCAACCCTCTGCCCAGCCTGCAGCCCCAGGAAAAGGCTATCACCTTCGGTGATGGTAACTTCAGCCTTACCATTCCATATTTTGTTTCCAGTTATCCTCTCCTTCTTCCTTAAGTGCCCCTAAGACGCCCCAACAGGCCAAAAGATGAAATCAAGATGCCTCCAGGGACAGTGCAGAACTAGGTTCCTGGCCCACTGGGAAGGGCCAACAGATTCCTGATGCCCAGAGGTACACAGCCCCAAAGAGAGGGAGGCCATGGACAGCTGAACAGCCCACCCACCCCAGTCCTACACTCAAGCCTGTGGCCCTGAAGCCAGCAGCATATCCTGGCCCAGGCTGACCTCAACACTGACACTCTGTTTCCAGCCCAGGGCCCCATCAGCTGAGCTGCATGGCCCCAGTGTCTGCCCTCTCTGCAAAGATAAGCAAATTAAGAAATTGCCTACCCTGCCTTTAAGAACTGAGAATTCAGAATTGATGATAACACTGCCCACACGCACAGCAACTCACAACACAACCCACTTCCACCTACATTCTCCCAGCCAGTCCTACATTCTCTGCTCTCTTCCTTAGTGAGAGAGAGAACACAACCTGTATTAGAGAAGGAAACTGAGGCACAGGGAGGGAGAGGGATCTGCCCAAACTCAGCTGATGGAACCAAGCTAGGGACCCCAACAGCGATAGCTCATGTTAAGGTTACTATGTGCCGTGCATGTTTCAGAGCCTCATTTGAATTCATTTCATCTTCACAGTCTTAAGAGGTAGGTATTATTATTGGGCTGCTTTTGCAAACATGGAAACCAGGGTACAGAGAGCGGAAGAGGTGTGCCCAAGGTCACACAGCTCATTAGAGGAGGGCTGGGATGGCAGCCCAGGCAGTCTCTCTGGGACCCACACCTCTACCTTCTCTATCATAACGCTCTCAGTGCAGTCTACCCTTCTGCGGCTGCCTCCGGTGTGTGGCTGGACCTAAACAGTCCTCAGAAGGACCCGGACAGGGCCCAGGTTACCATGTGCTCAAGAGGAGGGCAGGTCAGGGGCTGGGCTCAGCCTCCCAAGCAATAGGGCAACAGATGGAAACTAGGGCAGGTGCCAGGGCATTTTTTTCCAGGCTGGGGTGGGGGTGATGGGGTAGTGCTGAAGGCTGTCCCACCTCCTGTCAAAGGGGGAGCCCTCTGGCTAGGCTCCTACATGTTCATCTCAGCACCTGCTTCACCACCAATGACACCCCGGGCCAACCAACCTAGGGGCAAAGGGCCAGCGCCAGATGGCAGCCCACAACTGGCTGGCTACAGGCAGCCAGGGGAGGTGAGAACTGAGCCCATAAAAGTGATTTGGGGCAGTAACTCTAGTGGGAGAGTGCAGCTAGACTCTGGGCATGAAGGGGAAGAGGTACCCAGGGTGGGGAAAGCAGAGCGCCTGGGTCTGGCAAGGTAATGAAGGGAAGTCAAATCAGAATGGTCCAGGTGACAGAAGCCTGCCTTCCTCACTGGGGCCCAAGGCTGGCTTTGGGGCCTGGACCAAGGCTGGCCACAGCCAGTGATGGGAAATGGACCAGCAGAGGAAGCAACAGATGTGGATGCTGACATGTCTGAGGCAGAGGCACATTACTCCTGCTTCCGCCTCCCTGCAGCTCCTCCTGGGGGGAGTCAGGGGAGGAGTCTGGGAGAAAGAAATGAGGCAGGGGCTTCTGTCTAGGAGAAAACTACCTTGCAGCAGTTCTCCCTGTGGAGGCAGTGCCAAACCCAAGAAGACCCCTTGTGGAATCAGAGAAATGGACACACACAGATGTGAGGCTCAGAGCTCCAAAGCCGCAGGAGGCCCTGGAAGCCTTCCAAGCAAGACCTTTCAGGGCCTTACTCAGAGCATTCCTCACACTCCAAGTTCCTCTGACCCCTCCCCAACCCTGAGTCCATGACTACACCTGGTTTTCAAAGAAATGACCCACCCCTAGCAAGAGGTCGGTGGGAGGTATAGGATGGCAGGATAAGGAGCCCAAGCCCACAACAGCCCCTTCAGGAGGCTCAGAGCTTGGTGCCCAGCCAGGACCTACAGCTACTAGTAATAGCAACTCTTCCTGTCCCCCAGTCACCATCAGCACCCATTGCAGGGGCTGAGAGACCAGGGTGATCTGTCTACAGGGCAGCTGCTACTCAACTTGAGCCCTGAGGCCACAGGAAAGTACACTCAGTGAAACGGGCAGCTAGTGTTCAAGAGAAGCTAAAAATGAGTTTTTGTTGAAACTCCCGGTTTTAAAATAATTCACAAGTCAGATATTTATAGTCATGTAAGCCACGGCTGGGAATTCCAACTTACTGTGCGCTCATGATGTTCAGACCCATGACTGTATCACAGCTGTAGGCATGGTCACAACAGCCCCAGCCATCACTGGACTTGGCCCAGCTCCTGGTAGCCCACGTCAGGGCTCAGGGCTGGACAAGGCAAGGCAGAGGAAGCCCTCCTCGGCTCATGCAGACTCTGATACCACACTTCATGCTTCCTTCAGTGGTCTGCCCACCCCTACCCCTCTGATTGGATGTTCCCCTCAAATGCCTAACCCTCTCCTCCTACCCAGGGCTACCTCTTCCTTCTAGGCCAGCTCAGAATCACCCTAAATGGAGAAGTTCTCAGAATTTCCACCACCTTTCTTAGTCCTGAGCGTCAACCCTTCCCAGCAGCATTCCATTCTTGCATTTCTGTTCCCTGTCCTAGTCATTCTTGACGCATTTTTATATGACTGGTCCTACCTTAAACTGCTCAAATCAGAGTCTGGCCAGTTGACAGACAAAACTTAAAAATCCAGAGGGGGGACATTCAGCGATAAACAAGAGAGTGGCTGAGAAGACAGACAACTTTTCTCCTATCACGGCACTCGTGCTAAGTCATGTCCAACTCTTTGTAACCCTATGGATTGTAGCCTGCTAAGCTCCTCTGTCCATGGGATTTCCCAGGCAAGAACACTAGAGTGGCTTGACATTTCCTTCTCTAGGGGATCTTACCAACCCAGGGATCAAACCCAAGTCTCCTGCATTGCAGGAAGGTTCTTTACCACTGAGCCACCAGGGAAGCCCCATCAGGGCACTCACGTCACCTCAAAACATGATAGGTGCCCCCCCCCCCCCGTGGCTTCCAGGGGCAGCCTTGCATTCCTAGCCCCCAAACTCTGCCCATATGGCATTGGGCTTGTGGTGAGAGTGCCACCTGGTGGCCATTTCAGAACAGAGCGGACTATTAACAGAGACTAAATGTTGACCCTTGAACAACATGGGTTGGAACTGCATGAGATTTAACCAATCCCCAGTGGGTTAAATGCTCACATGCAGAAGAGCAGAGTCAGAGGGTGGACCTTAAGTCATACATGGATTTTCGACTGCACAGTGGGTCAACACCACTAACCCCGCTTGTTTAAGGGGCAACTCTACATGCTCCCAAGCCTTCCTAGAGACAAACTCCTCCCTCTGCTCCACCCTACTTCTCCCCTCCCCTCCCCTCAGATCCATTTCTGAGGCTTCATTCTTGGTGCCCAAGGCCTGAGGCAGAGCAGGATCTTGTGGGAGTCATGTGGAATCCATCAAGACTAACACAGTCTCCTGACCAGATATGGCTGGGAGGCCAATGATCAAGTCCTAGCTTGGCCACTGACTCACGTTAAGCAAGACCCTATCCCAGGCCAGGCCTCTATTTCTTTGTTTACAAAATGAGAAAGAGGGGCTAAACCGGCAGCTCTTCTGGTCTATCTGATCTAGACCAGAGTAGACAAAGCTTCCTCATTCTATCTTCTGCATTTGCTTCTTGTTTGTAGGCTGAAATAAACATGCTTTTAAATCTCTGGAGGATAGGAGGCGTCTCAGGACCCTTCCAGTTCTGATGTGATCCTTGGGCCTGCTAGGGCCACCTGAATGAGGAAAAGAAATGCATGCAAACATGTGATTTCCCACATTCACACTTTCTTTCCTGGATACCCCAATTCTTGGGGTCAGAAGTAGCCCTCAGAGGCCATTCAGTCCAACCCGGGAGCCCCTACAACAGCCCTTTTTGGATGTCAAGAAGCATCTGCTTACATCCAGTGAGGATGCACTTACCCCCAAGGCAGCCTTGCCCATCTCCTTAGCTCTGACAAACAAAGGCTTCTTCCCCAGTGGAAGACTCCCACCCAGTGGTCCCAAATCTGTCCTCTAAGGCCTCTGTCCTCACAAACCACATCTAATCACTCCTCTTGGAATAGAGCCCCTCAGAGATTTCAACACAGAGGTCATGTCCCCTGAAATCTTTTTTTTTTTTTTTTCAGGGTAAATAACTCCATTTCCAACTCGGGTCCACATGGGGCTTTACTTGGTCTCTCTAATCCTGGTTGGTCCCTAGGATATCATCAACCAGCCATTTAACAAACATCTACTGCGATCGCCCTAGGCAGTCTTGTTTGTGACCATCTCCTTCAGAGACTGGGGGTGCAGATCAGATACAGCACCTAGAAGAGAGAGGAGTCATGGACTGGAAAGACTTCTCCAGTCCTATTACAGCCCCTCCAGAGGCACTGCCTTGTTGGGCTGAGACACTGGGTTGCTAAGTCTTGTTGATCTTAGTTTAGGGTGGTCCTTGAACCAATGCCCATCCATCAGCAGTGGCTTTCTGAGAGACTGGTTGAGAAAGATTGAGTCTGGATTTGGGCCCAAGAGGGGAAGAAAGGAGATCCCATCGTGCAGAAGAGCAAGTGGTTTTCTGGTTTCCTCCCACAGGACCTCCGAGTATCCCTGTTTCTGTCCCTCCTGTCAGGGGTGCCTCATCGTCAGGATCTTGACTCCATCGGTCATCTAGAACATTCACCAGTCCAGCTCTGAGTGCCTTGGCATCTCTGGTATACATGTTGTCAATGTCCACTTACATATGTTGAGGGAAAATGTCAAACAGGACACAACTGAGGCTCTAAGAGGTTAGGTTCTCCGTGGAAAAGAGACCTACACTTCAGTTTGTCTGACTTAGAAGCCTGATTTCCCTCCAGGACTCAGGCTTCCACTTCCAGGAAGGATAAGTAGTGAGCAGATCTTTCAGGCCCTTTGAGTGGCTCCCAGCCTGCCAGGCAGGCATGAGGCCCCAGGTGCGTGCGTTGATGGAATTGCGCGGACACAATCCTGCCCAAGTTCTAGCACGGCCCGTTTCCCAGCACAGTCACGTCCGGTTAACAGGAAGCACTCGTCAGTAAACGGGGATAATGTCTACTTTTCAGGGTTGTTGTGAGGATCAACTGAGATGGCATATGTGAGTGCCTAGCTCAGTGACTGGCACAGAGAGGGTGCTTGATAAATGAATACTGTTGCCCTGCATTGCTGTGAGCTGCTTTTGCCAAGGTGGAGTAGGGCAGTTCCTGGGCCTCTGCAAAAGGCATTTCAGGCATACAGGAGGCAGAATTCTGTTACCAGCAACTGCAGAGTCTATAGGAGCCAAAATATGGCCAGCTCCAGGGGAGCCAGGGGCACAGCCAAGCTGATCCAACCCCAACCCAGGGCCAGAGCAGGTTTGGAGAGGCTGGGTAAGCAGATAGAGGGAGGCCTAAATACCATCCCCCCACCCCCCATCCTCAACACACGTTCACTGCCAAAGGCTGCATGGCAGAGGCTATGAGAGGCCACCTCAGGGTAGGACTCAGAGCTTGGTCGGGGGCCCAGGCCATATGGGGCTGAGGCAAGGAGCAGAACCGGGGCCCATGTGCCCAGCAAGCTGTGCCAGCCCAGCCCATGCCAGCCCAGCCAAATTTGAGTTATATCAGGAGAAGGGATCTGTTCAGAAAACTCACCCATCTCTGCATATTTGCATATTCTATTTTGGGGTTGCTTCCTTTTTTTTCCCCTTCGCTTCCTAGAAAAGTTCTCGTGATCAATTCCAACTTCACCTCTGCTGAACTGCAAGCGCTCACTCTGTATCCTATCTTCCCTCCAACCACCCTCTCTCTGGTCAGGTACTCCAGGGTTCTCTGTCCTCCCTGCCTCTGCTGCCCCCACCTACTCAGGCCTCAATCCCTGCAACTGGGCTCTGTGCCAAGGTCACCATGGCTCAAGCAGTCAAGTCCAAGGTCAGCCCCTGGGTCACCAAACTTCCTAGTGGTACTTCGTACCACCTGACCATGCCCCTTTTGCCCAGTTCTTTCCAGCTTCTTTCTGTCCAGCTCTGATGACTCCTGCTCTAGCCTTCCCAGAAGCAGCCCATCATCTCCTTCCGGGTCCCACGTCCAACAGTCACTATTTGCAATAAAGTCTAACTCCTTAGTGGGTGTCCCTTTTCCTGCCTTTCCTTGAAAAGCTGAATGCCCTTCTCTCTTGACACAGGCCCATTCCATTTAAAACTTCCTGATCATTATCTCCAGCCTAGAAACCTCCAGCTGTCTCCCAGACACACCCACCTGGTGTCTCATGGGCCCTCCAGCTCAGTATATCCCAACTGGTCTTGTATGCCGAATCCCAAACCCAGTGCCTCACTCCTGCCACACCACCCTCTACCCACTCACATCCTGCCTGGCCCCCAGATCTGGTCTTTCACATCTCACATCCCTCTCCTCCTCCCAGCCCCCTGCTGCAACTCTAGCCGAGGCCCCCACCATGTCCCATCTGCAGGCAGCGAGCCTCCTAGCTGGCCTCCCACTCCCAGTCTCACTTCCCACAAATCCAGCCTCCACGCAGCTGTCAGATTCTCTCACACGAGTCTGGTCCTCCACTGCCCTGCCTAGAGTCATCCACAGGCTGCTCTCTGCCTTCAGGATGAAGCCTTAGCTCCTCAGCCTGATGAGATCTGCCTCCCCACCCCCCTCCCACTTCACTCTCAGAAGCCATGGGCAGCAGTGGGAAGGTTACCAGCTTTGGAGTAAGTGGACCTGAGCTTCTAAGGCTGATCTGCCCACTGCACCACCATGACACTGGGGACAGGTAACCTCAACCTTGGTGCCCCCATCTAATAAATGGAGTTGATCATAATATACTCACCTTTGCCAAGATGAGCCGTCAATGCTGACTCAAGTCTCTCCCACCCCACCCACGCTTCTCCACATCTGCCATACTGCCCATCACAGTGTCAGTTCTAAGTGGATCATAGCTTCCTCTCTGGTCTCCCCTGCCCAAGCTCGCCCCACTCCCCATCTCTTCAAACACAGCAACCAGCGGCCTTTCTAAAATGTAAACCCAGCTCTCTCCCCAATGCAGATTCTCCTGTGACTTCCTACTGCCCCTAGGATAAGTCCTAACTCCTTACAAGGCTGAGAGCGCTCCAGCCTCTGCCTACCTTGAAGTCCACCCTCACACCCAGGGCTCCAGGAGCCGTGTCCTCTCTGCTCCCAGCCCACTCTGAATGTACACATTTTGGCCCAATTCCTCCTCACCTGCGGCAGGCCTCATGTCAGATGCCACCTTCTCCAGGCAGCTGTCCCTCACATACACACACACCCCACCCTAACCCAACCAGCTGAGCTCCGTTTCCTATGAGCCCAAGCCCACAGGACCGACCTGGCCTATTCTCATCAGGCTCAGTGTGTAAATACGTTTGTCTGTCTTACCAATGGCACGGCTCTGAGAGCCCAAGGCCCTTGTCATGTTTAACTGGCAGAGTAGACTGAATGAATGTTTGTTGAAAGGATAAAGGGGACAATAGCGAGGAAGGAATCCTTGGCCCTTGGAAAGCCCCAGGCTCAGTGGGGGCACTTATCAGACCCAAAATATATTATTTAAAACATGGCTACAGGAAGCAAAGCCAACATACCCAGACCGTGGAGGAAAGAGCTGACAAAGAAGGGAAAGGGAAACTGTGGGGACAGTTCAATTCTGGGAAGCAGTGTAACTGGTATTTGGGAGTCAGTTCCAGGGACAGGGCAAGGCGACCCAAGTGTTCCACAGCACAATGGGCCGGGGGTGTAAAGGGGACCCAGCACAGCCCCTGGGGGGCAGGGGCAAGTTGCCACAGCACGGAAACCAGCTCAAGGCGGGCTGGGTCATGGGGACGGGAAGGGCTGTGTCAGCCCCATTTGACCAGACAAGCCTGTGAGGATGGAACTGGCCTTTGTTTCCATCACAAACAAGCCAGCACATCAGGTTCCGAGACAGAGCTTCCTGGTCTTTGCTCCCGACCACAAAGAGGCAGTTGGGTTCCAGGCAGACCAGTGAGGCACGAAGAGGCCTGGCACCAAGAAGCCTGGAGAGCTCTGAGTCCTTTCAGCCAATGCAAACACCTCTCAACATTAGCTCTCGGGAAATGTGACTTCCCATTCTCTGGAAGGAAAAAACAATGTTCAGACCACACGTGGAACAGTGGAGCCTCCCAAGGACTTCTCTGTAAAGTGTCACCAAGACTGGAGACCATCTGGAAAGAGGAACAGGACTTGCGAGGGGCCAAATCCAGGAGGACATGTCCAAGGGCAAGTGAATTCCTTGTGTGTGCTCATTCTCTAATTGTGTCCGACTCTTTGTGACCCCATGAACGGTAGGCCACCAGGCTCCTCTCTGCTCATGAAATTCTCCAGGCAAGAATGCTAGAATGGGTTGCCATTTCCTACTCCAGAGGATCTTTCCAAGCCAGGGATCAAACTCGCTTCTCCTGCATTGACAGGCAGACTCTTTACCACTGCACCACCTGGGAAGCCAACTCTCCTGAACTGAAGCCCACCTCACAGAGCAGAGGGAGCAGGCTTGCTCTGCGTGGTCCCTTAAGACAGAAAGGGAGCTAAGAGGTAAATGTTCTGAAGAAGCAAGGACAGAGTAGGCAGTCCTAATCAGGGGTAAATCTTCTGTCCCAGGAGGTGACAAGCAGAAGATGAATGGCGCGAGCATGGAGGCTGCGGATGAAATCTCTGCCAAAGGCACATGGCAGGAGCAGCCCTCTGAGCAACTTCCCACCGAAACACCAGCTGAAGGGAAGGGTTTTTTCCTGACAGAGTATTCGAAGCACATGAAACCTACCCGCTCAACTTGGACAGTCTGCGATGCACCAGGGAATGCTGTGCCAAGGGGAACGAGAGCTCAGGCAGATGGAGCAGCAGCTTGGGAGTTGGTGCCCTCTCTGCAACATGAAAGCTGGGCCCTGTTGGTGTTGGTGTTGTTGTTTAGTATTGTTATTTAACTGCTCTTGTATTTATGCCTTCAGGACAGAGAAGTGGGGCCTGCCTCCTGGCACGGCTCTGAGGCCTGGATCCTGGCATCATTACAGAGCGGGCATCAGAGTGCACGGTGAGACTAGGCCAGGAGAGGGACAAGGAATCTTTCACAAGCCTTTGGGAGAGGGAGCAATGGCGGGGAATGGGGGGTGAGCTTCCAGACTGGTCATCAGGAGCACAAGGCTCTCCTGGCCACAGCCGTACATAGCAGCCACCCTGGAGACTGGGCACATTCGGAGGAGGACACATCCAGGGCACCAAAGGGCCTCGAGGCTATCAATTGGAAACTTCTGCCAAAACACCAGTGTGGGCATCACGCGGCATCTCGGGACACGGATCTCAGCTTCTCCACCTGGGGCCCAGAAGCAGGAGCCAGCTGATGTCGTGGCACCAGAACCCACACACCACGGGTGCCCCACCACCACCTCTATCCACTCAGATCAGCCAGAAAGGCCACACACTGGACAAAGTAGAAGGTCAACCATCAGGTGTATTGGGGCGAGTAGAGACAGGGCACCTTCAAGAGTGCTTCCCATGGGCAGCCGCCTTAGCAGTTTGCTGGAGGTTCAGGAGGAGCAGGGAGTTCACGGGGCTCCTCCGGCAAAGATGAGCTCCAGGGCCGCCTGGATGTCCCCCCCGGTGGCCTGCAGGGCCCGCAGGCTCAGCTCATCGTCCTGGATGCCCATGTCCCTCAGCTGCTGCAGCTGGGGCTGCCACTGGCTCTGTAGAAAGACAGGACAGGCAGGAGCAGTCAGTAAGGATCCGACAGAGACTTGTTCACCTGTAGCAGAAGGAGGTGTGTTTCTCCAGGAAAGCTGTTGACATGAGGTTCCATACAACACAGCACGTCGAGGAGATCTGTGGACAGTCGAAGAGGCCTATGGAGAGGCCCGAGGGTTTAGGGAACAAATTAAAAGTTTTTCCAATTAAAAAGGGGGAAAATATAAAGATCAAAAAGAAAAAGCATAAACTATACAATAGCTAAATTTCAAAAGACTACTTTCTCTGCTGTGTCTATAGAAACACACACACTTTTAAATTAACTTTTGTTGTTTTAGTATGATACACAGTGCCTGGTGGCTCAGTTGGTATAGTATCCACCTGCACTACAGGAGGCTCCCTGCAATGCAGGAGACCCGGGTTCGATTCCTGGGTCAGGAAGATCCCCTGGAGAAGGAAATGGCAACTCACTCCAGTATTCTTGCCTGGGATATCCCATGGACAGGGGAGCCTGGTGGGCTACACCCCGTAGGGTTGCAAGAGTTGGACACAGCTGAGCGACTAAACCATCAACACCACACTGTGAAAAGTCTCACACTCATCTACTCCTCTCCCCTATTCCTGATAACCTACTTTATTTTCTGAGGAAATATAATAAACGTACATTCCTATACTTACCCTTTTCTTATATCGCTCCTTTCTTTCTAACATATTAA
>SJYA01002789.1:3948555-4022723 GCA_006410615.1 Neotragus moschatus | reverse complement strand
CCGCTCAACTTGGACAGTCTGCGATGCACCAGGGAATGCTGTGCCAAGGGGAACGAGAGCTCAGGCAGATGGAGCAGCAGCTTGGGAGTTGGTGCCCTCTCTGCAACATGAAAGCTGGGCCCTGTTGGTGTTGGTGTTGTTGTTTAGTATTGTTATTTAACTGCTCTTGTATTTATGCCTTCAGGACAGAGAAGTGGGGCCTGCCTCCTGGCACGGCTCTGAGGCCTGGATCCTGGCATCATTACAGAGCGGGCATCAGAGTGCACGGTGAGACTAGGCCAGGAGAGGGACAAGGAATCTTTCACAAGCCTTTGGGAGAGGGAGCAATGGCGGGGAATGGGGGGTGAGCTTCCAGACTGGTCATCAGGAGCACAAGGCTCTCCTGGCCACAGCCGTACATAGCAGCCACCCTGGAGACTGGGCACATTCGGAGGAGGACACATCCAGGGCACCAAAGGGCCTCGAGGCTATCAATTGGAAACTTCTGCCAAAACACCAGTGTGGGCATCACGCGGCATCTCGGGACACGGATCTCAGCTTCTCCACCTGGGGCCCAGAAGCAGGAGCCAGCTGATGTCGTGGCACCAGAACCCACACACCACGGGTGCCCCACCACCACCTCTATCCACTCAGATCAGCCAGAAAGGCCACACACTGGACAAAGTAGAAGGTCAACCATCAGGTGTATTGGGGCGAGTAGAGACAGGGCACCTTCAAGAGTGCTTCCCATGGGCAGCCGCCTTAGCAGTTTGCTGGAGGTTCAGGAGGAGCAGGGAGTTCACGGGGCTCCTCCGGCAAAGATGAGCTCCAGGGCCGCCTGGATGTCCCCCCCGGTGGCCTGCAGGGCCCGCAGGCTCAGCTCATCGTCCTGGATGCCCATGTCCCTCAGCTGCTGCAGCTGGGGCTGCCACTGGCTCTGTAGAAAGACAGGACAGGCAGGAGCAGTCAGTAAGGATCCGACAGAGACTTGTTCACCTGTAGCAGAAGGAGGTGTGTTTCTCCAGGAAAGCTGTTGACATGAGGTTCCATACAACACAGCACGTCGAGGAGATCTGTGGACAGTCGAAGAGGCCTATGGAGAGGCCCGAGGGTTTAGGGAACAAATTAAAAGTTTTTCCAATTAAAAAGGGGGAAAATATAAAGATCAAAAAGAAAAAGCATAAACTATACAATAGCTAAATTTCAAAAGACTACTTTCTCTGCTGTGTCTATAGAAACACACACACTTTTAAATTAACTTTTGTTGTTTTAGTATGATACACAGTGCCTGGTGGCTCAGTTGGTATAGTATCCACCTGCACTACAGGAGGCTCCCTGCAATGCAGGAGACCCGGGTTCGATTCCTGGGTCAGGAAGATCCCCTGGAGAAGGAAATGGCAACTCACTCCAGTATTCTTGCCTGGGATATCCCATGGACAGGGGAGCCTGGTGGGCTACACCCCGTAGGGTTGCAAGAGTTGGACACAGCTGAGCGACTAAACCATCAACACCACACTGTGAAAAGTCTCACACTCATCTACTCCTCTCCCCTATTCCTGATAACCTACTTTATTTTCTGAGGAAATATAATAAACGTACATTCCTATACTTACCCTTTTCTTATATCGCTCCTTTCTTTCTAACATATTAAGGTATCATAGAAAACGCTTGTGGATGTTCTGAAATGTACTATAACAGGGCAGCATCCAGTCATTGGTGTTATAGAAACGCTGCGGTGACTGGTTCTGTGCAAATGTCACTCTCTGCATGCACATACGTCTCTGGGATAAATTCCGAGCAATGGGACTGCAAGGAATTACAGGCCATCCGTACTTCTTTTTTGGTGAACAGTCTGTTACTATCCTTCACCTGCTTTTCTACGAAGCTGTTGGTCTTAAATCACTAGAACTTCAGTTCAGGGAGGTTTTGCCCTTTGTCTGATCTGCGTTACAGATTTCTTTCCAGTCTGTGATCAGCTTTCAGACTTTGCTTGTTCTTTTTGTAGGTTGGTTTGGTTTTCTTTGCTTTGCAGAAATTTTCACATTTATGAACTCAAAATATATGTTACTTTTTATATAATGGTTCCTTGATTTTTTTACTTTCAGCTATGAAAGGCCTGCTCTATGGATTGAAAGAAATTTAGTATTTTCAATGTCTCTGTCTCATGAAAGAGGAAGTGCACACCTTAGGGAAAAGGATGTATTCACACTGTGGGAAGGAGAAGGCAGTGGGGATGAAATGCAAATTCAAAGAAGCAGGCAGGCAAGGGTGAGAATGTGGAGGATTTTTAGAAAACCACAGAAACCGACTCAAGTTCCGTTTACAGGCCAGGTGGAGACATACGGGTTTCTGAGCTGAAGAGCAGAGCAACAAGGATCAGGCTACAGATGATGAAGGAATCAAAAAGGCCAACCGTCCCCAGGTCCTGCTCCTGTTCCCCTCACTGCCCACTGAGCCACGTTGGGCAGTGAAAACCACACGGGCCAGACCCTGTCCCTGTCATTTAATGGCTTCATAACCATGGACCAGTTCCAGAAATGACGTTCATGCCCCAGGCTTAGGAGCAAAGGAAAAAGAGTAAAGCAAACAGCTTGTGCACAGAGGCGTGCAATAAAATGTGAACCCCTTGGGTCAGGCACTTAGCTGCTAGCTAAGCTTCTGTGTTCATGAGGCAAGGGAGATGGTGTCACTCCCTGGTGACCGTCAGACAAGCCTCATCTCCTTGAGCAGGCACTCAAGGCCCTCGCCCTCAGGCGTCTGCTCTCCCTTACTCTGGCTCCATCGCAGCATCCTTCATCATGGACATTGCCTTCTGCTCTTGCCGATTTGCCATGTGTACCTCCACATTTGCTCAAACAGGTAGCTGCCTCTGCCAGGAAACCACATCCCCTCAACCAAACATCCCCTTCTCTGCCTGGCTAACCTCTATTAATTCTTTGACAGTAGGTACAATACCACTTTCTCAGAAAAGTTTTACCTGACCTCAAGCCTGGGCCAGCTTCTCACCCTGTTGTTCCCTCAGTTCAGTGACTGGCGCCCCTCCATGGAGGGAATGAGGACTGGCTCATCACTATCCCAGGAGCTGGACCAAGTCTTGACCAGACATGCTCAAGGCTCAGTCGATGCTCACAGGATGGACGAGTGACTCCTCCACTGAAACAGCCACTGAAATACCCAANCGTTGCAAGGCTGCAATCACTGATGACTGTGACATCCCTGTTTACCGATATGGCAGGAAATATTCCATTTCTCATCACGTCATACTATAAAGCAATGAAAATCAAGGAAGTCCTATTGCTATTCACAAAAACCAGGAAGACTCTTGTTACTATAATGTTAAATGAAAGAGTCCAGACACAAAAGATTATATATGGTATGATTCCATTTAGAAGAAGCTAATTTATGGTTAGATGTCAAGGTAATGGTGACCTTTGGAGGAAGAGGTGGGTAAAGACTGGGAAGGGGTTTGTGAGCTGCTTCTAAGTGCTGCTAACATGCTCCTTTTTGCTCTGGGTAGTGATTACACAGATGTGTACACTCTGTAAACAATTCATCTGGTTATACAATGATACTTGCACACTTTTCTTGGCTGGACTCAGTGACATATTTATAGGTCGTCTGATCGACAGCTGGCCTCTGCTAAGGCAGCTTAGGAGAGTCAGCTCTGCTATGTGGCCTTGAGCAGGCTAGCCCAGGCCTGTTCTCCTGGAATGGCTGTGCGGCCAAAGGGCAGTGTTCAAGTCCACTTCAAGCCTCTGCTTTCATCATATCTGCTAACATTCCATTGTCCAAAGCAAGTCACATGGTGGAAACTGGAATCAAGGCATAGGCAGGTCACTCCACTCATGGTGGGCGGGTCCTGCAAAGTCATATGGTAAAGGGACTGTTTCCAGGGAGGATGATGAATTGGGCCATCAACACATGTCTACCAATTAGTAGGAGAAAGAAAACAAAGTTAATGACAATACAGTTAAACACATACAATAACTGAGAGAAATACAGGGTCCTTTAAGGGCACAGAATGGGGCACAGTTTATATTTTATCTGACATTAAAATTATTCACGGAAAAAGTTTATGCATGGACATCTCCCCTTCCAGACTATGAACTTTTCTATACGCTTCATTTTCACATCTTCCAGCTCCTGGCATAATGCCTTGCATAAAACGGCACTTCAGCGTTTGCGAAATACGTGCTCAGTCATAAAGGTAGTAATTTCCTCTTTGTCCATTTTTATTTCAGGCTCTAGGAGAAGAATGAGACCTGCATATGTAGCAAGACACATTTTTACATTTTACAGCCGTTTTAGTGAACTCATAAACTCCATTCATAGAACAGGCTCCTGTCAAGCAAAGGGTTGGAGGAGTTCCAGCACAGAGATGGGTAGAATCATTCAATTTTTGATGTATTCCCTTTTGTTTTGCTGGCGGTGAGGTGTCTTTTATATATTTTTAGAACTTGCAGTAAAATATACGTAACATGACATTTACCATTTTACCCATTTACGTGTACAGTTCAGTGGCATTAGGTATACTCAAACTACCATGCAACCCTGACCACCATCTGTCTCTGGAACTTTTTTTTATCTTCCCAAGCTGAAATTCTATACCTATTAAACAACAACCCCCCATTCTCCCTGCTCCCCAGCTCCTGGAAATCAGCACGTTACTTTTTGCCTCTATGAGTTGGACTACTCCAGCTGCCCCCAATCAGTGGGCTCATATAGTCCTTTCATGGCTGGCTTATTTCACTTAGTAGAATGTCCTCAAGGCTCATCCATGTTGTAGCATGTGTCGGAATTTCCTCCCTTTTTAAGGCTGAATGATATTCTGTTGTATGTATATGCCAAATTTTGTTTATTCATTCATCTGTTGATGGATGCATGGGTTGCTTCTACCTTATGGCTACTGTGAAGTAATGTACAAAGCAAATTCCACTCAAGTATGGAGTTCTGGACAGAGGAGCCTGGTGGGCTACAGTCCATAGCGCCGCAAAGAGTCAGACACGACTTAAGTGACTTAGCACATGGAATTCTGGGGTGGAAAGTGCCTCTTCACTCAATTTGAAAGTGAGTGGANGAGGTGTCTTTTATATATTTTTAGAACTTGCAGTAAAATATACGTAACATGACATTTACCATTTTACCCATTTACGTGTACAGTTCAGTGGCATTAGGTATACTCAAACTACCATGCAACCCTGACCACCATCTGTCTCTGGAACTTTTTTTTATCTTCCCAAGCTGAAATTCTATACCTATTAAACAACAACCCCCCATTCTCCCTGCTCCCCAGCTCCTGGAAATCAGCACGTTACTTTTTGCCTCTATGAGTTGGACTACTCCAGCTGCCCCCAATCAGTGGGCTCATATAGTCCTTTCATGGCTGGCTTATTTCACTTAGTAGAATGTCCTCAAGGCTCATCCATGTTGTAGCATGTGTCGGAATTTCCTCCCTTTTTAAGGCTGAATGATATTCTGTTGTATGTATATGCCAAATTTTGTTTATTCATTCATCTGTTGATGGATGCATGGGTTGCTTCTACCTTATGGCTACTGTGAAGTAATGTACAAAGCAAATTCCACTCAAGTATGGAGTTCTGGACAGAGGAGCCTGGTGGGCTACAGTCCATAGCGCCGCAAAGAGTCAGACACGACTTAAGTGACTTAGCACATGGAATTCTGGGGTGGAAAGTGCCTCTTCACTCAATTTGAAAGTGAGTGGAATCAAAGCCACATTAGGGCAGTATAGCTAAAACTCATGGCCTAGTTAACTTTCACCAGAGGTCACTTTAAAAATGGAGATTCTGATAATGATAACAAAAATAGGGATTCTGATAAGAAAATAAGAATTGCTTTTCTGAAGGTGATAAAATTGGCTGAGAATTTAAGAATAGCATGAGAAACCAAACCTCATTATTAACCGCAGGAATGATATCCAGAGCGTGGTAGGCACCAAGATTTCAAAACTAATCTTGTGGGTGGAAGGTCACAGGTAGATTGACACAGGCCATTTCCAAGGTTGGCTGCTTCAGCCTAGATATCACGCTCCCTCAACCAAACACCCACTTCCCTGCCTGGCTAACCTCTAATGAATTCTTTGACAGCCAGTCCAACATCTCTTCCTCAGAAAAGTTTGGCTTGACCTAGGCCCTTGAAGCCTGGGCTGGGCTTCTCACCCTGTTGCTCCTTCAGTTCAGTGACTGCGTGGCGCCCCTTCATGGAGGAATGACGACTGGCTGGCCTCCACCCTAGCTGCTCAAGACTCAGTCAACACTCATAGGATGGATGTGTTGACTTAAAAAAATATATATCCACAAACTAAAGGTTGACAGCTATGTTTAATTTGGTGGAAATTTTTAGGACTTCAAGCCCTGGAGACAGCATCTCAAGGGACCCTGAGACAACTGCCCTGAGGAAGGAGAGGACCCAGAGTACAGAGAAGTTTGGCGACAAATGGCAGGCAATCTGAACATCAGAAGGTTATTGTTAATGAAAGAAAACCAGATAACCCAAGTTAAGAAATTTAGCGCCTTTCTATGTATGGGAAGATGCAAGAGTTTGGGCTCAGGGAAATCTTTTCTTTCATGTGTATCTGAGCTATCCTGGGCCAGTACTCTATGTTTTTTACATCCTGAATTCCCTTAGGACTCATCATAGGGAGTGGCTGCCATCTGACAGCTGCTCCATCTCAGGTATTCTCCTTCCAGCGGGCCCTTAGGGCTCGGGAGCTCACGTGGGAGGGATGAAGTTGCTGATGACTGTGACAACGTTGCGCACTGATATGGCAGGAAATGCTCCATTTCTTAGACGAGTGACTCCTCCACTGAAACAGCCACTGAAATACCCAAGCCAGGCGGTCAGTGGAGCCAGGCCATGGGCACTGGTGGAGGAGTGGGAGCTGGAGGGACAGCCGCCCTTGCTGGGAGCACCCTCTCCTGTCACGCTGCCACGCCCCAGCTGTTCCTGCACCAAAGCAGGCCAAGTGGGAAGGGCCTCCAGAGGGCAAAGAAAAGCTCAGCGTCCAAAACACCAAAGGAGCCATGTGAACATCAGAAGGGGGAAGACTGACCTGAAGGCTGGGCTGCCCCGAGGCCTGCAGGGCATGCTGCAGGGCTTGGCTGAAGAGGTCGTTGGTGATGGGCGTCCCTGACTGGACGCTGGAGGACATTGGGGAGGTCCCTGAGGAGTGGCCCTAGAGACAGACCATGGTCAGTGCCACCCTCAGAGCCACCCCAGTCTCCCAGCACACACCCACTGCTGTCACATCATCCCAGGGTGCCTCACCACTGCCTCCCAGCAGGGGCCAGCATGAGACAGCCACACAGAGCTACCTAAAAGCCCTCTAAGTGCGCAGGAAGGGTTCTGTACTCTTGCTCCAGGGAGATGGAATGGGAGCCCTGACTGAGCCTAGGACCCACGCTGGGAGAGGAGAAATGGCCTTGCTGGCTGGAGTGACTATCACTAGGATGCTTAAGCCTGTGATGTATGCTTGGCCACTTTCAGGAATAAGTAAGGGGCCATTATGCGATATGAGGTTCTTCCAACTGCTGAAAAGAGTCAGTCAGGCCTGGGATGAGCCCCAGACTTCTGAGCCTAAAGGCAGGTGAGGGGAGGTCACCTGAGACGAAGTGGGAAACCCCCTGGGGCTCTAGGTAAAGCTTAGATCAAAGCAGATGGAGCACAAAGATCAGCAAAGGTAAACCCACTCTACCACTGGGNTTTCTACGGGATAAACATTGCTCTCAACTTTTAGGTTATGAATATTTTTTAAGTCAACAATGGTTTGGATATAACACAGTGTCTTTATAAATTCTACTATCAGTGATATTGTTAAGTCCCTATGTCAATGCACACTTGTATTATTTCCCAGGTAGACCTATTAGGAATAGTGCTGCAATGAGTATTTTTACCTCTGTCTTTTGGTGAGCATATGTATGCATTTCTGTTCCACACATAGTTAGAAGTAGAATTGTCAAGGTATAGGATAAATGTATGTTCCACTTAATACATATTGCCTAACAGACTTCCCAAGTTGTTGTTCAGTCACTATGTGNGCAATGAGTATTTTTACCTCTGTCTTTCGGTGAGCATATGTATGCATTTCTGTTCCACACATAGTTAGAAGTAGAATTGTCAAGGTATAGGATAAATGTATGTTCCACTTAATACATATTGCCTAACAGACTTCCCAAGTTGTTGTTCAGTCACTATGTGTCTTGAGAGTCCCTTGGACTGCAAGAAGATCTAACCAGTCCATTCTGAAGGAGATCAGCCCTGGGATTTCTTTGGAAGGAATGATGCTAAAGCTGAAACACCAGTACTTTGGCCACCTCATGAGAAGAGTTGACTCATTGGAAAAGACTCTGATGCTGGGAGGGATTGGGGGCAGGAGAAGAAGGGGACGACAGAGGATGAGATGGCTGGATGGCATCATTGACTCAACGGACATGAATCTGAGTGAACTCCGGGAGTTGGTGATGGACAGGGAGGCCCGGCGTGCTGCAGTTCATGGAGTCGCAAAGAGTCAGACATGACTGAGTGACTGAACTGAACTGAATTGATGTCGTGTCTGACTCTTTGCAACCCCATGGGCTGCAGCACACCAGGCTTCCCTGTCCTTCACCATCTCCCAAAGTTTGCTTAAACTTATGTCCATTGAGTTGGTGATGTCATCCAACCATCTCATCCTTTGTTGGCCCTTTCTCTTCCCTCCCTCAGTCTTTCCCACATCAGGGTCTTTTCCAGTGAGTCAGCTTCTTGCCTCAGGTAGCCAAAGTATTGGAGCTTCAGCTTCAGGATCAGTCCTTCCAATGAATGTTCAGGGTTGATTTCCTTTAGGATTGACTGGTTTGACCTTCTTGCTGTTCAAGGGACTCTCAAGAGTCTTCTCCATCAGCACAACTCAAAAGCATCAGTTTTTTGGCACTTACCCTTTTTTGGGCTTCCCTGATAGCTCAGTTGGTAAAGAGTCTACCTGCAATGTGGGAGACCTGGGTTTGATCCTTGAGTTGGGAAGATGCCCTGGAGAAGGGAATGACTACCCACTCCAGTATTCTGGCCTGGAGAAGTCTATGGACTGTATAATCCATGGGGTTACAAAGAGTCAGACATGACTGAGCGACTTTCACTTACCCTTTTTTAGGGTCCAACCCTGACATCTGTACATGACTACTAGAAAAACCGTAGCTTTGACTATGTGGACCTTTGTCGGCAAGATGATGTCTCTACTTTTGAATACATTGCCTGGGTTTGTCACGGCTTTTCTTCCCAGGAACAAATGTCTTTTAATTTTGTGGCTGCAGCCACCATCCACAGTGATTTTGGAGCCCAAGAAAATAAAATCTGTCATAGTTTCCACTTTTTTCCCTTCTATTTGCCATAAAGTTAAATAAGCAGGGTGACAACATACAGCCTTGAAACACTCTTTTCCCAATGTTCGATCAGCCCATTGTTGCATGTCCAATTCTAACTGTTGCTTCTTGACCCACATACAGGTGTCTCAGGAGACAGGTAAAGTGCTCTGGTATTCCTATCTTTTTAAGAATTTTCCACAGTTTGTTGTGATACACACAGTTAAAGGTTTTAGCATAATCAATGAAGCAGAAGTAGATGTTTTTCCGGAATTCTCTTGCTTTTTCTATGATCCAGTGAATGCTGGCAATTTGTCTCTGGTTCCTCTGCCTTTTCCAAATCCAGCTTTGTATATTTGGAAGTTCTTGGTTCACATACTGCTGAAGTCTAGCTGGAAGGATTTTGAGTATTACCTTGCTAGCATGAGAAATGAGCACAGTAGTATGGTAGTTTGAAAATTCTTTGACCTTGCACTTTTTGGGGATTGGAATGAAAACTGACCTCTTCCAGTCCTGTGGCAATTGCTGTGTTTTCCAAATTTGCTGATATATTGAGTGCAGTGGGAGTCCCTGGTGGCTCAGCATTAAAGAATCCACCTGCAATACAGGAAACTTGCAGGAGATGAAGGTTTGATTCCTGGGTCAGGAATATCTCCTGAAGAAGGAAACAGCAGCCCCCTTCAGTATTCTTGACTGGGAAATCCCATGGACAGAGGAGCTTGGTGGGCTACAGTCTATGGGGCCTCAGAATTGGACACAACTGAGAGACTCAGCAATGACAACAACCAAATGCAGCACTTTAACAGCACCATCTTTTAGGATATTAAATTGCTCAGCTGGAATTCCGTCATCTCCACTAGCTTTGTTCATAGTAATGCTTCCCAAGGCCCACTTGACTTCACATTCCAGCAGAAATGTGTGTGTCCTACTTTCTTCACATCCTTGCCAACACAGGGTGTGGTCAAGTCTTTCTCATTTTAGCCTTTCTAATGGGTATGTAGTAATATCTCATTTTGATTTTAATTTGCACATCCCTTATGACTTATGAGCAGGAGTATATCTTCAATTTGAATTTCATGTGAAATATCTGTTCATGTACGATTCAAGTTTGTACTTCAGACTCTTCTACTGTAGAATTAAAAGGGTAGCCATGCAAGTAATGAGTCTTCACAGAAAGGGGTCCTAAAGATGAAAAAAGAACTTTGCATCAGCTCACACCCAGTCTTCTCAACATCAGGAGTGATGCAGTGGGATTCTAGCATAAGACATTTAACTCTAGAAAACCTCAGATTAGTGCCCAGGAAGTAGACAATGGGTTGGACACATGACGATGTGGGGATCTTCAAGGAAAAGCCACTGGCTGGTTGCTAGTAGACTCACAATGAGTCGTCTGGTATCCTAGAAACACCAGGACTTCAGGGTCTGGTTCTCAGCCACACAGGCTCAGAAAAGAGCTTTGGCTGACACAGTGAGTCAGAAATTAATGTGAAAATCAGAATGCTGATGTACTAACTCACATCATGAACCAGAATCGCCAAGCATTCCAGTCTCTGATTAAGACATTCACTCCCTATAAGAAAACAGCTTGGGAAGTCAAGCATAATCAGGAGTCTGTATAAGCTGGAAGCCGAGAACCAAAATGGGAGGGGGGTGCCAAGAAAAGCAGGAGTGTGCTTCCAAGACCCTCATAGTAAAAATGCACATGCTATTGGAACTGGATAGGATATGACTTTGGACTAGACCTTCATGTCCCCAGCCAGTGCTCAGATGAACACTGACCATGTTCCTTTAGAAACTCTCCATTTTTCAGTCTTTCCTGTGCTGATTAATTCCCTTTCTGATTGACTCCTTCTTGTCTGGATACTCTGAGGACATTCGTTGGTCTCTTCGTATCGTCCATTTCCCCAGCTCCTTCTCCAGAGGTCCCTGGTCCCTTTTCACAGACCATACTTTCCATGGCAAAGATCAGAGAAACTGATCCTTGGAGCTCCTGGAATGGTTCCATCCTAGACCTAGCTTTAAGCTCACCACCTGGGCCAAACCAGTCAGTGCATTCCATCCTCTGAGCCCAGCAATGGACTGAGCATGTCAGCTGCAAGTGCTGGGATCCTGATACTCTGTATTATCCACTGGGTATGAATGAAAAAGCTTGTAACCTTGCAAGTTGTCTGAGGACCACAAGGGGAGTCAGCCTCAGGTTATTTTGATATGAAGGAAGCCAGGGTGGAGAGCAGAGAGCAACTAGATTCCTTGTGATTTCTTAAGCAACTGAATCAAGCAAGTGCAGCCTCTGGACTTTTCAGATCCTTGAGCCAAGATATCCCTTTTCTTGTGTTAAACAGTTCATATTGGTCTGGCAGACATACTTACTGTCCAGTATCCAGTATCCTCTTCTTCTTTACTAATAGAACCCTCTTTTTAGTCATAGTTTAAAAATATTTATCTCCCTTACTCCCCTGGAACTAAGGGTGGCTGTAGCCAAGAAGATACTACTGAAAGTCCCTGGGTAGTGCTTCTGGAAAAGTGATTTATTTCCTGCATTTTTTTTAAAGAGGGCAGATTCAATTAGCACATGTATTCTGCCTTTCCCAACCCCCTTTTTCCTGTCTTCCGTGCAGACACAACATCCAGAAGAGAGACAGCCAACTTGTGGTCATGCAACCGAAAGACATACACTAAGGATGGCAGGATTCCCTGGTGGCTCAGCAGGTAAAGAATTTACCTGCAGTACAGGAGACCTAGGTTCAAGCCCTGGATTGGGAAGATCCCCTGGAGAAGGGAAAGTCTACCTACTCTGGTATTCTTGCCTGTAGAATGCCATGGACAGAGGGCCCTGGCAGGCTATAGTCCATGAGGTCTATGTCTGATGCAACTGAGTGACTAATGTGTTCACTTTTAAGGATGGCAGAAGAGAGAAGGAGCCTGATTTCTTGAGCAGCTGCATCAGTTCCCAGACTGCCTGTCTCAGACTCCTTGTAATAGGAGAAAGTAAACCTCATATGGATTTGGCCACTTTGTTGGGTTTCTAAATGCAGTCAAATACAGTTCTATCACTCAGAGAATTCAGTAATCTGAAGTGGGATACTGCAAGTAACATAATCCGAAACATGAACTTTGTTGAGTGGTAGAGATGGGCTTTTGGGCCGGGGGGTACATGCATTGCCGACTGGAATGCCAATGACTTTGTTGTGCCATGGTGGAACACATGGTCAATTTGCTCTTCTATGGGAGATACCCCACATGCCAACCCGTTCTGTTGTGTTAGGGAAAATAGCTGGAATGATTCAGAATGTTGGCACATGCTGGTGACTTCATTCCATTTTCAAACAAAGTCCTGAAGGAGACCAATGAGCTAGTTTTATCCAGGTTGAAGCAAAAAAGGAAGGAAGTACCACTTCACTAAGGAAGACTCTGCTTTAGGGCCTGCCATCTCCTTTGAGATTCCATAATTTGGGATAATCTGACCTTTGGGGATAATTTGATGACTCTATAACTTGGAGATTTGCAAGGCTGAAAAAGATCATTGCATCTGTTCTCCAAATAGGAATGTGGCCTCCAAGCAATAGCTTAGAAGATGAGACTGGTGTCTGGGCCTTTCCTAAGCACCTTCCTTTAAAAATCACTGCTCCACAGGAGATTTGGATTGACATATATATAGTACTATGCATAAAATGGGCTTCCCTGGTGGCTCAGATGGTAAAGAATCTGCCTGCAATGCAGTAGACCCGAGTTTGATCCCTGGGTCAGTAAGATCCCCAGGAATGGAAATCCACTCCACTATTCTTGCCTGGAGAATTTCACGGGCAGAGGAGCGTGGCAGGCTACAGGCTCGCAGAGTCAGACACAACTGAGCGACTATCACACGCATGCTTAAAACAGATAGCTAATGAGAACCTACTGAATAGCACAGGGAGCTCAACTCAGTGCTCTGCTGCTGCTGCTGCTAGGTCGCTTCAGTCGTGTCCGACTCTGTGCGACCCCATAGACGGCAGCCCACCAGGCTCCCTCGTCCCTGGGATTCTCCAGGCAAGAACACTGGAGTGGGTTGCCATTTCCTTCTCCAATGCATGAAAGTGAAAAGTGAAAGTGAAGTCACTCAGTCGTGTCCGACTCTTAGTGACCGTATGGACTGCAGCCTACCAGGCTCCTCTGTCCATGGGATTTTCCAGGCAAGAGTACTGGAGAGGGGTGCCGTCGCCTTCTCCGACTCAATGCTCTATGGTGACCTAAATGAGAAGAAAATCCATACAAGAGTGGATATGCATATACGTACAACTGTTCCACTTTACAGCAGATACTAACACATTGTAAAGCAACTATTTTCCAATAATTTTATTTTTTAATCTAAATGTCCATCAACAGAGGAATGGCTAAAGAAGATGTGGTACATGTATACAATGGAATATTACTCAGGACTAAAAAGGAAGGAAATAGTGCCATTTCCAGAGAAGTGGATAGATCTAGCGACTGTCATACAGAATGAAGTCAGAAAGAGGAAAACAAACATGTATAATATCACTTACATGTTGAATCTAGAAAAATGGTACAGAAGAACTTAGTTACAAAGCATAGATGTAAAGAATAAATTTATGGATACCAAGGGGGAAGGAGGTGATGGGACAAATTTGGAGACTGGGATTGACTTATACACACTAGTATGTATGAAATAGATGATTAATGAGAACCTACTCTATAGCACAGGGAACTCTTCTCGACAATCTGTGGCGACCTAAATGGGAAGGAAATCTAAAAAAGAGAGGGTATATGCATACGTATAATTGATTCACTTTGCTGTACAGCAGAAACTAATGCAACATGAAAAAGCAACTATATTCCAATAAAAGTTAACTGAAAAAAAAAACACCACTCAACAGAAGAAGTGGGGGGTGGGGTGGGGTGTCGGCAAAGTATTCTCCAGCTAGAGCCCTTTGTTTCTAATTGTCTCTCGTCAGTGAGCATTAATTTGAAGGCCAGAAGAATAAGCAGAACACAGAGGCCAACAGCTAATAGAGGAAGACGTTTAGGTCATGTGATCTTAAGGAGCTTCAGCTGTGGTTACACAAAGGATTGAGGAAGAGGTAAATAGACTGGAAGCCTACAACATTTCTGAGGGGATCATATCACCAAAAATGAAAATTTAAGGATCTGACCAGCAAAACTTAATCATTTTTCAACCCAAGGTCCCCGAACACACACAAAAGAAAGGGCATCCTCCCCAAAATTTACTTCAAATATGGTTCAAGAGGGTAATGCATAAGAAGTCATTCTAAAGAAGATGGAGAGACTTCCCTGGTGGTCCAGTGGCTAAGACTCAGCACTCCCAGTGCAGGGGGCCTGGGTTCAATCTCTGGTCAGAGAACTAGATTCCACATAACGCAGCTAAGAATTTGCATGCTGCAGCTAGGGGTCCTGTGTGCCATAGCAAGACCAAAGGTCTTGAGTGCTGCCACTAAGATCCACTGCAGCCAAATAAATAAATACTTTTTAAAAATAAGATGTCTATTTTTTAAAAGGGTGAAACATGGACTATGAAGCACAATTGATGAAGTTCTTCCCAGGGAATAGGTTGTCTGAGTAAGGAAATTACTGTCTGGGGATGGGGGAGTGGNCTCCCCAAAATTTACTTCAAATATGGTTCAAGAGGGTAATGCATAAGAAGTCATTCTAAAGAAGATGGAGGGACTTCCCTGGTGGTCCAGTGGCTAAGACTCGGCACTCCCAGTGCAGGGGGCCTGGGTTCAATCTCTGGTCAGGGAACTAGATTCCACATAACGCAGCTAAGAATTTGCATGCTGCAGCTAGGGGTCCTGTGTGGCATAGCAAGACCAAAGGTCTTGAGTGCTGCCACTAAGATCCACTGCAGCCAAATAAATAAATACTTTTTCTAAATAAGATGTCTATTTTTTAAAAGGGTGAAACATGGACTATGAAGCACAATTGGTAAAGTTCTTCCCAGGGAATAGGTTGTCTGAGTAAGGAAATTACTGTCTAGGGGTGGGGGAGTGGGGGGGGGGAATTAAAAAAAAAAAGGAAAGGAAATTACTGTCGAACGAGGCTTTTCCTGTCTAGCAGAATTTGGTATTTGCCATAGATCTAATAGTCTCAATAGCTTTGATAAGTTCCCCATTCTTCCCTTTCCTTNTTTATTCCTTTTAGTTTCTTTTTCTGTTTTCTAACTTATTAATTTCTGCTTATATCTTTAATAGTTCCTTCATTCTGCTTTCTTTTGGTTTGCTTTGCATTTTTTTTTAGCTTTTAAATTGATTTTAATTTTACGTAGATATCTAGTGTAATACATTCTCTCCTAACCTACCTTTGCAGTATCACATAGATTCGGATAAACTGTGTTTCCATTACTGCTATTTCATAAAAGTCAGCAATTTTGGTTTGTATTATTTTATTAACCCAAGAGTTGCTTGGCACAGAGTTTTCAATTTTTCTAGGTGAAAGATTCTTTTTGTGATTGACTTTTGTTGCATTGTGATTGGAGAATTCTATTTATATCACTGTTCTTTTTAATTGAGATTTCTTAAAATTTCAATAAATTTGTTATTTATATCATTGCTCTCTTTAAAGAAAATTGAGATTTTTCTTTGTGACTTATATCATCAATTTTCACAAATGCTTCAGTCACCCAGTTGCCAGTGCTCCGATCCACCAGGTCTCAGACCTGTCCTCAGTGTTCCTCCTCTCACAATAGGATCCTCTCTCCTTCTGGGATAATTCTAGCTGCTGTTGTTAGCAGCTGGCCTCCTCTAGGGCCAGGCTACACTCTTCTCCCTTCCACACGACATCCCTACCTGCCACCCCTCTGTTCAGACGTTAGCTCTGGAGCAGGCTCCTCTGATTTCAGACAATACTCTTTCCATTTACAGGTAAATTGAAGTTGGAGCTACTCTCCCTCTCCTGGGATGCTGTAGGTGAGGGCTGGGGTGATGTAATTTGCTTTCGTTCTTGATCTGTGCGGGNCGACATCCCTACCTGCCACCCCTCTGTTCAGACGTTAGCTCTGGAGCAGGCTCCTCTGATTTCAGACAATACTCTTTCCATTTACAGGTAAATTGAAGTTGGAGCTACTCTCCCTCTCCTGGGATGCTGTAGGTGAGGGCTGGGGTGATGTAATTTGCTTTCGTTCTTGATCTGTGCGGGTTTTGCAGGGTTGTGAGGGGATTTAGGCATCTGCCATTATCCGCAGGAATCAGAAAGCTCTGTGATTTCATCATGTCTCTGCCACTTTTCCTTCGTTCCTGCCTTCCACTGGCTTAAATTTTCCTCTTCTGCCCTTCCCTTCGCAACAACATTGAAGTTGCGGTTCTATTTCTGTTCTTTTAAAAGTAATCCTGAAAAATGTAACGTGCACATTTAGCTTAGCAAAGTCTAAACTTTGTTAATATCGCTATCTTCCTTCCAAACAATATAAGGACTTGAGAATGCTTTTACTCCCATCATCACCCTCTCGTATTATTATTCATACACCAAAGAATTTTGAGTACCTACTGTGCGGAGATGGTGATGGACAGAGAGGCCTGGCATGCTGCGATTCATGGGGTCGCAAAGAGTCAGACACGACTGAGCGACTGAACTGAACTGAACTGAACCGTGTGCCAGGTTGTACAGTAATAAACAAATGTATGGGTATGGCAGGTAGGGGGACTGGGGACCCCTGTTCTAATGGATTTATGTTTTAGTAGGGGAGACAAGGGCTTCCCTGGTAGCTCAGTGGTAAAGAATCTGCCTGCAGTGTAGGAGACCCGGGTTCAATCCCTAGGTTGGGAAGATCCCCTGGAGGAGGGCATGGTAACCCACTCCAGTATTCCTGCTGGGGAATCCCATGGACAGGAGAGCCTGGCAAGCTATAGTCTATAGGGTCGCCCAGAGTCAGACACAACTGAAGTGCTAAGCAGCAGCAGCAGGGAAGATAAACAGGCTTCCCAGATGGCACTAATGGTAAAGAATCCACCTGCCGGTGCAGGAGATGCAAGAGATGTGGGTTTGATCCCTGGGTCGGGAAGATTCCCTGAAGAGGAAATGGCACCCCACTCCAGTGTTCTTGCCTGGAAAATTCCATGGGCAGAGGAGCCTGATGGGCTACAGTCCATGGGGCCACAAAGAGTCGGACACAACTGAGCACAGGGGAGACAAGAATCAAATTTAAAATAGAGGATGTGGCACAGTGAAGAGTACTACAAAGCAGAAAACATAGAGAGGTGGGGGGTATGAAGTCTCCCCTGACTCTGTGTGAGTGCAGCTAATCATGCAGATATCTTGAGAAAAGAACATTCTCGACAAAGTGAATAGCAAGCACAAAAACCCTAAGGATGTCTTGATATGTTTAGGGAACAGCAAGAAATCACATGAGGCTACAGTGAAGTGAAAAAAGGGACAAGTGGTAGGATTTCAAGGTCACACACAGAGCTAATAAGGAAACCAAAGTAGAACCTTACGAGGACTACAAAGTGGCCTACAGTCCATATTAAGGATTTTGACTTTTATTCTGAGATGGGCACCCATCAAATGGTGCTGAACAGAGGAACGACATGGTCCACTATAGCTGTACCCGGATTGCTCTGGTTGCTGTATTGAGAAGAGACTGCTGAGGTCTAGCCAATTAGGAGAAGACTGCGCTAATCACATGAGAGATAATGTTGGCCAGCGCAAGAGGGGTAGAGGATGGTGATAAGAAGTGGTTGAATTCTGAGTGTGTTTTGGAAGTTGAGCTGACAGAATGTGACCTCTGATCAGTGAGGTATAAGGAAAAGAAAGAGAACAAGGGTGACACTCAAAATGTTGGCCTGAGCAACTAGGATTGAATTGCCACTAACCTTCTATTGACTAGAATTTAGTCACATGGCCAAATTCTTAGAATTCCCCAATGCCCCTTGCCCTGGCATAATCCTTGCCCTTTGAGTGTGGATATGATCTCACTTCTGTGATTATGTTATATGGCCAAAGGAAGACTACCCAAGTGGATCTAATCTATTAATAATCTCAGGGGACCGGCTGTCAAGCCCCTTAAAGGCACAGGTTTTTCCAACTAGTAGGGAGAGTCAGAGATTCAAAACATGAGGAATTCGGGCCACACGAGAAGGAGTCTAGGTAGCCTGTAGGAACCGAGAGCAACTCCCAGTGCCCAGCCAGCTAGGAAACAGGACCTCAGAGCCATAGCCACAAGGAACTGGATTCTGCAACAAAAGAGGCAGATTCTTCCCGAGATCCTCCAGGCAAGATCCCAGCCCAGTGGACACCTTGATTTCAGCCTTGTGGGACCCTGAGCAGAAAACCCAGGCAAGTGTAGACTTCTGACCTACAGAGCTCTGAGACAATGAGTGGGTGTTTTTTCTTTTTACACTCCTGTTTGTGAAAGCTTGTTATACTGGAGTAGAAAAATGGATACACATACAACTTTCAGGGAGACTGGGAAACGGTGCCTCAGTTTGGACAGTCATGATTATCACCCCTCTGGGGTGCAGGAGAGGGTTTAGTATGAAGGGAGGAAAAGATAGGGTACTGGGAGGATGATAAAATGTCCTTCTACACACTGAAAACCTGCACTGTCCAGTTCTGCCATGTACAGTGGCCATATGCGGGTACTGAGCACTTGGAAAGTGGCTGGTCTAAACTGAGATATGCTCTAAGTATAAAGTAGTAGCTTGTAGCTCAGTCGGTAAAGAATCTGCCTGCAGTGCAGAAGACCCGGGTTCGATCCCTGAGTTGGGAAGATCCCTTGGAAAAGGAAATGGCACCCCACTCCAGTATCTTTGCCTGGAAAATCTCACAGACAGAGGAGCCTTGTGGGCTGCAGTCCATGGGATTGCAAAGAGTTGGGCACGACTGAGCGACTAACACTATAAGTGTAAAACACACACTAGATTCTGAAGACCTCATACGAAAAAAAAGGAATGTAAAATATTTCATTAAGTATACTTTACATTGTTTAAATTTTGAGATGATAATATTTTTGATATATTGGATTAAAGTAAAATGCATTATTAAACTTAATTTCAAATGGTTCCTTTTTACTTCTAAAAATTTGTAAAATTTAATTATGTATGTGGCTCCCATTATAGTTCTGTTGGACGGTACTGCTGTAAACTCTTTTGTATGTCTGTTTTTCTTTTCTTTTTTTTTTTTTTCAGTCCTACCAGTTTATTGCTACCAACCCATCACCCTCCACCCTCATGCATACATGCTCAGTCATGAAACCTCATGGACTGCAGCCCGCCAGGCTCCTCTGTCCATGGACTTTTCCAGGCAAGAATACTGGAGTGGGTTGCCATTTCATTCTCCATGTCTGTTTTTCTTTAAGTGCACATGAATTACATTTTTAAAAACATTATTTCATTTTCTTTTCAACACTATAGGTTTAAAGAGGCAATGTTCCCCCAAAAAATGGCAAAGAAAGGAGTTCCTTTCACAGTCAGTAGACCTGTTTCCCAGGTACCTTCAGAAACTAGCTTATGCATGTACGCTGTATAGGAGAGGTTAAGAGACAAAGAGTAGGGTCTTGGAAGGAAAAGGTTATGACATTAGATAATATCATCGTGGAGATGGAATGTGCTTATACTATCATGATTCATCCCTTCAGACTGGACACACCAGTCTTGAATAAAATCACAAGGGGAGGGGTAGCGGTTATGTAGGTAGAAGCCGCAACCTGTCGTTTTGGGAGGGTGAGGAAAGGACCGGCTGTCACAGCCCAGCCTCACCAGGACACATACGTTGCGCCCTCTGGTGGAGGATGGCGGCACTTGATGGATCAGAAGCCCCCACTTAGCATCTCTGCCACTCTGGAGCAAGACACCGACATCTCAGGTTGACAATTAGCCTAAGAAATTCCTAACTGATCTCCTTTCTTCCTCCGCTGTCCACCAGAATGATCTTTTAATACCCTCATCAGATCATGTTACTCCTTTGCTCAAAACTCAGGAATTACTTTTCTTTTCACTCACAGTTAAAACAAAAGTCCTCAGTATCGGCCAATACATTTACCCCTTACTCAGTCCACTCGAGCCATGCTGGGCTTCTTGCTCTTCCTCTGACCATTTAACACACAAAGCAGGCTCCTGCCCTCACAGCTGCCATCTTCTCTGCCTGGAAGGCATGAATCACTCCTCACAGCACTGCTCAAATGTCACCACATAAGCTTATCATCCTACATCGAAAACAACCCTCTTCCCAGCATTTTATATCCCTCTCAGCTGGAGTCTTCTTTTATTTTGCAATAGTATTTTACACTGTCTGACATATTACATATTTACCTGTGTTATGTATTATATGTTTATTACCTGTCTCCCCCTACTATTAATAGAATGCAAACTTCAAAAAGGCAAGGACCTTATCTGTTTTGTTCACTCTTGTATCCCCAGCATCTAGAACAGTGCTTAGCACATGGTAGATGGTCAACAAAAACATTCATTGGATAAATGTATGAGACAAGATCTGAACATGAAAAAAGCATTGAAGGCCTTCATTGTTTCCTTCTTGGGTATGTCACAAAAAGGCCAACTTTACAAGTTTATGTAAAATTAATAAAATTCCTATTATAATCCCCATGTATTTCTTTTTAATTGGATTAAATTATCCTGAAACTCATTTGGAAAGAATAAGGTACCTGTGACTAGCCATTAAATGTAGGAAGAAGTGTGCTAAAGGGACACTTGGCTTACCAGATGTCAGAGGACACTATAAAGCAACCATAATAAAATCCACATGATATCAGCATAGGCTTAGGTAGACAAATGAACCAGTGTAACAGACTGGAAAATCCAGGAATAGATATCTGATTATAAAAATGTATAAAAGATGAATTTTTAATTCAATGACAAAAGGATGACTATACAATAAACAGTACTGATATTATTTACCAGCAAAAAGAAAAAAAAATCTAGAGNCAACCATAATAAAATCCACATGATATCAGCATAGGCTTAGGTAGACAAATGAACCAGTGTAACAGACTGGAAAATCCAGGAATAGATATCTGATTATAAAAATGTATAAAAGATGAATTTTTAATTCAATGACAAAAGGATGACTATACAATAAACAGTACTGATATTATTTACCAGCAAAAAGAAAAAAAAATCTAGAGCCCCGTTTTATACCGTTCACAAAAATAAGTGTCAGGTAGAGTGTCAGAGCCCAGCAGAGTGAGGGGGCCACCCATGGTGGGGAAAGGAAGATCAGCAGTGGTCAAGGGTGAGATATTAGTCCAAGCATAAGGAAGGTTTGCACAGGACTACAGGAGCCTGGCAGCAGCCCAGCTGGGAATGTCAGAGTCCAAGCCAGGTGTGGAGAGGGTTCATGAAAGGGGCAGCAGTGACACAGAAGATACAAAGGCATTGATCAAATCAGTAAATATATATATATATATATATAAAGTATCTTGAGGATAATGGGAGCCACTATCAAAAATGAAAGCACAAACAACAAGGTCCTACTGTACAGCACAGGGAACTGTAGTCAATATCCTGGGATAAACCATCATAGAAATGAATAGGAAAAACAACATATATGTGCATAACTGGGTCACTTAGCTCTACAGCAGAAACTAACACAACCTTGTAAATCAAGTATACTTCAATAATTTTTTTTAATGAAAGGATAAATATTTTCATAGAGAAATTAGTAAAACTATGGTTTTGGATTGGAAGTGGAACGATTTTCACTTAATATAAGGAGGTATAAAATAAAATAATAAGTCATGGGATGTAATGTATAACAGAGGGAATACAGTCAGTAATATGGTGATAACTTTGTATGTGACAGATGGTAACTGCATTATTATGATTTCATAATATATAAAATATTGAATCACTATGCCATATACCTGAAACTAATATAATATTTTATGTCAATTATAATTCAATAAAAACTCTTAAAAATATAACAAAAATATTTAAGTAGGTAACAATGTATTTGTAAGTATATGTATGTATATATAGAAGAGATTTTCCCCAGGTCTGTTTACTAAGAGGGACTGGGGAGGGGCAACATCCCAAAGCAAGGAGCCCACTTAGCAGTCAGATCTTAGATTCTAAGTCCTAAGAAATCTGGCAGAGAACATCTTTTTTTTTTTTTTCAATTTTAGAGTAAATGAGCTAGTGGTAAAGAACCCACTTGCCAATGCACGAGATGTAAGAGATACATGTTCGATCCCTGGGTTGGAAAGATCCCCTGGAGAAGAGCATGGAAACCCNTAACCTAGTGTAGGCCAAGTGACTGGGAAGGGAGTGCGGGTAGGTCGTGATGGGAACTTGTTGATTTGTGAGGGAGGGACATCTGCACTGTCCCCCAGCAGAGAGGCAATGCTGGCTCTTACGAGAGAGGGTGGGTCATTTCTGCAGGCTCAGAAGATTCAAAGGAATTCATGGAGTTAAAATGTTTAGAAACATCTACCTTGATATCTTCATTCCATGTGTCAGGATTTCAGGTTTATTTCTCAACCAGGACCTTGACTTTAGCATGAGATGTGCACATCCAGTCAGACTAGCAATAGCCATTGAATCCATCATCCATGTAGCACTAGTCCCTCCACACATCTCAGTCATCTGGTACATTATGCTTTCCAGAGCGTTCTATTCTATTGGCCCAGCCTCCCAATTCACCACTGGTGTGTTCCACCTACCTCCAGTAAGGGGGTCTTCCTTGTCAGATGGGTGGTGATCAATTTCTAAAACACCATCTTATCATCAGCTTTCTCATCTGCTTCTGCTACCAACTGTCAAAGGTCAGGTTCTCAAGAAGAAGATGCTGAGACAGAGTCTGGGATGTAAAATGTTTATTAGATGAGGACTTCTCTGGCAATCCAGTGGTTAAGACTCCATGTTTTCATTACAAGGGGTGCAGGTTCGATCCCTGGTCAGGGAACTGAGACCCTGCATGCTGCACGGCACTGTTAAAAAATAAATAAGTGAAATGCTTGTTAGAGATCCACATCTGTGAAAGGAAGGGAATGAGAGCAGGATTGGGCAGAGGGGAAGTTAACCCGCGCTGCAGGCTCAACAGAGTCTCAGCCAATCAGCAGCTCACTCTTGAGTGAGATGTCCCATCAGACTTATCCAACATCAAGTTGAAATGGCTGCATCTTTATACCCCTACCTTGCTCAGTCACCAGGTGCAGGCTGCCCTAGGAAGGGGTGACCTCAGGCAAGGCTACCCCTCTGTAGGCTCTGAGGGAACCGACAGCTGGAGGCTGCCCGATGACCATTCTCCCTGCAGCTGGGCAGCAGGTCCTTCCTTGAAGGGCAATCTGGGCAACTCATCACCATGTATCCCACGGTCATACACATACATAAAAGTGCATAAGTTCACTTATGAACTTGTGAATGCACCCAGAGATCATCACCAAGCTCAAGGAACAAATTACCAGCAACCACAGAAGCCCATTCATTCCCCCTTTCAGTTCACGTCTCTCCTCCAAAGTAACCGCTATCCCTCTGTCACCACAGATTCATTTACCTGCCTTAAAAAAAATTTTTTTTAAACTGTGGTCAAACACACATAACATAAAATTTACCATCTTAGCCATTTCTAAGTGTATAGCTCAGGAGTGCTAAGGACAGTCACACTTTTATGCAACCGATCCCGAGGACTCTTCCTCTTCCCAAACTGAAACCCTCCATTAAAACACTCCCTGCCCCTCTCCTCCCAGCTCCTGGCAACCTCCATTTTCCTTTCATCCCTNGTGGTCAAACACACATAACATAAAATTTACCATCTTAGCCATTTCTAAGTGTATAGCTCAGGAGTGCTAAGGACAGTCACACTTTTATGCAACCGATCCCGAGGACTCTTCCTCTTCCCAAACTGAAACCCTCCATTAAAACACTCCCTGCCCCTCTCCTCCCAGCTCCTGGCAACCTCCATTTTCCTTTCATCCCTGTGCCTTTGGCTGCTCTAAATACCTCATGCAGGGAGATCAAACCAGTCAATACTACAGGAAATCAACGCCGAATATTTATTGGAAGGAAGGATGCTAAACCTGAAGCTACAATAATTTGGCCACCTGATGAAGAGACAACTCAGTAGAAAAGACTCTGATGCTGGGAAAGAGTGAGGGCAGGAAGAAAAGGAGGCGACAGAGGATGCGCCGGTTGAATGACATCATCGACTCAACGGACGTGAGTCTGAGCTAACTCCGGGAGATGGTGAAGGACAGGGAAGCCTGGCGTGCTGCAGCCCATGGAGTCTCGAAGGGTCAGACAGGACTTAGTGACTGAACAACAGAGACTTAGCTAGTGGTCCAGTGACTAAGACTCTGCACTCCCAATTCAGGAGGCCCGAGTTTGATCCCTGGTTGGGGAACTAGATCTCACAAACTGCAGCTAAGACCTGGCATAGCCAAATAAATAAATAAATATTTTAAATAAATAAATGCGTCGTGTAAGGGAAACTATACAGTACTTGTCTTCTTACGATTGGCTTATCTCACTTAGTATAATATTCTCAAAGTCCATCTAGGTTGTAGCATATGTCAGAATTTCCTTCCTTTTTAAGGCTGAGTGATTCCATTGTAAACCTATACCACGCTTTGTTTCTTTATTCATCTGTCGCCAGACACGGCCTCTTCCAACTTTTGGCTATTGTGAGTAACACGGCTGGGAGTATGAGTATACTCAGTCACCCATGTTTGAGCTTAATATAAATGGAATAAGTTATACCATGTGTATTCTCTCGTGGCTGGTTGCATTCTTTTGACATTATGTCTGTGAAGTTCATATTTTTGTTTTGCTGTACATGGCAATAATTTCTTTTTTCTCATTGATATGTAGTATTTTTTTGTGTGACAACATCTCAGTTTGTTCATCCTTGCTACCACTGATGGACAATTAAGTTGCTTCCAGGTGTTAGCTATTATGGATAGCACTGCTATGAATATTCTTGCTCGTATACACATGTATGCCTGTCTGAGGGTACATACCTAAGAGTTAAAAGAGTCACAGACATTTTTAGTTTTACTGCTGCTGCTGCTAAGTCACTTCAGTCGTGTCCGACTCTGTGCGACCCCATAGACGGCAGCCCACCAGGCTCCCACGTCCCTGGGATTCTCCAGGCAAGAACACTGGAGTGGGTTGCCGTTTCCTTCTCCAAATGCATGAAAATGAAAAGTGAAAGTGAAGTTGCTTGGCCGTGTCTGACTCTAGGCACTGCCAAATAGTTTTCCAACGGGCCGCACCAGTTTGTCGTCTTAGGAGCACTGAATGAGTGTTCTAGTTGTTTCACATCCTCAGCAGCACTTGATATCAGTCATTTTAATTTTAGCCATTCTCATTGGCATAAAGTGGTATCTCACTGTGGTTTTTGTTTGTATTTCCTGATGACTAATGAGGCTGAAAACTTTTCATGTTCATTGGTCAGTTGTATATCCTCTTTCGTCAAGTATTTGTTCATGTTTTTTGCCCTTTAGTTAATTATCTAGTTTTTTCTTATTGATTTTTTGTATTGTAATATGTGTATATATTTTTCAAAGGGTGTTGAATTTTCCACTGTAGACGGCATGGGTTTGCTCCAGAACCCCAGGGACTCTTCTCTGACTTGCTACAAGTTATACCTAGCCTCTTCTCCTAGCTCCCCCGCCTCTCTCCTCCCCATACCTGTATATGTGTATTTGATGTGTGTGTGTGTATATGTGTGTGTGTACACTTTTGATAAGTGTCTGTTGTTTAATACACGTATTGCAAATACATTCTCCCTTTCTGTGGCTTGCTTTGTGGCTCCCTTAATAGTGTCTTTGATGAACAATAAGTCTTCATTTCAATAAGCTTGAATTATCAATTTTTTCTTTATGTTTGGTGCTTTTGATTTTCCCCTTAAAAATTATTTTTTAAATATATACATAAGAATAAACATGTCTTTATTGAAAAAAAATATATACTTTTGTGACCCACCTAAGGTTAAACTGTGTAACATCGTTGCCTCTCACACAGCATGGTATTGCTAACCCACCACCCTGCCTTTGTATCAGCAGTTCTGGAATCATCAGTGTGTCGGAGACCATTGCGAAAAATCATTCTCCTCTTTCCCACCAGAGCCCAGAATTTGTTTAGCTGCCCACCCTCCTCCCTGAGGTTCAGTGGAAGAAGACCCCACTCAGAGCTACAGGAGGAGATTCCTGATTGCGTAATTCAATCATGGCTCCACATACCTCCTGCCACGGATATGGGACCTTACTAAGGAAATGTGAGAGGCTTCCCTGGTAGCTCAGTCGGTAAAGAATCTGCCTGCAGTTCAGGAGACCTGGGTTCAATCCCTAGGTCAGGAAGATACCCTGGAGAAGGAAATGGCAGACCATTCCAGTATTCTTGCCTGGAAAATCCCATAGACAGAGGAGCCTGGCAGGCTACAGTCCATGGAATCACAAGAGTCAGACATGACTTAGCGACTAAACCACCACCTGGGAAAGGCATCTTTACTCCATTCAAAGAGAACAGGAGGAGGTGGCCCACTACCTACAGCGGATGTTATGGGGCCTGAGGGCAAATCCCATATGCTGAGCGCAGAGATTTGCCCCAAAGAACCTGGGCCTTCATGACTTCAAATGCCATTGCTCATACTACGCTTGAAGAACAATCTTAAGCCGTCTGCACTTCCTTATAGCTGAAGCCATTTTGAATCAGGTTCCAGTCTCTTTCAACAGAAAGCACCTCTACCTAGTAACCTTGGGTGAACGACAGAATGTGGACATCCTTGGTGGACTGTTCATACAAGGCCAGCTTCACGGGTTTGTGGCTTGTGCTGTGACGTGAAGCCCCATGCTCAGTAGGAACTCTGACTTGACTTAATCTTCTGCTGTTACTGTTGTGAAATTCTTAACTTCTGAACAGGAGGCCCTGCCCTTTCATTTCACAATGGACCCCTCGATTTATGTAGCTGGTCTTGGTGATGTGACGTTTCTTATCTCCTTGTTTTTCTTTATCTGCCCTCTCAATCTTTGAATCCTCATAAGATGATGCCTCATCTGCAAAACCCACCAGTTTAACTAAAATGAGGAGGTTGAAACCTTCTTCAGCTGATCCCAAAGGAGACTACCAGCACTGCTAAGAACTCAGCTTCCCTCATCCCAGTTTGGTACTCAACATTTCAGTACCCCAAGTTGACCTTCACAAGGCAAAACCTAAGCCCCCTTGCCTGGCATTTAGTATCTTTTTCAAAATTAAAAGATTTTGCCTTTTTCTCCTGTCACTCTTTCAGTCTCAACTTCTATTACTCTTCAGTGGGAACCACCCACTTCAGCCAAATTGAAAATAATAATAATGATGAAAACGATGGATTCACACATAAACAATGCAATAACGACAACAGTCTGCATTTACACATATTACAACATTTGATTCTCACCATAAGTCTGTGAGATATAATTTGAAAATAATTACTCTGTACCTTTATCTTATTACAAATAGAATTTGTTAATCAGTATTGTATTTAGATGGAGAAGGAAATAGCAACGCACTCCAGTGTTCTTGCCTGGAGAATCCTAGGGATGGGGAAGCCTGGTGGGCTGCTGTCTATGGAGTTGCCCAGAGTCAACACGACTGAAGTGACTTAGCAGCAGCAGCAGCAGCATTGTATTTAGAAGTCACAAACTTAATATGCCCAGTTACTAGTCACTTTTTGGGGGGCATGTCATGGCTTGTGGAAACTTAGTTCTCCTATCAGGGATCAAACCCAGGCCCCAGCAGTGAAAACACCAAGAGTCCTAATCATTGGACCACCAGGGAATTTTCAACTAGTCACTTCTAAAAACTTTATTTTGAAAGAACTTCAGAAATATAGAATGGCTATGTGAAAAATAAAAAGATCTCCCATATACCTTTTATTCAGATTCTCAAAATGTTAACATTTTGCCACATTTGCTTTATTGTTCTTACCCTCTCTCCCGCCTCCCTCTCTCTCTCTATATATATGTATGTATGTATATAACATATAATTACGTCCTGAGCCCTGTGATTCTTTGATAGTAAATTGTGATATGATGCCCCTTTACCCCTAAATATCTTTTACATAACAATAGCACAATTATAAAATCAAAAAAATGTTATTGTTACAATAATACCATCTGGAGCCTCCCTGGTGGTGCAGTGGTTAAGAATCTACCTTGCAATGCAAGGGATATGGGTTCGATCCCTGGTCGGGAAAGAAAGATCCCACATGCCGCAAAGCAACGAAGTCTATGCCTGCAACTATTGAGCCTGTGCTCTAGGGCCCAGAAGCCTCAACAACAGAGCCCACAGGCTGCACCTACTAAAGCCATCACATGCTAGGGCCCGTGCTCCGCAACAAGATAAGCCACCTCAGTGAGCAGCGAGCACCTTGATGAAGAGTGGCCCTCGCTTGTCACAATGAGAGGAAGCCTATGTATAGCAACAAGGACCCACCACAGCCAAACCTAAAACCAAACACATACATAAATCTTCAAAAAAATACCACCTACCCTGGAGATTTTATTCAGATATCATGCTGCTGCTGCTAAGTCACTTCAGTCGTGTCTGACTCTGTGCGACCCCATAGACGGCAGCCCACCAGGCTCCCCAGGCCCTGCGATTCTCCAGGCAAGAACACTGGAGTGGGTTGCCATTTCCTTCTCCAATGCATGAAGGGAAAAGGGAAAGTGGCATAAATTGTCTTAATAATGTCCTTTATTTTTTCTTATATTAATTTTCATTTATGTGGCTGTACCAGGCCTTTGTTGCAGCACTGGGGTTCTGGTTCCCTGACCAGAGATCGAACCCAGGCCCCCTGCCCTGGGAGCATGACCATGGAAGCCCCAATAACAACCTTTACAGCCAAGAGAAAAATAGTATTTTTCTGGTTCAGGATCCAACCCAGGATTTCGAGTTGCATTTAGTTGACTTGTCTCTTTAGTTCCTTCAGCCTGGATCAATTCTTCAGACTAATTAATTAATTCAGATCAATTCTCCACTCTTTCTTTGCTTTCATTATTTTGTCACTTGAATACAGGCAAGACGGTTTGTATAAAGTCCTTTAAGATTTATCTGTTTTTTCCCCATGATTACGTTCAGGCTATGCAATTTTGGCAGGAATATCACAAAAATGATGCTGTGTTCTTCTCGGTTCACTAAATCAGGAGGCACACAGTGTCTGTTTGTCCCATTACTGGTGATGTTAATTAACCTGACCCCTAAATTAAGGCAGTATCTGTCATGTTTCCCACTGTAAAATTAACCTTTGTCCATTTGTAATTAATAAGTATCATGTGGGGAGATATTTTTACACTATATCTATTCCTCTTAAAACTAGTTTTAGTATCCATTGATATTAAATGTAATTGTTCCTTCGGCTGAAAAGGCAAACATGACCCAATGGTTTAAAAAAAATCTAAACAATAAAGTGAATGTAGTGAATAGTACTGTGAAAAGTAAGTCTTCTGATTTCAGATCCTCAGATTCCCTCCTCTTGTTATCTTTTTTTTTAAAAAAATTTATTTAGTTGCAGCATGTGGGATCTAGTTCCCTGACCAGGGATAGAACCCAGGGCCTCTGCACTGGGAGCAAGGAGTCTTAGCCACTGAACCACCAGGAAAGTTCCCCTATCTTACCTTTTTGTGCATGTGTCCTTGTGGCAGAGACAGTGTCACAAGACACTGAAACCCACTTTATTTTCTTCTTCCTCAACTTGAAAATGACAATATTGCCTATCCTGCCCTGTAGCGAGGCAGGGCCCATGAGACTAGTTTTGCTTCAAGGGTTACAAACAGAAGTGATATGTGTCCTCCTTAGCCAAAGTGTTTAGTGCCAGCTCTCTCCTATGCTGCAGCAACTGTGGGGCCATGCCTTTAGGTGGAGGAGCCACAAGATGTAAGCACCCTAGATCCCTGAGTCACTGTATGGAGAACAGAAGAGCTGCCCCCAAAGAGTTGCTTATCTCTCAAAGGACATGTGTATGCACCAGAAATATAAGCTTTTCCTGTGGTAGGCAAGTGAGATTTCAAGTTTAATATGCTGTTATAACATAATTTAGTCCATCCCAATAAAATTATTCTGAAAAAAATAATTATTTTTATTGTTAAAAACACGTAATCACACATAATTTTATCGTGTATAAATAGGTGCATTACGAAACATTCTGGATCTTCCTTTTCTTAAAAACATCTTTGAGATTTTTTCTACATCAGAATTTTTAGCTCATTTTTCTTAAGAGTTGGAAAGTGCTCTATGGCAGGAACGTACTTTAGTATATATTTAGAAGGTAAATTTCTTAAATAGGTACTGTATATATATAGTTTAAAATTAAAACAGTTCAAAAGAGTATGTGTGAAAAATTCTCCCTCCCACAACTTGCCTGTGCCAACAAATTTCCCTCAAAGATAACCAATAGTTTCTGTTCCATGTATATACTTCCAGAGATATGTATAGATGAAACATTTAAATGAACTTCACTTAGTCTTAGATTTGGCTGAGATCCCAAAACAGTAAGGTCATATTCAAAGTTAGATGCAAATTCACCAACACAGGATTTCCAGAAGGAGAATGTAGAAAAACCAGTTTTTCACTCTTAGTTCATCACCCACCTCCAGTTTACCAAAGCTGTTGGAGAGGTAGAAAAAGAGATAAGTGATTCAAGGGTCTTAGAGAAAGTTATTCTACTTTGTACTGGGTCATTGCCACCATCCCCAACCTCATCCAGAGGTGTGTGTGCCCCTTGATATAAGGAATTTGGCCACCCGATATAAGGAATATGGCTGGATTAGGGCTAGGGTTAGGGTTAAGTGCGGCCATATGTATGTTCCTTCCAATCTGAGACACAGTGGCTCAGATCTCAGTTACATCTGGGATATATAAAAAATAAAGGTCTGGCTTAGCCATCCTGTGGGGACGAGATGAGGCTACAGTTTGGGATATAACAGATTTCCCAACAGTGGGTCAAATAAGCATGTTTTCTCTAGTCCAAGTGTGGTATACACAGGCAACAACTCTGGAGAAGTACTGTCTTGGATCCTGTTCAAGAAAGCTGCCTAAAGAAGTGAGTGGACTTCAGCAGAAGGAAGATGGAGGCGTATCACCAGATGCCAAGTCTCAAGAAAGAATTATAAACAAACAACCACAAAGGCAACGTACTCATCTATGTGAAAGCAAGTGCAGAGAGGGGACCTGCATGCGGGCTCAGTGGAAAAGACTCAGCACTTCCCATGCAAGGGACCCAGGTTCGATCCCTGGTCAGGGAACTAGATCCCACATACCACAACTAACATGCAGGTAAATACATATTTTAAAAAAAAAAAAAAAAAACAGGTGCAGAGATGAATCCTCAAAGATGGAATGATGGAGCTTTAAAGAACTCAGAAATATATATGTATACCTATGGCTGATTCAGGTTGAGTTTTGACAGAAAACAACAAAATTCTATAAAGCAATTACCTTCAACAAAAAATTAAAATTAAAAAAAAAAGAACTCATAAATACAGCCTGCAAAAAATAAATAAAGAGTAAACCTAAAACATCTGTGAACCCTAGAGAAGGCAGACGTCACCCACGACAGCACAAGTCAAGTACAAACATTACTGTCTCCCCTGTGACTTCCCCCATAAGTTCCAACTTTAACCAGCTTCATGGGTGTATAAAGTCATTCACTGAAAATGGCGCCTGGCTGTAGGTGCCAAAGGAGGCTGAAATCCAGCATGCTTTCAGTCTCCAAACCATATGCCCTGGCATGGGGCTGTGCCCACTTGGAGGAAGAGTTGCCTTTTTTTACTTCAGTCAGAGGCACAGTGGTCTCACATGGGGTTGCATTCACTCAGAAGGGGGACCTTTTTCTAATCTCTACAAACACACCAGATGAATAAACAGCCACTCAGCTTGGAAGGATGAGACAGCAACAAGATGAGGAAAGTGGAAGCATTGAATGAAGGAGGAATGGAACGGAACACACAAAATGTTTTCATAGGAGGTTACCCACATCTAGAGGCCCATGCTGGGGGAGAGGAAGGAGGCTCAGTTTTAAATCACTGTTAGAGTGATGACTGTTAGAGGGAGCTGGGCATTTCTGTTAATTAACCGATGTTGTTTGGGAGACTAACATTTCAGGAGGACTTTTAACACCTAAGAGTAATTCGAAAAGTTGATGGACTTGACCCAGGTAAAAGGGGCAAGGGAAAACCAGCCATACAGAATAAACTAAAGGGCCAGTGAAAGACAAAAATTAAGATGCTTTCTACAAGGACCTACTGTATAGCACAGGGAACTCTGCTCAATGTTATGTGGCAGCCAGGATGGGAGGGGAGTTTGGGGGAGAATGGATATATGTATGGGCTGAGTCCCTTCGCTGAACACCTGAAACTATCATAACATTGTTAATCAGCTATACCCCACAAAATAAAAACTTTTTTAAAAAAGATGTTTTCTGATTTATACTCTGTAGTAGAGACTTCTGACTCCCTGCTAACATATATTCTGTCCTTTGCAATTTGATACAACATCTAGAATAAATTTTGTCCAGTGAAATGTAAAACGGGTTGGTGTATTCAAATAGGTGGGCCTTAGGAAGCACTGTTGGGAAGGTCCCCTGGAGAAGGAAACGGCAACCCACTCCATTATTCTTGCCTGGAAAATTCCATGGACTGAGGAGCCTGGTAGGCTACAGTCCATGGGGGCGCAAAGAGTCGGACACAACTGAGTGACTTCACTACTACTAGGAAGAATTATTATGAACAAAGCTAGTGGAGGTGATGGAATTCCAGCTGAGCTATTTCAAATCCTAAAAGATGATGCTGTGAAAGTGCTGCACTCAATATGCCAGCAAATATGCTCAGCAGTGGCCACAGGACTCGAGAAGGTCAGTTTTCATTCCAATCCCAAAGAAGGGCAATGCCAAAGGATGTTCACACCAACTGTACAATTGCACTCATTTCACATGCTAGCAAGGTTATGCTTAAAATCCTTCAAGCTAGTCCTCAGCAGTATGCCAAATGAGAAATTCCATATGTACAAGCTGGATTTAGAAAAGGTAGAGGAATCAGAGATCAAATTGCCAACATGTAAAATGCTGGGCTGGATGAATCACAGCCTGGCATCAAGACTGCCGGGAGAAATACCAACAATCTCAGATATGCAGATGAAACCACTATAATGGCAGAAAGTGAAGAGGAACTAAAGAGCTTCTTGATGAGGATGAAAGAGGAGACTGAAAAAGCTGACTTAAAACTCAACATTCAAAAAACTAAGATCAAGGCATCTGGTCCCATCACTTCATGGCAAATAGAAGGGGAAAAAGTGGAAGCAGTGACATATTTTATTTTCCTGGGCTCCAAAATCTCCATAGACAGTGACTGCAGCCAAGAAACTAGATATTTCTTCCTTGGGACGAAAGCTATGCAAACCTAGCTGTGCTGTGCTATACTGTGCTTAGTTGCTCAGCTGTGTCCAACTCTTTGCGACTCCATGGAAATCTAGACAGCATATTAAAAAGCAGAGACATCACTTTGCCAACAAAGGTCCATATAGTCAAAGCTATGGTTTTTCCAGTAGTCATGTACGGATGTGAGAACATAAAGAAGGCTGAACGCCAAAGAATTAATGCTTTAAAATTGTAGTGCTGGAGAAGACTCTTGAGAGTCCTTTGGACTGCAAGGCGATCCAGCCAGTCTATCCTAAAGGAAATCAGTCCTGAATATTCATTGAAGAACTGATGCTGAAGTTCCAACACTTTGGCTATCTGATGCAAGGAGCTGACTCATTGGAAAAGACCCTGATGCTGGGAAAGATTAAAGGCAAAAGGAGGAATGGGCGGCAGAGGGTGAGATGGTTAGACACCATCACACACTCAAAGGATGTGAATCTGAGTCAGAGGAGCCTGGTGCGCTGCAGTCCATGGAGTCACAAAGTGTCAAACACTTAAGCGACTGATAACAAGAAGTGAGGTGCCACTTCCAGGACTGGTCTAGTAAATACCTCCCACAATACCCACACACAGGGGAACTCTCTTTCCTCTTCTGACAGCTGGATGCAGCTGGATCCATGAATGACAAGAAAGATAGAGCTGCGCCACAAAGCTCAACACCTGTTCGAGAGTACTAGGTGAGCAGGAAATAAACTTCTATTTTGTTAAGTCACTATAGTTTAGATTTGCGGTATTAAAGGAATCACAATTCTTTAAAACTAAAAAGGAAAAAAAAAAAACCCAAGTGGAAATTATTTCTTGCCAGGCAAGGGAGAGCTGCAAGGAGACAGATGTCTGTAAACAAAGTAAAAGATGGGGTTTATATAGATTTGGGAGAAAATGAGAGGTTTAGATTAAATATAAATGATTGGCAATGACTGGCTCAAACTGAAGTGGGGTTAGTCATTGATCAGGTGGATTTCAAGAGCAGACCTATTGTAACAAGTTTGGTGTCCATGGGTGATTCAGCCCAAGATTGATAATGAAAAGTCTTACCTTTTCCTGTTTCAATTCCTGAGGGCATGAGTAAGTTTCTTCAGGCAAGAACGGAATTTTTTTTCTTTTTTAAAAAACTTTTTATTGGAGTATAGTTGATTTACAACGTTGTGTCGGTTTCAGGTGTACAAAAGTGAATCAGTTACACATACACATATAGTCACCCTTTTTAAGAGTCTTTTCCCAAATAAGCCATTGCAGAGTACTGAGTACGTTCCTTGTGCTCCTTAATAGCTATCTAGTTTATACATAAGAGTGTATATATGTCAGTCCCAGTCTCCCAGTTTATCCCTCCTCCCACCCTTTCCCCCTGGTAACCATAAGTTTGTTTTCTATGTCTATAACTGTTTTGTAGGTAAGCTTATTTGTACCTATTTTTTAGATTCCACATGTAAGTGATATCAACATACTCATCTTTCTCTGTCTGACTTACTTTACTCAGTATGATGATCTTGAGGTCCACCCATGGTGCTGCAAATTGCATTAGTTCATTTTTTTCTGTGGCTGAGCTATATTCCATTGTATATATGTACCACACTTCTTTATCCATTCCTCTGTTGGTGGACATTTAGGTTGCTTCCATGTCCTGGCCATTGACAATAGTGCCGCAGTGAATATTGGGGTGTATGTATCTTTTTAATTTATTATTTTCTTCAGATATAGGAGTGGGATTACTGGATCATACGGCAGCTCTTTTAGTTTTTAAATAAACCCTCATACTGTTCTCCACAGTGGATGTACCAATTTACATTCCCACCAAGTGTAGGAGGATTCCCTATTCTTCACACTCTCTCCAGCATTTATTGTTTGTAGATTGTTTGATGATGGCCATTCTGATCTGTGTGAAGTGATACCTCACCGTAATTTTGATTTGCATTTCTCTAATAATTAGTGATGTTGAGTATATTTTTATGTGTTTTTTAGCCAACTATGTCTTCTTTGGAGAAATATCTGTTTAGATCTTGCACCCATTTTTTGATTGGATTGTTTGGGGGTTTTGATATTGAGCTGCATCAACTGTTTGTATATTTTGAAGATTAATCCCTTGTTGGTTGCTTCATTTGCAAATATTTTCTCCAGTTGTGAAGGTTGTCTTTTGTTTTATGGTTTCCTTTGCTGTGCAAAAGCTTTTAAGTTTAGTTAGTTTCCATTTATTTATTTTTCACCTGTGACCCCATTTATTTATTTTTGTTTTTATTTTCATCACACTAGGAGGTGGGTTGAAAAAGTTCTTGCTGTGATTTACGTCATAGAGTGTTCTGCCTATGTTTCCCTCTAAGAGTTTTATAGTATCCAGCCTTATATTTAGGTCTTTAATCCATTTTGAGTTTATTTCTGTGTATGGTGTTAGAGGGTATTCTAATGTCATTCGTTTACATGTAGCTGTCCAGTTTTCCCAACACTGCTTATTGAAGAGACTCTTTTCTCCAGCGAACATTCTTACCTCCTTTGTCATAGGTTAGGTGGCCACAGGTGTGTGGGTTTATGTCTGGACTTCCTATCCTGTTTCGTCGATCTATATTTCTGTTTCTGTGCTGGTACCATACTGGTTTTGTAGTATAAAGGGTGGAATTTTCCATTCTCATCTCCCTTTTGGTAGGGAGATTTGTAGTATAAAGAGTGGAATTTTTCTGTAGCTTTGTAGTATAAAGAGTGGAATTTTCCATTCTCCTCTCCCTTTTGGTCCTCACTGACAGACCATGGAAGAGGCTACTATTGCCTAAAACAAGAATGGGCAATTAAAAAGAAAAAAAAAAGATAGGAATTAACTTATTTACAAAGAGACTCGCATACATAGAAAACAAAAGTATAGTTACCAAAGGGGAAAGGGTGAGAGGAGGGATAAATTGGGAGGTTGGGATTAACGTATACACACCACTATGTATAAAATAGATAACTGGGACCTGCCTGATGGTCCAGTGGTTAAGAATCCATTCGCCAATGTATGGGACACGGGTTTGATCCCTGGTCTGGAAAGATCCCATGTGCCTCGGGGCAACTAAGCCTGTGTGCCACAACTACCGAGTCTGCACTGCAACTGCTGAAGCCTGTGCGCCCTACAGCCCATGCTCAACAGTGAGAGGCCGCTGCAGTGAGCAGCCCACACTGCAGCGAGAGTAGGCCCTGATCAGCACAACTGGAGAGAGCCTGTTCACAGCAACAAAGCCCCAACAGCCAAAAATAAGTAAATAAAATAAATAAATATAAATGATACATGATAACATATAATATAAATATAAAATAAAACCAACAAGGACCTACTGGCTAGCACAGGGAACTTAATATTTTGAAATAATCTATGAGAAAAGAATCTGAAAAAGAAAAAAAATATATATATATATCTGAATTGCTGTGCTTTACACCTGAAACTAACCCAACATTGTACATCAATTATACTTCAATTTTTTAAAAAGATATGAAAAAGAATGCTAAAAATATATGCACAGATATATCAGGATGTATCTTATCAAAAATTAGAAAAAAAAAGAATGGGCAATTTTTTATTTTCTTGCGAAGGGCCAGAAGGTAAATACTGTAGGCTTTGTGACCCATACTATGTTGCAGATACTCAGCTCTGCTGTTGTAGTGGAGAAGCATCATGAATATATAAACAAGTAAGTGTTCAATAAAACTTTATTTAAAGAAATAGATGGTTGGCCATGTTTGCTCCACAGGCTACAGTTTGCTGAGCCCTGGTCTAGAATTCTAGATCTAATTCATCTAGATTAGATGGATTCTTAGGTTCATTCTTAGATATGGTTATGGTTTTCCCTGCCAGGTGAAACAGTGGTTGTGGTGGTCATCATGTGTTTTTGATTCAGGCTCATCTGTTGCACCAACGCATGAGGCAGCCACTACACAGTAGAGTTTAATTCCAACACCAACTAGAGAGTATATGACTGCAACATCAATAAATATACAGCTAGCAGAATAAAGAGGGACTGGAAAGTTCACCAAAGTCATGATCCAGATTTTCACAGATTAAACCCTCAGGAAAGATCCTCTTCTTGACCTAAATTATGGGAATAACACAAGGAGTATTGACCAGGTTGTTACTTTCTGAAATATTTTGAAGTTTCTCTTACTTTTTTGCTAATGTTGAAAAACCTGTCTGAAAGATCTTTGGGAATACAAGCTGCTTAGAAGCAAATAGAGCTGAAATTTCTGGGGGAACTGTTTTGCCCCCAAACCTCCATAAGCCTGGCCTGCAAAGATAAGTAAAACCATAAAACAGCGCTTGGATCTCCAACCATCCAGAAGCAGATTGTCAAAGCTGTACAGGCCTCAGGGAAGGCATGCTCCCACTTCACACAGAGCCAGGGAGAAAAGCGGCTGAGCAAGGACTTGCCAGAGGGCAGAAGCAGGGCATACGGAGAACAGTGACAAGAGAGTAACGGTGACAAGAGCAAAACTGGGTCTCATCTGAGAACTTCCTTCGCTGCCAGGATAGAGTATCTTTTTATAACTCCCTCTAACTTTTTGTTTTAATTGATGTATAACTGACCCCCATTGTTATTAATGGTTTCAGGTGCACAGGATGGTGATTTGATATTTCTGTTACGAAATGATCACCACAGGTCTAGTCACCATCTGTCACCATACAAAGATACTACATAATTATTGACTATAATCTCTATGTGGTTCATTTTATCCCTGTGGCTCATTTATTTTGTAACTGAAAGACTGCACCTCTTAAAAAAAAAAACCCACTATACCTCTTAATCTTCCCATCCATTTTATTTACCCACCCTCCCTCACCACCTCCCCCCCACCACAACCACCTGTTTGCTCTGAGTCTCTTTTATCGTTTGTTCATTTGCTATGTTTTTTAGATTCCACATGTGAGATAATAACCGTATTTATTTTCCTCTGGCTTATTTCATTTAGCACTATACCCTCTAAGCCCATTTATGCTATTACAAATGGAAAAATTTCATTATTTTTAGGCTGATATTACATTGCATATGTCAGGATATATATGTGTGTTATATGTATGTTATATATATGTTTTATATAGAGCTTTTTCATCCACTCATCTATTAATGGACACTTAGGTTGCTTTTGTAAATTGACTATTGTAAATAAGGTTGCAAAAACATAGGAATGCATTTTTTTTAAGGTTCTTAAAATAACATTTTTTAAAGTTAACATGTGCATAATAGGAAACCAAAAAACACAAGAAGCAGAAAACAAAGTCACTGATAATCACAGTTTACCGTTTGATGTGTCCTTCTGGTCCACTAAAGAGTGGACCTTTTCCAATAAAACATTTCACTTATTTATTACTGAGCCAGATGGACCACTAATGAGGAAACACCAAGAGTCAAACATTCCATTTCTCCCTTAAAATACTCATGAGGTGTTCAGACAGTAGGTCATTAGAAGGTATAGAAAAGACCCAGAAGGAGATAAAGATCACCTATAATAGAACCATACAGAGATAATTATTGTTAAGACTTTGGTATATAGTCTTCCAGGTGTTTTTTTTAACTTATTTATTCATTAATTTATTTCTGGCTGTGCTGGGTCTTCATTGCTGTGCCCAGGCTTTCTCTTCTTTCAGTGAGAGGGGGTTGCTCTCTAGTTGCGATGCATGGGCTTCTCATGGTGACAGCTTCTTGTTGCAGAGCACAGGCTTTAGGACACACTTCAGCAGTTGCAGCACCTGGGCTCAGTAGCTGTGGCTCCCAGGTTCTAGAGCATGGGCTCAGGAGTTGTGGCACGGGACTTTGTTGTTCCACCATGTGTGATCTTCCCTGACCAGCGATCAAACCCATGTCCCCTGTGCTGGGAGGCAGATTCCTAACCACTAGACCACCAGTGAAGTCCCAGTCTTCCAGTTTCTTTAATGTACATACACACATATAGAGGTGTGTGTGTGTGTGTGTACGCATATCTGTGTATAACACATATTTTTAAAATCTTATAAAATGGATTCATAATATATTGTTTTATAAAAATTTTAACTTAAAAATGTATATCCTACATAGACTTTCAGCAGGTTAAGTAGCCCTTCATATGCAAGGCTTCTTACAGACTCAGTCTGATTCTTCTCCAACGTCTTCTCTTGGAGTTGTACCAATTTTACTGCCAGTTTTCATTTGAATCCATTGGGAAATGGGACAATGCTGCTTTTGTTCCTTGGCCAGGAATCACTTGATCCTGAAAGTCTTGTGAGAAAACATTGCAAGCAGCAAATTCCTATAATTTCTACTCTTAAATGATGTAGGAAGTATTATTGTTGATTCCACTGCCTCAGGCTTTCCAACAGAAGAGTAAATTACAAACAGATAAAACTCAACCAAATGANTCGTTTGTTCATTTGCTATGTTTTTTAGATTCCACATGTGAGATAATAACCGTATTTATTTTCCTCTGGCTTATTTCATTTAGCACTATACCCTCTAAGCCCATTTATGCTATTACAAATGGAAAAATTTCATTATTTTTAGGCTGATATTACATTGCATATGTCAGGATATATATGTGTGTTATATGTATGTTATATATATGTTTTATATAGAGCTTTTTCATCCACTCATCTATTAATGGACACTTAGGTTGCTTTTGTAAATTGACTATTGTAAATAAGGTTGCAAAAACATAGGAATGCATTTTTTTTAAGGTTCTTAAAATAACATTTTTTAAAGTTAACATGTGCATAATAGGAAACCAAAAAACACAAGAAGCAGAAAACAAAGTCACTGATAATCACAGTTTACCGTTTGATGTGTCCTTCTGGTCCACTAAAGAGTGGACCTTTTCCAATAAAACATTTCACTTATTTATTACTGAGCCAGATGGACCACTAATGAGGAAACACCAAGAGTCAAACATTCCATTTCTCCCTTAAAATACTCATGAGGTGTTCAGACAGTAGGTCATTAGAAGGTATAGAAAAGACCCAGAAGGAGATAAAGATCACCTATAATAGAACCATACAGAGATAATTATTGTTAAGACTTTGGTATATAGTCTTCCAGGTGTTTTTTTTAACTTATTTATTCATTAATTTATTTCTGGCTGTGCTGGGTCTTCATTGCTGTGCCCAGGCTTTCTCTTCTTTCAGTGAGAGGGGGTTGCTCTCTAGTTGCGATGCATGGGCTTCTCATGGTGACAGCTTCTTGTTGCAGAGCACAGGCTTTAGGACACACTTCAGCAGTTGCAGCACCTGGGCTCAGTAGCTGTGGCTCCCAGGTTCTAGAGCATGGGCTCAGGAGTTGTGGCACGGGACTTTGTTGTTCCACCATGTGTGATCTTCCCTGACCAGCGATCAAACCCATGTCCCCTGTGCTGGGAGGCAGATTCCTAACCACTAGACCACCAGTGAAGTCCCAGTCTTCCAGTTTCTTTAATGTACATACACACATATAGAGGTGTGTGTGTGTGTGTGTACGCATATCTGTGTATAACACATATTTTTAAAATCTTATAAAATGGATTCATAATATATTGTTTTATAAAAATTTTAACTTAAAAATGTATATCCTACATAGACTTTCAGCAGGTTAAGTAGCCCTTCATATGCAAGGCTTCTTACAGACTCAGTCTGATTCTTCTCCAACGTCTTCTCTTGGAGTTGTACCAATTTTACTGCCAGTTTTCATTTGAATCCATTGGGAAATGGGACAATGCTGCTTTTGTTCCTTGGCCAGGAATCACTTGATCCTGAAAGTCTTGTGAGAAAACATTGCAAGCAGCAAATTCCTATAATTTCTACTCTTAAATGATGTAGGAAGTATTATTGTTGATTCCACTGCCTCAGGCTTTCCAACAGAAGAGTAAATTACAAACAGATAAAACTCAACCAAATGATGTGAAAAATAGACCCTGTACTACTTGTGAAAAGGTGCAGCAGGTACTGCTCTGGAGCCATTTCTCTGGCCAGGAGATGGTCAGGATCCCTCGAGGAGTGAGCTGGGAGATTCTTGTAGTGCAGCCCAATCTCTGGGAATGGAAGGTCACTGGGGATATCCCCTCCAGAGAGAAGAGTCCCTGGCAGTGCAACCCAGACTTTATCTTTTTGAATTAATTTTTTTTCTTAAGAAAAATATTCAGAAGTAGAACTGCTAGATCATATGGTAGGTCTCTTTTTAGTTTTTTGAGGATCCTCTGTACTGTTTTCCATAGTAGTTGCACCAATTTACATTCTCACTGACAGTGCAGAAGAGTTCTCTTTTCTCCACATCCTTGTTAACATTTGTTATTTGTTGTCTTTCTGATAATACCTATTCTGACAGGTATGAGGTGATACCTCATTGTGGGTTTCTTTTTTTTAACTTTTAAACTCATTATGGTTTTGATTTGCATTTCCCTAATGATTAACAATGTTGAGCATCTTTTCATATGCCCTTGGCCATCTATATGTCTCTTTCAGAAAAATGTCTATTCAGATCTTCTGCCCAAGAATCTTCATAATGTATATGACAGAATTCCGTGATAGCTTTGGACATGACTGCTTTGTTTCCCATTCTCCCTTTTCTAAATAGGGACTTTTATTGCTGTTTTTCTGTCTTATCATTGGGTACTGAGTAGAGCAGTAATGAAGTACTGATAGCAACAACTTGACTTTTAGCTCACAGATTGCTAGACCATGAGGAAATTCATCCAAGCTCATTAGAAAAGAATGAAATCATGATTTTGATATGAAATTCAATAATTGAATGAGACTTTTGTCTTCACCCTTGGGGAGGAGGTGAATATATTTGGTGACTAGAGAGGTTGACTGTGACAGAGGCCTTTTCTGTCTAGCAAAATCTATTAATCTCTGGAACTATTAGACTAGTTTCCCATGCTCCCATTCAATTTGATTATAGCCACACGACAACATTTTCTCCAGTGTGGGTGGAAGCAGTGTGTACCACTTTCTGACCTAGGTGGTGGCAAACCAGATGAACAGAGCCAAAGCCTATGAATGACAGTAATGTAGGAGCGCTTCCTCCCTGACCTAAATATCTGTCCAGAACTATTAGGTAAGCAAGAAATAAATTACTTTGCTGAGTCGTGTTTTGGATCTATTTGTTGCAGTTGTTTAGCCTGCATTAACTGATATACACCCCATGAGTCATGCTTGTTCAACATAATGATCATATATGCACATCCTGTTTGAACGTAATTATTAATGGTAACATACAAATAATGAGCCTTGCTTTTTTCATTTAATGTCTTGGAAAGTGATCCACATTAGTACATTACAATCTTCATTTTTATCTTCTTTCCATTTTGCTTTTTGATAGCTTAAGTACCATGTTAGTTAACCAGTTCCCTACACATGAACCATTTAGGCTGTTTCTAACCTTTAGCTAGTATCCTATGTTGCAGTTCTTTCAGTTTGTACTCTGCAAATGTAAGGCACAGGTCAGCTTCAGGTCCACTAGTATCTGGCTTTACTCTCTGAATTAGGACTTTACTTAGCTTCTTTTAGCCAAATTACAAAGCTAATATTTGACCATATTGATTCTCTGTGGCCTACTATTGTAAAACTCAAATGGCTACAAATTCAAACATTTACATTGATGGGAGGAATACAGCATGGAGGTCAGCAGCATGAATTATAGTCAGAGACCCTGTGCTCAAAGCCCAGTTCTGCTACCTGTCTATGTATTTGACCTCCGGCAAGTTGTTTAACTCCTATATGCATTAGTTTTCTCAAACAGTAAAATGCAGGTTGGGGCCTCCCTGCTGGCTTAGAGGTAAAGAATCTGGCTGCCAATGCAGGAGTTGCAGGAGCCATGGGTTGGATCTCTGGGTGTGGAAAATCCCCTGGAGAAGGAAATGGCAATCCACTCCAGTATTCTTGCCTGGAAAATCCCACAGACAGAGAGCCTGGTTAGTCTACAGCCCATGAGGTTGCAAAAAGTCAGACACAACTGAGCGACTGGGCACAAAATGAAGGTTACTGTGAGGGTTAAATGATAATGTAAGTAAAGTGCTTAGCACAGGATAACCATCAGTTAATAAGCAGTGTAGAGTTTTCCATAATATATAATTTTGTCTAATTACCAAAGAAAACAAAAATTAAACTTGAGTCTAAGGTTAGCACATGTATCATAACTATCTTTATTATTAAGATGGGAGATTATTTTTCAAAAGATTAAATCACTTTTTCTTTTCCAAAATGATTTTATTTTACCCACTTTTCTGTGACTTCCTAGTTTCTAAATTCTACCACTGATGACTTCCTATGTCAGTAGAAATGTACTGACTTCATTCTTTTTAAAGACTACAATTTTGTGGGGTAATGATTCAGTTTTATTAAGGAGAGAGCCCTCAAATCTTGTGACTATTCATTTGAATTTTGTATCAACTACTAGGGTCAGACTGTATTGGGTTCAGGCTGATCCTATATATTTTTTGTTTGTTTGTTTGTTTTTTCAGGCTGATCCTGTATTATAGGTTCTGGAAATTTAGTCATTGTAGATGCCAAAATTAAGGTTAAAGCAAACAACACAAAGGGTTCATCAAGTTGGGGAGTGAGAGGGAGTTGCAGAAAATGTACACAAATGTAAATGCCATTCTCCAAGTACTTGAATTCCAGAAGTGAAACTGCAGGGTTCAACTGTCCATATTAGGAAATGACTCGTTACTTGATGACCAGTGTTAAGCCAAGTATTTTGCCCTATTTTTTTGTGAGGGTGGCGGGGAGCGTGAAAGGGGATTGGTCAGGAGAACACTAATAAATCAGTTAGCTTTACAACCACTCTTTTCTCTTCTAACATACTCTCAGTACAGTTATAAGCATTATAAAATCAAACTTTCACTTTAATTGGAAAGACTGAAAACCAAGCTCAGTTTTTCAAGATGGAGTTTCTGAAACAGATTCCCAAATGGGGTTATCTCATTCCCTGAAATTGCATCCGAGTTAAGAACCTGTGTTAAGATTGGCTTGAATCCATCAAAGAATTCAACACGTGCTCTTGCCATAAAGTAGCAAATGAAGGCTAAAATGAAGGCTCGGAGAACAGACAATGTTTTCAACTTCTCTAGCTCTGAATATATTCCACATTAATAAAACATCAGGAACTCCTAAAGCCTATTAAACTATACTTGGTTTCCTTTAGCTCAGATTCTGGATTAACTAGCCTTAAGCTCACAACAGGAAGGAACATAGCTATGCTGTGTGGGAACAATAAAGACATGATGAGCCCAATGCCTAAACATTACAAAAGCAAGTGCTCCCCACCCTATATTTGGGAAACTTCTTCCCCACTGAAGTTTCTCCAATATACTTTGCATCTTCTGAGCTCATATTTCTAAAATCCTTGCCTAGTCTCTTCCATAACATCTCCATAGTTGTCTTGATTTTTTTTTTAAACACAGAAAGGGCAAGAGTCCTGGCCAATCTTGATAATGAAAAGTGAAAGTGAAAGTTGCTTAGTCGTGTCCAACTCTTTGCAACCCCATGTTCTATACAGTCTGTGGAATTCTCTAGGCCAGAATACTGGAGTGGGCAGCCTTTCCCTTCTCCAGGGGATCTTCCCAACCCAGGGATCAAAGCCAGGTCTCCCACATTGCAGGCAGATTCTTTACCAGTTGAGCCACAAGGGAATCTTCCTGACCCAGGAATCAGGTTGGGATCTCCTGCATCGCAGGAGATTCTCTACCAACTGAGCTGTCAGGGAAGCCCAATCTTGACAACAGAAAATGTATATTACTATTTTTAAGAACTCAACATTCAATGCTGGTGCTTGGGAGTAAAGATTTTTGATGGGTTAAAGCCCCTGACCATATGTAGGTGTCTGTGGACACATTTATAGGAACTGGTTGGCGCCACTATTCTCCCAGCCAACCAAGTTCACTTGCCAGGCTGACTTCAGCTTGGGCACCCTCTCCTATCAGTCTTGTCAGCACTTGATAGTATCTGGTTTATAACAGCTCTGTTGGATGGGAGGCCAGGTAGCTCCCAAAGAGCCCCGACCAGAGACACAGACCTGAGACCAGAGGTCTTGTTCTAGGACAGATGGTTTGAACTGCCTCCTATTCCCGTTTGCTCTGGAAGCCTATGGGACTACTGAGTGCTGGAAATCTGGGTGGAGCTTTGCAAAAATAGCTTTCAATTCTGTGTCAAAAAGAGTGAAATGAACCAATGTTTGCAAAGATGAATCACTTGCCTTAGGGGTCTGACCTCTTCCAGGTCAGGGAAAGAACAATATAGTCTAGTTCATCAAAATGCTGGAAAAATCCCAAAGGATTGGAAAGAACCTCTGTGGTGAGAGCAGGTTAAAAGGGAATGGGCTTCCTGCAGGAGAAGGCTGGCTGCTCACCACTGGCCAGCCTTATTATTTCGGGCCTCAATAACTAGGTGCTGGGAGTTTCCCAGGGTTGATTGGCTTGTGAAGGCTGAAAAACATAACTCAGACATCAGGCACCAAATGCTATCTGATTTGAAAGATGAACAACAGGGACTTCCCTGGCAATCCAATAGTTAAAAGACTCCATGCTTCCACTTGCAGGGGGCACGGCTTCAATCCCTGGTCAGGGAACTGAGACTGCACATGCTGTAAGGTCAAAAAATAAATTAAAAAAAATTTTTTTTAAGAAAATAAACAAAAAATGAACAATAACAAAAATACAAACAGTTTTGTGAAAGAACGGACCCAGGAGTCAGCCTGATGGGCATATGTTTCCCTGTAGGAAAACACACTGGAAGTCAAATCAGGATACAGATAACATTACTGGTATATCCACTACCACAAAAGCAAGATCTCCTCAGGAATGTGAGAACAGGATACAACCTCCTTTCAGGCTTGTCACATTCTTTCTTTACACAGTTATACACACGTGCTAATAGAGGCTCCTAAGGCTATACCTTGATCTCAGAGCAAGAAGAGCCTTAATCATCTGTCACATTTAAATTTTCTATTACAGTAAAAGGACAGTTCCCTCCTGCCTTACCTGAAAAGCCTCTTGTGGGGCCAATGGAGGTGGAAAATGTAATCATGGTTAATTTCAATGAGAAAACATTTTTTATGTTCCCAAGTCCCCAGATTGACACCTATTCATGTGAAAATACCAAATCTCTTTAAGACGGACACAAATTACATCAGTAATTCACACTGGTTATCATAAACTCATAAAAGCATTTTCCCTTCATTAATTGTAACTAATTACATTATTTTTCTATAATGTGGCCATTTACCATACTTCTCAGCTTGTTTCTTAGCTTTTATGCCCTGTACTATTTAAGAATAAATTAATAACAAAACATACATATGAATAGTACCTAATATTTATACAATTCAACCTTTTTAAAAAATAATAAAATCAATGAAAACCATGCAAATATCACCTATATTGAACAGCTGAAATAAGAGACATGATGTAAGATTACATCCCTGCTGTATTTAAGCAAAATGTGATGGGAGAACTTTAATTAACATAGGCCAGCTATGTGAAGATGATGTACGGAGACTTTCTTCTTCAACTCTTAAGAATTCCACCAACCAAATCTAGCTGGACAGATGCAAAAAAAATGCCCTGAATTTCAATTACTTTTATTGCAAAACAAACTGCCCCAAAACTTACTGGTTTAACTTTAAAACAATAAACCTAATTTTTCACTGGTTTATGGGTTTGTCGATGGACTTCTGGTCTTGGCTAGCATAGCTTGGCCTAGATGGTCTACAATGGCCTGGTTCACACATCTGATGGTTGGCAGGCTAGTTTGTCTAAGGGGCCACACTCACATGTCTGGCAGTTGCTTAGATGTCAGTTGGGGTGACGACTACATGTCTTTCATCATTTATCAGGTTAGCTAGAGTTTTCCACAAGGTGGTAAAAGAGTTCTCAGCAGCAAGAGAGAGCAAGCCATAATTGTAAGCACCTTTTAAGATTTTTATGGACTTCCCCGGTGGTCCAGTGATTAAGAACCTGCCTGCCGATGCAGGAGACATAGGTGGGTGGGTGGGGTTCGATCCCTAGTTTGGAAGGATCTCATATGCTTAATAGTAACTAAGCCTGTGTGCCACGACTACCGAGCCCACGTTCTAGAGCCTTCTTCCAAAACAAGAGAAGCCACCGCAATGAGAAGCCCGTGCACCACTGTGAAGAGCAGCCCCTACTTGGTGCAACTGGAGAAAGTCCGCACACAGCAACAAAGACCCAGTGCAACCAGAAGTAAATAAAGTTAAAAAAAATTTTTTTAATACTTCTAGTATCAGATTTGCTAATATCCCATGGAAACAAAGCAAATCAAATGACCAAGCTGAGAGTCAGAAAATGGAGAAACAGACTCCACCTCTCAATAGGAGAAGCTGAAAAATCCTATGGTTATTCTGTTCAATCTACCACATCTTGGATGCCAAAGTAGAGAGATTAAATGATATTTCTGGTAACCAGAATGGGTGATTATCTCCAGAGTTTAAACACATGATTATGGGGTGTGAGGGGTGGGGTGTGGGGCAGAGAGTGTGTGTGTTGTTTCAACTACTACTGAGTTTATCTAGGAAGGCTGCCCCCTCTTGGGTCCTCTACTCTACCTGAGGCAGAGTTCAAACCAAAGAGGTAGGCAGAGGCTAGGGTTAAGGAATTTAGGTCTCAATCCCAAGAGTAATGGGAAGCCGTAGAGCATTTTACAGAGAGAGAGATAAGATCGCTTGGGCTGCAATGAGGATAGTAATTCTAGAAGCTTTGCCAGGAAGGGGAATCTTGAGATAAGGCCTTAGTCACAGAATATAGGGTCAAGGGAAAGGGTGTTTTGTTTTTGTTTTTTTCAAAGCAAAAGACGGTTGAAACTAGAGCTTGTTTGAATGCAGATGGAAGGATCCAACATTGCAAAAGGTTAAAGGGAGAACTCTGAGAATTAGGAAGGGAAACTTGAGCTGGAAAGGCAAGTTTGATTTAAAAACTTATGATACAATATGGGGCTTCCCAGGTGGCGCAATGGTAAAGAATCCGCCTGCCCATGTAGGAGACACAGGAGATGCAGGTTCAATCCCTGGGTCAGGATGACCCCCTGGCATAGGAAATAGCTACCCACTCCAGTATTCTTGCCTGGAAAATTCCACGGACAGAGCAGTCTGGTCGGCCACAGGGCTGCAAAGAGTTGGACACGACTGTGCATGCACAGCACGCATATTCTGAGCACAGTAAAAGAATAAAACATGATCATACGATAAAACTGTGTTTTTGTTATACAGTTCTATGGATTTCAACACATGCATAGACTCACGTAATTACCACCACAGTCAGAATACAGAAGAGTTCTATCACGCCCAAATCCTTCTTTTTGCCATCCCTTCATAGTCACTCTTCCATTCCGAAATCCGGAAGCCACTTATTCTCTGTCAGTATATTTTTAATATTTTCAAGATTTTCATTCTGAGACTAGCTTCTTTCACTCAGCATAATGCCTTTATTGTTATGTTGTTGTAACACCAAGATGTTGGGTATATCAATACCCAATTCCTTTTTTTAAAAAAAATTCTTCATTCCTTTTTATTGCTGAGTAGCATTCCATCGGGGTCAGCTTCGGACAAAATGTCTTGGTTAGTAATGATATCACTATTCTACTAGTTACTTGGGACAAAAACCTTGACATCATCCTTTACTCTCTTCCCTAACCTATACATAATCCATTAGTTAAGTCCTGTGGCTTTATTTTCAAAACGCACCTGAAATTTGACCCGTTCTTACCACCTCCACTGCTGCCATCATTTTCTGCCAGAACTAGCACTTCCACTCTCAGTTCTCTACCCTCATTTTCTATTCTCCACATAATAGCCAGAATGAAACTTTAAGAGGCTTAAATGTGATCAAACAACTCTTCAGTGGTTTTAGTGGTAACAATCCAAAGTTGTCACCATGGCCTACAAAGTCCCACATGACTGGACCCCAGGCTACCTCTCTGATCTCATCTCCTACCACTCTCCCCACACTGACTCTTTATCAGCTAGAGCAATCTCCTTGCTATTTCTATAGCCTGTCAAGCACTCTCCTGCCTCAGAGCATTTAAATTTGCCTCTCCTGTCTAGAACTTGCTTTCTCTAGATATCCACATGGCACAGCCCCATCAGATCAATTCCATTTTCTGCTTAAGTGTCCCTTATCAATGAATCTTTCTCTAACATCTAAAATAGTAGCCATCTGAGAGCACTGTTTAACCCTTACCTTGCTTCGTTCTTCTTAGAATATATACATACACACATATATATTTGTTTTTCTGTCTCCTCACACTAGAAACGTCCTTGAAAATTTTTGTTCGTTGCTCAACAAGCACTTAGATGATGTCTCATCTGGCATATAGTTGTTCAATGAATAGTTTTGATTGAGTAACTTATAGGAGGCAAGGACAGGATGGAAACACATGTAGATTTCTAGATTTGAGGGCATTCTACATTTTCTATTACTTAGGCAGTAGGATAATCAGGGAAGCAGTACAGGAAGCATAGGATTAGAGATTTGCAGACAATGGAGAGCAAGTTAACTAGAAAAATATGATGAAATTTCCATATGCTGTTCAGAGCACATTTAAGGTTAAAATNTTGTCTAATCCTGCTTCTGAAAGTGGTAGTTAATGTGCTTGAGGATTTTAAAAACTTTTTAATTGTGCTTTGGAAAGGGGACTAAAAAGATGATATTCCTATGGAGAACCTGTAAAAACTATTATAAACTAAGACTAGCTTTTTAAAATTTTATTATTATTATTCCAAGTCTTGTTTCTTACACATTTAACTTCTAGAGAGCAGAAAAAGATCTTATTAATGTGTGACAGTGTTCATTCTGTTCTTTCACACAACAGAGTTTTACAGAAGCTTCTTGGGTCAGGCCCATACTCTGGGGGCTAAGGCCTCTGCTTCTCCCTTGAAGAGCCCTCCAGCTAGGTTTAGCAGAGGCAGTGTGGAAACCTCAAGGGGAATTGAGTCTTGGATTGTAACAATTTTACTCTGTCCTGAGTCAGTTAAAGCCCAACTGCCCAATCTGAGCTCTGCTGCAGATATTTTAAAACAGTTTTGTTTCAGCTATTCATACACCAAGATAAAGTTGATTTTGGCTGCAGCATAGCAAACATAGCTTGGTAAATCAGCAGGAACACTCAGAAGTATTTTAGAAGATTTAAGGGTGCTGTGAGGGACTACAGCAGGCATCTGCCAACTACAAAGCAAAATTTGAAAAGTTTAAGGGTTCCACAGATTATCTTTTGTTTCTGAAATCATTTTATAGCCTGTAAAGTCAAAATTATTTGATGTTTTCTCCTTGAAGAAACTCTTAGAAAATAATTCATTCTGTATTCATGGTGGAATCCATTTAGATCAGTGTTACTCAAATGGAGACTGTCTCCTCATCCCCTCCTGCTCCCAGGGGATGTTTGGCAATGTTGGGAGATATGTTTAGTTGTCATGACTGGGGCAGGGGGAGTTGTGCTGTTGGGACAGAGTGTGTAGCGGCCAGGGATACTGCCACACATGCTGCAATGCCCAGGACAATTCCCCACAACAGAGAATTACCTGGCCCCAAATGTCAGTAGTGCCAAGATTGAGAAACCCTGCTCTAGATTGTGTAATTAGAAAGCGAACAGAGACGCTCTGCTTTCATCAGACCCTGTCCTAGGTGCCTCCTTTGTGTCTTGATCTTGGTAACTGACGTGTTTGGCAACCTGGAGTTTTCTTCACTTCTGATTTCAGTATCCGTGTTGAGTTTGTATCTTCTCTCATCATCATGTGGGTGAACAGACTGTCCCTTACTTGGAAAAGGATTGGGACCTACAACTTTATGCTCTGTCAGTGCGTTCTTCCAGCCCAATGTTTCACGGTATCTAAGATGTCAGTGTTGACTTGTGAGAGAACTTGGTTGCCCTTCTAGATGTGAACCCCAAAAGGTCAAGGCGTAAATACTCAGCAACCTTGTTACGTATTAAGAGATGTGATTATTAAATCATTATTGGTTTTGGTACCTAAAGATGTAGGTTTAGATCCTGTCTCCACTGCTTGCTGTAGCGCTTGGGATGGATGTCCTCTCCTACCATTCTGAACCCATGCTTCCATCTTTCCCAGAGGATGATAATCCTCTCTTGCTATTCTCAGGGAACAATTTTAAAGATATTACAAAGGTGGAAGAAGAGAATATGAGTGTGAAAAATCTTCCTAAAATGTATGCCCTGATGCACAGGTTAGGTTGAATTGTGACTAGCGCCTAAATGCTTTTTGAAGCTGTAACTTTCCAGTTTTTACTAACTTTAGGAGTACGATGTTACATAAACCTTAGTGCTCAAAACTGCGACCAAACTCTAGTATTCTGGGGTTCTCTGAAGCATTTCAGGGTTATGTGAGCTAAAGCCATTGCACTTTTGAAGCTGCTTCTTTCCATGTTAGAATAAGGATATTTCTCCTTTAGGTAGAAGTAAGCTTTATGTTGACTCCTTGTTCCATCAGTGAGCCTGTATCCCTGACTCTTTAAGTCTCCTTTAATCAGTAAATATGCCAATTCAGTTGCTACTAGGGAACAAGAAGTCAGTGTTTTGTTTTGTTTTGTTTTGTTAATTTTTGTTTACTTATCTTTTGGCTGCACAGGGTGGCTTGTAAAATCTTAGTTCCCCAACCGGGGATCACACACAGGCCTCAGGAGCGAAAGCACAGAATCCTGACCACTGGACTGCCAGGGAATTCCAGAGAAGTCACTTTTTAAAAGCTTTCTCTTGATTGCACATCTCCTTCTAGCACGTTGTATAGTCCAGACTGTCTTCCCACTTGCCATAACGAAGCTTCCAGAAGCATGGTTTGCATGCCTTACTCACCTTGTTTGTCACCTTCTACTCACTCCTCAACACACTTCTGTCTGAACTGTCTCTCTTGTGTATATATCCCTGAAGCTCCTCTTGGTAAGGCCTCTCAGGGATCACCATGTTACTAAGCCCTGCCTGCCCTCACCTCCTGTGATTTCTCTGCAGTATTCAGGAGAATTCAATGGGCTCCTCTCCTTGAAACATTTTCTTTTTTGCTTTCTGTAGCCCCATCCATTGGTTTTTTTTCTGTGATCTCTTTCTCTTCTGTCTAAACCTCTAGAACTCCAAGTTCCTCAGGGCTTAGTTTTAAAGCCTCCTCTCTATATGCTTCTCCTGGGCAATTTCTTTCACTTTCATGACTTTAAATACTACCCGCAAGCCATTGATTCCAATGTATATTGTTGAGCCCATGTTTCCATTCTGAGTTCAGCGGATGTTTTATTAGATGTTTTCCTGGCACCTCAAGTTTAATGCATATAACTCTTACTTTCTAACCTACTCCCCCACAATTACTTCCTCCTTTATTTTGCTTCACTGTAAAGGGCATTTCTACCCACTTGGTCATTCAGAAACTTAGCGCTGACTGTCTTTGTATACCTCCTACCATGTCACTCCGTCTGGTGATATCCATCACCAGGTCTTGCGAATTCTCTCATCTAAATATCTAGAATCCTGCCACTTCTTTCCTCCACCATCACCTGCTTAATCCCAGCGACTTACTGCTATAGCTATCAACAAGTTTCTGTGCCTTCCTCCCCCAGTCTAATTCTCCACACAGCAGCTAGAGTGATCTTCTAAAAACCAAATCAGATTATGTCACTCCCTTAATGCCCTTCAAGTTTTTTGCCAGTTGCTGTAATTGTAAAAGCCAGAACCTGCATAATCTGATCCTGCCTGCCTCTCCAGCCTTATATTTGCCAATATCCTGATCTATCACTGTACTCCAGCCACCCTGGCCTTTGCATATGCTGGGTTTTCTGCCTAAAATACTCCTACCCAGACCTCTGTCTTCACCTTAAACATCGCTTTCTCGGAGGCACTATTAGTGTGGGTCATGTTATACCTCGGAGATGTGGCAGATTTGGTTGTGAATACCGCTGTGCAATAAAGTCACATGAATGTTTTGGTTTCCCGGTGCCTGTAAAAGTTGTGTTTACATTTTACTATAGTCCACTAAGTGTGTGGTAGCATCATGTCTAGAAAAAACAGTGTACATACCTTAATTTTAAAATGCTTTATTAATTAAAAGAATACCATAATCTGAGCCTTCAGCAAACTGTAACCTTTTTGCAATAGTGATATCAAAGGTCACTGATCACAGATCACCATAACAAATATAACAGTGATGAAAAGATTTTTAATATTTTGAGAACTACCAAAATGTGACCCAGAAGACATGAAGTGAGCAAAGGCTGTTGGGAAATGGCACCAATAGATGTGCTCAATGCGGGGTTGTCACAGACCTTCAATTTGTTAAAAAAAAAAAAAAAAAAAATGCAGTATCAGCAAAGCACAGTAAAGCAGAGCACGATGAAATGAGGGTTGCCTGTATTGGCTGTAATTGAACATTGTGCTTTTATATGTGTGTGGTTTATTTGTTTGATAGCTGATTCCTATACGCAGTACTGAGCTCCCAAGAGGATGGGGATGTGTTCTGCTTATCTCTTGTGTCCCAGCACCAGCAGAATAATAGCAGATATTATTATGCCCTGCATAAATATTTGTTTCTTCTACTTTCTTTTAATTTGCTCTGTTTTGTTTTTTTACGTGAATAGCACCATTTCATTTCTTTAAAAAAAATACTATTTTTTAGAGCAGTTTTAGGCTCACAGCAAAATTGAGCCGAAAGTACAGTGATTTTTTTCATACACTCCCTGCCCCCACACATGCCCAGCGTGCACCAGAGTGCTGCATTTGTTACAGCTGATGAACCAGCAGTGACACATCGTTATCACCCAAAGTCCATCGTTTACACTAGGGTTCACGCTTGTTACAGATTCTGTGGGTTTTGACAAACATGTGACATGAACCCACCATTATAGCAACATACAGAATAGTTTTGCTGCCCCCCAAATCCTCTGCTCCATCCATTCATACCAACCTTTTCAGATTGAGTTCTTTCACTTAGTATTAATAGTATGCATTTAAGTTTCCTCCATGTCTTTTTCATGGCTTGATAGCTCCTTTCTTTTTAGCACAAATAGTATTCCATTTTCTGGATGGCCGCAGTTGATCCATTCATCTACTGAAGGACATCTTGGTTGCTTCTAAGTTTTATCATGTATGAATAAAACTACCATAAACATCTGTGTATAGGTTATTGGTAAACAGAAGTTTTGAACCCATGTATGTTAACAACAAGGAGCACGATTGTGGGATTGTGTTGAAAGAATGTGTTTAATTTTCTAAGAAACTGCCAAACTGTCTTCCAAGAGTGGCTGTACCCTTTTGCATTCCTACCAGTAATGAATGAGAATTCCTGTTGCTTCACATCCTTATGTGTTAGTATCACTGTTGGGGACCTTTTTTAATTGATGTTTTCATTGAGATGATTGTATATCCACATGCAGTTCTAAGAAATAATTTAGAGAGATCCTATATACTTAGTGCAGTTTCCCCAATGGTAACATTTCATAAAACTGTAATATATGATGACAACCTGAATCTTGACATTGATGGGATCCACTGATCTTAGATTTCCTAAATTTTACTTGTATTCTGTGTGTCTGTCCTGCTTTTTAACCCTATTTCATTATGTGTTTAACAAATCTTCTGAAATTCTTGTTACTTAAAAAAAAGGTGTTTGAAGCTGCTGATTTCTCTCAAGGTTGCACTTTTGCTCTATGCCACAAGTTTTGATGTGCTTTCATTGGTTAGTACAAAATCTTGGTTGTGATTGCTTCTTTAACCTGTGGGTTTTTTCAAAAGTATTTTTTAGTTTATGAATATGTGAGTTTTATCTTTTAAAAAATATAATTTTATAACTTATAATTAAGCTCTAACCATTGGTGTTAGAGAGCTGGTATAGTGTCAATTTTCTGGAATTCATTATGATGTCCTTTGTGTTGACCTTATATAGGATCAGTTTTTATAAATTATTCATGTGTGCTTGGAAAGAATATATAGTCTATTTGATAGACATGGGGTTGTATATCTGTCTGTTGGATCAAGCTTTTTAATTGTGTTATTCATGTCTGTCTTATCTTTACTAAGTTGTGTTTGTATGATCACTCTCAGAAAGAGGTGAATTAAAATAATCCAGTGTGAGACTGGTTTTCTTTTGGTTAGTATCTTGAGACCATATGTAAAAAACTTAAAAATCTCTGTCTTTTTTATTAGGTTAATTTAATCCACGTAGTTAGTGAAAGTTGCTTATGTCCCACTTTTTGGGGCCCAGGCCAGAATACTGGAGTGGGTAGCCTTTCCCTTCTCCAGGGGATCTTCCCAACCCAGGGATCAAACCCAGGTCTCCTGCATTGCGGGCGGATTCTTTACCAACTGAGCTATCAGGGAAGCAATGTAGTTAGTTATTAGGACTGGTGATGCCTGTTTACTGATTTCTGCCTTCTTAAATTTCTGCCTTAAATTTCCAGTTTAACTATATTTTTACTTTGCTTGTTTTTTCCTCTTCTGTCTTTTGTTCATTTGGTTGATTGAATTTTCTTTAATCAACCTTTTTCTCTTTTACTGGCTTAGAAATTATGCTTTTTTTTTTTTTTTTTAACCTCACCGTTGCTTCTTGCATGACATTCTTCCCCTTTGGCTGTCTTCTTCCTTTATGGCTCATCTGGTAAAGAATCTGCCTGCAGTGCAGGAGACACGAGTTCGATCCCTGGATTGAGAAGATCCCTTGGAGAAGGGAAAGGCTACCTACTCCAGTATTCTGTCCTGGAGAATTCCATGGGCCGTGTAGTCCATGGGGTGGCAAAGAGTCAGAAACAACTGAGCGACTTTCACTTTCATCATTTCCTTGTTTAGTAACTCTATATACAGTAAACTGTCTTGGTACTGAAAAAATTTCTTTTAGATATATGCCTTTCTTTATCCTGTATCTTTATTCTTGTACCATTGTTCAAAGCTTTAGATTCTAGAGTAACCGTTACTTGCCTTAACACTTTGAGGATATGGTCCCATTTATCTCCTAATAACTATTTTTGCTGTTGAGAAGTCTGTTGTCAGTTTGTCACCTTTGTGAGTCTTTTTTCCCTCTTTTTTAGCTTTAAAATTTTTTCTGACTCTGCTATTGCCCTTGTATTACACTAGTGTTCTGAGTTTGAACATATTTTTATTTACCCAACCTGGGCCTTAATCTGCTCCTTCACCTTGATGTTTCCTTCCCACCTTGGCTCCTATTTTTCCTTGACCACTATTCTACTAGAAGTATTTGGATCTTCTCTTAAGCCTTCCTAGTAGCTTTTCTTTTATAACCTAATCTCTTTATGTCTTTCGTCTGCATTCTGGAATATTTTCACATTCTGTTTTCCAGTGTCTGATTCTCTCTTCAGCTCTGTCTATACTACTTAACCAAAAAAGTAGTTATCTTAATATTGTGTTTTAATTTCTATTCTCTTTTTTGGTTTTAAAAAACTGCTTCTTCATACCATATGGTTTCAATTTCTTCCTTTAGCTCTTTGAAGTTCTTTAACTTTTAAAAACCTTTTTATTACGGGCTTGTTAAAAACTTTTTATTATGAGAATTTCATATATACAGAAGAAGAAAATGGTAATGAACCACCTGTGTCCTTTGCACAGCTTTCAGCAGTTACCAGCATTCTGTCATTCTTTCAGCATGCTTGTTTTAAAGATGCTTTTAGATTATTATTATCTCTAATTTTTGGAGTGCAAGTTCTCCTTAAGTCATGTCACTCTCCCCTCTGATGGTTTCTTTCCTCTTGCAGTGGTTTTGTTTTGTTTTTCAACGGTAGCCTGTTTTGAGTTGGGATTAGTTTCCATGGGATTCCCATGTGTTTTGGATTATGGAAGCATTCTGAAGGGGAGTTTTGTTTTCTCCTTTACTGGGCCTACCAATTTAGCTGGTTGCGTTGGTTTGGGGTGTGTGTTTGGAGTCTCCATCTGTATAGTCCATGGAGTCACAAAGAGTCAGACACAACTGAGCGACTTACACTCCCTCTGTACCTGGTGAGAGCCTGAATTTCCATTTTCTTATGAACCCTCTTTTTCCATGAGGCCCCTCGCAGATGGCAAGGTTCCTTGCTTCTTCTCCAGGTTGGTGGGCAGTTTTTTAGGCTCCAGTTCATGACGTGGGTGGGGCAGTGGTGTAGAAATATAGTCCTTCCTGGCCTCTAGCTTTATGAATTTATCTCAGCTCTGGTTCCTGGCATGCAGGGTGCCTGTAGCCTGGACTCTTCTTCCTTAGGGGTGATTAGATCCCCAGTCCTCAGCCCTCTGCTTTTAAGAACTATATCTGGGTGCTTTCTCCCTTGAGTCCTTCAGCTTTGGCGCCTGCTCACTAGTCTCTCTGATCCCTCCCTTTTTGTTTATGACACAGTAGACTCCGCTTTCCTTCTTGGCTTCAAGCTTAGCTGCATGTGTAAGGGGTGTGGAGTGGTAAACTTTATCAAACGTTTCTAGTGGGGTTTTCTTTGGAGACCAGAAGGCGGTAGAGCTGCTCTACCTCAGATTCTTCTCACTCAAGATTTTGTTTGCTACTTTGGTTTCCATTGGTTTTTAGTCGCTTCAGCATTTTTACCTCTCCTATGCTGGGTGTTTGCCTCATTTCAGTGAGTTGTGTGAAGTAGGCCCTGATAGTTGCCCCCCTTTACATGTTTGTTTTATTTTACAGGTGAGGAAAGAAGGGTGAAATGGGCTACTTGTGGTCTCAGAGTTGGGAGGCTGGGCTGTGAGCACAGGTGGTCCAACTTCTGCCTCCATGCCTCTCCTCTTAATATTCCAGAGAGAGCAGGGCAAACATAATCTTTTCTCAGTTGTTTCATTAGCTAAAAGTAACTATTTTTTCTGATTTTCCAAGTAATTCAGACACATTTTAGAAAATATGAAAATTTGTAAGGAAGGGACTTCCCTGGTAGTCCAGCGGCTAAGACTCCACACTCCCTATGCAGGGGGTTCTGGTTCAATCCCAGGTTGGGAAACTAGATCCCACATGCCGCAGCTAAGACCCAGCACAGCCAAATAAATAAATATTTAAAAAAAATTTGTATGGCAGTGCTTGTCTTCTTGTTATACTGAGAGCAATTCAGTGAGCTGCATGGCAAAATGTGTATTATGTAAATAAACTGGGTTAAAAAAAATTTGTATGGCAGAGGCCATCACAATATTGTAGAGTAATTAATCCTCCAATTAAATAAGTAAATTTTTAAAAATTTGTAAAAAAAGAAAATATAATCACCACATAACTTCAGTATAAATGTAAACTTTTTTTGTATTTTCTTTGTTTGCTTTTTAAAAAATGCCTATTATAGGCACTTTGTGGTTGTTTTATTTTTGTGTTCAGCTTTTATTACCTAATAGCCCATGAGCAATTTTTATAATTAAAATTTATTTTAAAGTGTTGTTTTAAAGTAGTTTTATTTTTATAAAAGATATCACACGTTATATTGACTCAGTTTTTAAGATACAGAAACACATAAAGTAAAAGCCTAACCTTCCACAGGTCATTGTTTGGTCTATACATTTTCAGAGTATTTTCTCTTCACAAATACATTTACTTGTTTTTAATAGATATAGAAGTTTTACAACTTAGTTTTTTACTCAGTATTGTGACTATCTTTTCACGCATGTTTATAAAGATCTATTTATTAGTGTTTTAATAATCATATCAGAATTATTGAAGTAATGTTGAATAGATGCTCATGAAAAATTGAAACAGTATAGAAAAATACAGTAAAAATGCAGAGTAAAAATGTATAGTTTTTAAAAATATAGTGTCTGGTTGCCTACCTTGTTCTCTCCCAACCCATCCTCCCATCCCAAAGGAGGCCGCAGGTAGGAATGAAGCAGCTTCTAAGACTGTTCCTGTGTGTTCACCTATTCAGTGTGTGCCCACAGAATGTGTGAGAGTGTATATGTTTAGTATAAATGCAGCCTGTTTGTAGATGCGGTTTGACCCTTTGCCCTTCTGTCTGTATTGCTGTGGTAGGCTAGATTAAATATCCTGGAAGTTAGAATCTGCTCAATCTGCAAGGTATATGTATATGACTGTCTTTTCATATGCTTATTTGCCTTTTGTATTTGTTCAGTGACTTACCCTGCCTTTGCTCATTTTTCTTTTTTTAACTGTGAAAAACACAGGATTTACTGTAACACATTTTTAAGTATATAGTTCATATTATTAGCTCTAAGTACAGTGTTGTAAAGCAGAGCTTTAGAACTTTTCTATTTGCATGACAAAGTTATACCCATTAAGCTTCCCATTTCTTAACCTCCCACCCCAGGCCCTTGTAACCACCATTCTCCTTTTCCTTTCTTTTCTTGAAATTTATTTATTTACTTGGCTGTGCGTGTCATAGTTGCAGCCTGAGGGATCTTTAGTTGCGGCATGTGAACTTTTAGTTGTGGTGTCTAGTTGTCTGACCATGAGTCAAACTTGGGCTCCCTGCATTGAGAGCACAGAGCCTTAACCACTGGACCACCAAGGAAGTCCCCACCATTCTACTTTCTTCTTCACTGAGTTTACATTAGATACTTCATACAAATGGAATCACACAGTATTTGTCCTTCTGTGAGTGGTTTATCTCCTTTTATTTATGCTTATTTACATTTTGGTTGAAATGATTTTTTGTGCATGGTGTAAAATAAGAATCCATTTCTTGAATGTGGATATCCAGTTTTCCCAACACCATTTGTTGAAGGGACTGTCCTTTCTCCATTGTGTATTCTTGGCATCCTGTCAAAAATCAGTTGCTCATATGTGCATGGGTTTATTTCTGGGCTCTATATTCTGTTCTCTTGATCTGTATGTCTGTCGTTATGCTGCTGCTGCTAAGTCGCTTCAGTCGTGTCCTCTGTGTGGCCCCATGGGACTGCAGCCTACCAGGCTCCTCTGCCCATGGGGTTTTCCAGGCAAGAGTACTGGAGTGGGGTGCCATTGCCTTCTCCGGTCTTGATGCTAGTACCATACTATTTTATTATAGTAGCTTTGTAATATGTTCTGTAATCAGGATGTCTGAGGCCTCAGCTTTGTTCGTCTTTCTCAGGATTGTTTTAGCTATTGGGGTCCTTTGTGGTTCCAAAGAAATTTAGAATTGTTTTTCTTTTTCTGTTAATATATGCCCTTGGGATTTTGGTCAGGGTTGCATTAAATCTGTAGATCACTTTTGGGTAGCATGGACATTCTACAATATTAAGTTCTTCCAATTCATAAACACAGGATGTATTTCCATTTATCTGTATCTCCTTTGTTTCTATTCAGTAATGTTTTGTAGTTTTCAGTGTACAAATCTTTAATCTCTTTAGTAAGATTCATTTTAGGTATTTTGTTCTGTTTGATCATTTGCAGAGTAAATGAGATTGGTTTTCTTAATTTCTTTTTCAGGTTGTTTGTTGTTAATGTACAGGAACAAAACTGATTTTTGTATGTTGATAGGGTATCCTATAGAATTCATTTATTAGATCTAACAGTTTATGAGTGTGTTGTGTGTGTGGAATCTTTAAATGTTTCTATTGATTCATATAAGTGTGTGTCGTCTGCCATCAGAGGTAATGTTTTTACCTTTCCAGTTTGGATGCCTGTTTACTTCTTTTTTTTGCCTAATTGTTCTAGTTAGGGCTTCCAGTACTATGTTGAATAGAAGTGGTAAGAGTATGCATCATTGCCTTGTTCCTCATCTTAGAGGAAGAGCTCTTAGTTTTTCATCATTGAGTAGGATGTTCGCTAGAGACTTTTCATATATGGCCTTTAAAATGTTGAAACCATTCATTCTTTTCCTAGTTTGTTGAGTATTTTTATCATGGAATGGTGTTAAATTTTGTCAGTTTCTTTTTCTGCATCTCTTGAGATAATCTTGTGATTTTTATCCTTTGTTCAGTTAATGTTGTATGGCATATTGACTGATTTTTGAATGTTGAATCATCCTTGCATTCCAGGGATTAATCCTACTTGGTCATGCTGTATGATCCTTTTAATGTGCTCTCAAATGTGGTTTGCTAGTAGTTCATTAAGGATTTTACATCTATATTCATCAGATAGTTTTCTTGTAGTGGCTTTTTCTGGCTTTGGTATCAGGGTAGTACTGGCCTCATAAAATGAGTTTAGAAGTATTCCCTCCTCTTCAGTTTTTGGGAAGAGTTTGGGAAGGATTGATGTTTTAATTCTCTAAATGTTTGGTAGAATTTACTTGTGAGGCTGTCCCTTCCAAGGCTTTTCTTTGTTGTGAGGTTTTTGATTACGATTCAGTCTCCTTACTAATTATAGGTCTCTTCATATTTTCTCTTTCTTCATGATTCAGTCTTGTGTAGGTTGTAAGTTTCTGGGAAGGTATCCATTTCTTCTAGATTATTCAGCTTGCTTGCATATAATCATTCACGGTAGGCTCTTAGAATCCTTTTTATTTTTGTGGCATTGTTGTGATGTCTGCTGTTTCATTTCTGAATCTGTCTTCTCTTTTATTCTTAATTTAACTGAAAAGGTTTGTCAATTTTGTTTATCTTAAAAAAAAAAAAAACCTGTTAGTTTCATTGATGTTTTTCTGTTCTCAGTTTTGTTTATTTCTGCCCTAATCTTTATTATTTCCTTCCTTCTGCTAACTTTGGGCTTGGTTTGTTCTTCCTTTTCTGGCTCCTTGAAGTATGTGAAGTGAAGTTGCTCAGTCGTGTCCGACTCTTAGCGACCCCATGGTCTGCAGCCTACCAGGCTCCTCCGTCCATGGATTTTCCAGGCAAGAGTACTGGAGTGGGGTGCCATTGCCTTCTCCTTGAAGTATAGTCAGGTTGTTTATTTGACATCTTTTTTACTTTTTGATGTAGATGTTTGTTACAACTATAGACTTCTCTCCGAGCACTGCCTTTGCTGCGTTCCATGAGTTGTGGTATGCCGTATTGGGTTTCTTTACCTGCTTTTTTCTGTTCTGTTGTCTTTCCTTACTGATCTGTAATAGCTCTTTTGCATATAGATCCTTGTCTTTGTGTTTCAGGTGTACTTCTCAGTTGCTGCCTGTTCAGCTTAATTATAGTTCTTTCACCTAGTAGTTTAAATTATTGATGTTGCTAAACTTAGTTGACTTTTCCCTTTATAATTTCTGTTACACTTAAAAAGACCCTCCCATCTCCCAAGATTATAAAATACATGTATGTTGTTATTTTATGGTTGTATTTTTATATGTGTATCTTAACTCCATCTAGAATTAATGGGAAGGATATGAAGTAGGGTTGAGCTCTTAAGAAGCTGTGTTAGATGGCCACACAGTGCTCTGTCACATGGAGAGAATTTTTGCAGGTTCCTTGTCCCCTTACTGTCACACTGTTAGGCTGCTGTGATTCTTTCTTATTATAAATAAAGATGTACTGTATTTCTGGTTGCTGCTTTCAGGTAGATTCATAGACCTACACAGTCAGGAGGAGACTAAGAAGGCAAGGCAGGCACCAGCAGGCGTGCATGGCCTACATTAGCTTCTCGACCCCACGCTCTCGGATCACTTGGCAGTCTTCTTCAAGTCACTTCCTCGGGTCTTCCTTGTGCCTTGGTTTTCTCATGTGAAAAATAAGGGTAGTGACAGTAGCTACCTCAGAGCGTTGTGCTGAGGGTTAAATGTTTAGTGCACGTGAAACACGGGAATAGGGCTGGGTTAGCAGTTATTATTAGTTGTTATTGTGCTGCTGTGTTTATTGACATAGGCATTTTAAGGCAAGTGACTTTCAGAAAAGGTGCTGGTGTTTTAAAATTTTCCTATTGGGAATCTAGGAGATCCCATTGCCCCAATCCCTTGTTATCACTGAATGTTATCATTTTTCAAAGCTTTTCTAATTGAATGTGTGAACAAACTTCTTTTTGCTGGCCTGGGATGGAGGGGGAACTACAGTCTCTTCTGTTATCTTCCTGAACTTTAAATTGTTTTCTCTCAGAAATGGCTTATATAGCCTTTTAGTTCTCTTTTATGGAGTCGTCCTTTAAAACTGGAAGTTCATCTGCTTTTCAGCATGTGACTCCCCTACCCCACCCCCCACCAAATTCATCACTTAGCCCATAGCGACTCTCGGAACGACATTCCTTTGGCTGCTTTTTCAGGTACTGACATTCATTTGAGCCCCTTCTGTCTGCCAGGCCCTGTGCCAGGGGCACAGGCGCCTCAGAAGAGTAAGTTACCGTCTCCGTATGAGAGAGACTCAGCCTGGGAGAGGTGGCAGGCAGCACTGGGGCGGCTGGCATCAGAGTTGCCATGTGTAAACCACAGTGCCATCCGCCTGTGGAGCGGGGGTGGGAGTGGGGTGGGCAAAGCCCTAGGAGAAGCGCTCAGATTGTCAGTGGGGTTGATTTGTAAACATAATGCAACTATTCTGCCTGAGGAAATATGCTCTGTAGAATCCCAAACTTGAAGGAAAAGGTTTTTTGTTTGTTTGTTTGTTTTTGTTTTTTTTTACTTTATGAAGTAATTCATCATAGCATTTTCTTAAAAAAATTGTTCTTTCTATACATTTAAAATACGTAATTTGGAAAAAAATTGTGAAAGCAATTTCTGAAGCGCTGACTCCAGGCAGGTTTCTTCCAGTCTCAGGGGAGGTGTTCTCCCACTCAGCTCTCCTGCTCTGGCTTCCTGAGCTCTGCTCTGTGAAGGGATGTCAGCAACCATTCTGGACGGTCAGGTGGTTGGTAGCTAACGGATTGAATAAGCTGTGCTGCCGACTCAAGTACTGCAGAGAAAAGGAGCTGGAACTTTCCTGTGGGGCACTCAAACTTAGCCTTGTCTGTGCCACTTCACTCTTAGACATAGAAGTGTCCTCATCCTCAACAGTGCGTTGGAGTTTTTCTTCCTCCTTTTTGTAGGAACACCCCATTTCTGGGCAGTCTTCTTGATTTTGGCATGAAAGTGTGATTGTATGCCTAGATGGAAAGGCAGGACTGCCACCCTCTCTCCCTTCCTCCACCCTTCCCCCTTTCTGCTGCTTAATCAGAAAAGGGTCCCTTGGCTCTTTTTCCAAGCCACCAAGTTTGAATTGACCTTTGTTGCCAGTAAGGATGTGGGGAAGCACTTTCTGGTTCCTGCTAAAGTTACCTGACAGCGGAAGGTGTGCATCTGATAATTATAACTCTGGTGCTTCCAAGGCCTGAGCCATTGAGCTAAGAGCAGTAATCCTGATCTTATCAGTGGGGTTTTGTAGTCCAACAGTGTTGCTTCTAACAGTATCTGTTTTACTTCCTGGGGCTCCCCTCTCCTTTCAGGATTCTCCTATAATCCTGCCCATTACCCCTTTGTGCCTCTTGGGATCAGTTAAAACTGGTGGGAGAGCAGAGGTGTTTTTTCTTCTCTGCTTCTTGAGATCTGGGAATTGGACATTTAACATTACAACATTATCCACTTGTCTAGTAGTAGATAGTCACAAGTGTTAGGGGTAATACTACAGAGACCCAGGCATAGCAAAGAAAAGGTAGTTCATGTGTTGCTTATTTAAAAAAAAAAAAGAACAGTACTAACAACAGCAGTATTCAGCTGAAATACTTTTGTTACACTTTATATTTCAAAGTTACTAACCGATATCCTTGAGCTTGGGATCAGCCCTTTGAAGTCTACCCAGGGAGCTGACTCTGAGGTTCAAGTCCCAGGAATTTGCCCAGATCTGAACGGTGGGTGTGATTCAGAATCTATTAGATTATAGAGTAGACAGAAAGGAAACACGTTACTGTGGTGTTGCTTTCAGAGAACACTCAAGAATCTCTGTAAAGCTGTAGTGTGTGTGATGGCATTCTAAGACAGGTCAGCTTCTTAGAGGTTTCAGAATATGGGGAGCTCAAGTGAAGAGCTAGTAACTTAGCCTCTGTGCTTTAAACCTGAAGGAAAGGGTTAACTCTTGCCTTGGGGAAGAGTGAGGAATGGGGACTAAAATTGCTTTGGACATCTGAGCTGTGCTTTAATAAGATATTCCAGGTGGTCAAGGAGTAATCCTAAAATAGCCTAGATACTTAATTGCTTTTAAAGTCAGGCGCTCCTGTCTCTGGGGAGGCACAGCTCTAAGGAATGCAGTGCTGGCTCCTAAGGTCTTAGAGGCGTGGTCTGGTTGGGGTTTTTTTTTTTTTCTTCTTCTTCCAAATCCCCAGTGAAAAAGCCCAAGGTACCTTTCTTGGGTCAGGAGATGCTGGTTAAATGTCTCTTCTCACTGGAAGTTTGGCAATAAGCCTTTGGCTCCCGCTGCTGCCCACTGCTATAGCCTGGCTTCCTCCAGGGCTGTTGGATTGTTCTTGTCACCTGTAACACACCCCCAGAGACAGTGGACTGTTTTCATTAGTGCTCCAAGGCGTCCTGCTCGATCCCCTGCCCAGTGTCTCTCCATTTTCATTGGAACTGACTTTTCTCACATTAAGATTCAGGTTCATCCTTCTTGTCCTGCTTCATCCCCTCCATCCAGATCTAGTTGATTCTCTGACTTGGCTGCTCTTGGGACAGTCATTTCTCCCCAGTTCTACTGCTCTCCCCACCCCCAACCCAGACTCTCAGTGTGGCCCACCCCAGTGCTGGCTCTTTCTCTCAAATCTTCACTGCTGTTTACAAAAGTAATGTATTGACCTTGTGAATCATTACCAAGAAACATTAGAAATACATTTTTATTAAGTGAAGAGTCATATTGCTGTCTTACCTGAAACACTAAATATTGTGATTGTATCGGTTCATTATTCTATAATTTTAATGCAGTCTGAATTTTCTTTGTTGCGGGGATGGGTGGGGAGGAGAAGCAAGTGCTGGGTCATGACAGATGATTCAGATGTTAATCTAGAGGAAATAAACAGGTTTTAAAATCATTTCTCTCTCTCTCCATTAGATTCTAACATCCAAGAAGTCAGAGGTTCTTATCTATCTTGTTCTCTTCCCCTTAGAACCTTTCACAGTATCTCATATATCCTGGTGATCCAATGTTTGTATGTGAATGAATATAATGAAAAAATTGGAAAAAAGTGAAAATCTCCCATAATTCCAGTCTGATTAGGTGCCTACAGACATTTGTTTGTGTATATCATGCATTTTCCAACAAAAATGAGTCATTAAAATCAGCTAAAGCACTGATTCAATCATCTGTTTTTCTGTTCAGAAAACATCCACGGCCTCCCCGCGCTTCACATTTCAGAGCTTAAATTTCCTCCTGGTATTCAAGGCATCTCACAGCCTCTTTCCACCTTAACTATTCAGACTTGCATCCTCTCTGCCAAAACATGCCTGTTTATCCCCCACTCCAAGCTCATTGAGACTGTAAACCTCTCAGCCCTTTCTTCCAGGCCAGCTTCATCTCCACCTCTGAGCCACCTCCTTTCTTCCAGCTCCCTGGCACTTTGTGTTTTGGTACTTTGGCTTGCTCTGTCTATTAAATGCTGTGTGTGTTCAGCTTGTTTTTCCAGCTTTGTGGTAGAACTCCGGTGTGGGGAACCACTTTGGGGGAAGTGGTGATTCTCCTCAGCAGCCTGCACAGCTCTCTTAAGTGGGGCAGGTGCTCGGGAAAGCAGCGCTGAGTAAATGTCGTAGGCTCTTTGCTTCTCCTAGGGGCCCCATCTCACGTTGGATTCGACACCATGACATACCAGACGGACAGTCCTCCGGGGACAGGAAGCAGCCCACCTCCTGAGAAGGCCCACTCCATTACTGGGCCATTCTGATTGTTGGAAAAGTCTTTTAATCAACCTGAAATCTTCTCTCGGTTAACTTCTGCTCAGTGACTAGTTCTGCCCTCTGGGGCTTTAGAGAGAAAAGGGGAAAAAAAAAAAAGACAAGCCCTCTTTCTCTTCCACAGGCAGCCTTTTCGATTTTCAAGGATGGTGAATACATTTCCCCTTCCAGAGCTGAGGTGTTGAGGAGGCAGTATTTAAATTTTGAGTGGCAGTTAGATTAGACTCTGACTGGTTATTTTTTCCAAGGCCTTCTATGAGGCGGTTGGGAGTGCTAGATGCCATATTCTTTCAGTCCCCTCAGAGCAATCAGAAAGAAAGGAGAATCTCTCTCCCCTTCTCTCTCTGCTGTGAGGAAGGTGGGCACCTCCTCTTAGCCGGGAGGTTCTGTTTGGAAGGTAGTGGTAAAAGATGAGCTGTTCTTATTCTGGTGCCCTCAGTAGTCCCAGATAAGTCCCTTGGGCAAGTGCTGTGTGAGGGCTGGTCTTCTGTTTGGCTGCATCTGCCAGATGAAACCAGTGAGAAAAATCAAGGAGTAAAAGAATCTCCCATTGACAGAGTTGCCCAAAGCCAAGCAAGACTTGGTATTTGTAGGCATTCTGCATACAGAGAACATTATTCTTCCTTTCCTCCCTCCATCCCTCCCTGAGGTCCCACCCAGAACACTTTCGACTGTTCTTTGCACCCACGAGGCAGTGTGGTGGTGTACTGCAGCCACACCCACACCCTGTTNGACAGAGTTGCCCAAAGCCAAGCAAGACCTGGTATTTGTAGGCATTCTGCATACAGAGAACATTATTCTTCCTTTCCTCCCTCCATCCCTCCCTGAGGTCCCACCCAGAACACTTTCGACTGTTCTTTGCACCCACGAGGCAGTGTGGTGGTGTACTGCAGCCACACCCACACCCTGTTGATAGGTAGAAACCTCCTGTACATCAACTTGAAGTGCACAAGCGAGCTATGTTTTGCAGCCTTTGAGCAGAGTTAAGAACCAAGAAAATAACTTCTGAAGCCTGTAATCCTGCTAATGAAAGGAGGAGGGGAAGACAGGAGCTGTGGGCTTGGAAGTTCCATGGGCTTCAGTGCTGATGCTGCCACTGAGAGGCTCTGAGACTGCGGGCAAGGTAACTGACTTGCTCTGTGAGCCATTGTTTTCCCATTTTCAAATTACCCCCTCTCCATTGTGGAATTAAGGGAGAAATTGCTTGGCTAGCTCCGGGTCTGGGCCTGGTTACACAGAAGATGTGCGGACGCTAGCTTCCTGCTCTGCTTTCTTCTTTCTCCAGCTTTCTTTCACAACCAATTTTGAGAGATTTATAGGCAAAACACTCTGTGGCCTCCCTGGGGGAAATGAGCTGAATGTGGGTATGGTAGGGAAAGCTAGCCTTAGGTGGGTATTTGGGAACAAACTGTCAGTTTCCTGTGAGCTCCTGGTGAGATCAAAGCTGGTAAAGTGAGCCCTCAAGTAGGGGAGGCTGAGAAGGTCGTAAATGGCAGCGAGCGGCCACTCTGGCTACTGTTGCTTCCGCACGTCTCTGGGCTGTTGAATCCTGGCTGCCTGCTGCCCACAGGGAACAAAGCCTCTTCCCCAGCTGCTTGAATGCATGTGGCAACCTTCAACTGAAACGGTTTACTTGGGGACCCCTCTTGATCTTTATTGAGCTGACTCTTCGGGAGTATATTTTCTCCACATTCGCTTCTACTGTGTTCCTCCTCCACTAGCTGCTGTCAGCCACATTCTACATTCAAGAAATTCAATCATTTCCAAGCTGAAAACTTCCCAGCAGCCACACCCACACCCTGTCGATAGGTAGAAACCTCCTGTACATCAACTTGAAGTGCACAAGCGAGCTATGTTTTGCAGCCTTTGAGCAGAGTTAAGAACCAGGAAAATAACTTCTGAAGCCTGTAATCCTGCTAATGAAAGGAGGAGGGGAAGACAGGAGCTGTGGGCTTAGAAGTTCCATGGAGGAGCCCGTCCCCGTCTCTCAGATGAGTCAGGGATTTTTGCGTGCTGGGGGCCAGGGATACCCTGACAGGATGCTTACGAACTGGGCACAGGCAGGGGCACAATAGAACACGAGGCCACACTGCCCAGAGGAGAACGCCACGTGGGCAGAGGCTTCCCAGAAACAGCCGGACCATGAAGGGCAGGCAGGGTTTAGGAAGTACCCTCACCTCAGCCAGAAAATCCTGTGAATCAAGGTGGAACTTTAACTGTCTCAAGACAGAGCAATGCAGAGAGAGTGGACATGTCACCATCAGCCCCAACTGAATATTTTCAATTATATAATGGTCCAATTTTGCCTGGACAAAAGAAAACACCTCCACTCCAGGGTAGCTCTTTCCCTGTGTTTCCTTTAAACACTAAATGGACATTCCTATCTGAGGAATGGGTCAAACGGGGATTGCTCATAAGAATGTAGTATCCTGTTTCCGCCTGGTTCTGAAAAGCCTCCTTGTACTCCCTGGTCACCATCCTAGTGCATTTCAGGGTAAAATCACAGCTCAAAGCAGATTTTGAACCTGAATGGTTCTCGGTGGGCCACAACTAGTCCACAATCTGACCGTCCCAGTGCTTGGACTGTCCTGTGACTCGGGCAGAGCTGGTGAAAACCAGTCACGACATCTCCATCCTCAAGGCCTTCTCCTCTGTTCCCAGAGCCGAACCCTCGCACTCAGGTGTTTATTTTCACACATAGTCACACCGCTGGCGGCACTGGCACTGGCATGCCTGTTTTTACACTCCCTTCCTGCTGCGGAAAGCCCTGTCTGAGATTCTAGGCTATGGATTCCTTCCTCCCTACCCAGCTGAGTGTTAAATAGCTTCTGAGTGAGCATTCAGAGCATCTCGAGGTTACTGTGATTAGCAAAAAAAAAAAAAAAACTGTTTTTCCCTCTCTCTCGGTGACTGATAGAGAAAGAATCCTCCTGTGAGCAGAATCAGCTTCAGATCTCTAGCTAGAGAGTTGGGAATTGAGCTGCCACAGTAAACAGCTGACATAACAGAAGCAGCAATGATCCCCCATTAAATGTCTTTCAGCTGATAGGGGCTCCCGGGATAATTGACTTTCCAGCAGGAATTACTGGCTCAAACGAAATCACTAGGCATTAGGGCGACCTGCTGCAGCCTTTGAAAGGGGACCGTAACTCTGTCTGGTTTTGCTGACCTGACAGGCATAATTCATCTTGATTATTCATTGTGCTAGTTGCCACCAGAGGACACCAGGTTTCTGTTGACTGTAATTACAGCATGGGTTTTAGCTTTTTTTTTTTCCTGAAACAGTGTTCCACTTGGTTGTTGGCCTCCCTGAGCTGAAGGTGCTGTAGGAAGGTTTCTACAGCCTCTGCCTGGGGAGATGATGTGAGCACAGCCAGATAGCATTTCCTGAGCACTTCCTTACACACGTCTTTCAGTAGATAAGCAGGGAAACAATTTGATGGAGCCTGTTTCATGTCAACTGACAGGGTGTCACTTCTTCTTGGTTATCCTTAACCTGGTGTGTGGTGAACTGCTGCTCTCACAAAGTGGGCCTGCAGCTCAGCCCACTCCCCAGCCCGAGACATCCCCCCAGCCACTTACATACTCCAGCCAGCTGGCTGGCACACGTATGCTTTGCATGTGGGCACTTTTGGCCCTCAGAGAGAGAAGAGAGAGGGATGGTCTCAATGTGGCCAGTGCCGTCCCTGGGTCCTTCACTGACAGGTGGGATGAGGTGAACAGGCGACTTCCGCTCCAACATTTCTTCCTCTCCACTACCAGAGGGCCTTTCGGACTCTCCTGTGTGGTATACGTGTCTGTATATTTTTTTAAGAGGTGCTTAATTGGTTCAAATAATCAGTTAATGCTTTTTAACAATGCTTATAGTTGATCAGATATTCACTGGAGCCTTAAAATTGTGAGGCAGTGTGTTGTGTGCTACAGGGACAAAGACGAAGACACTTTGCTTTCAAGGAGCTTACAGTATGTGGGGATGACAAATAACTCCAAAATAATAGGTCAGATTCTAAGCTCAAGATGACCAGAGAGTGCTTCCAGAGAACTTGGGCATCTGAGTGTGAAGGGAAGGCTCCGGGTAGAAGATGATGCCTGATTTGAGAAAGAAGAGTTACTTAACTGAGGAAAAGCAGGAAGCAGATTTCAAGAACATAAACAAAAGCATATTTGCCATTTCCTCCCAATCAGTTGAATGGTGTTGGTTTGACCTAATCAATTAAATTAGGATTAGGTTTTCATTACTTCTCTGATGAAAATGAACTTCACCCTAATGGAACAGTCTCTCTGTATCTTGGCAGTAATCTCAGGCCCCGGGGGCCCTCATATCACTAGAGTTATGGCTTCTGGTGATGAGGCTTGGCTGAGAGACCACAAGATCTTCGAGATCTTCATCTTGCTCCCTTTGACCCTTTATCTTCCACTGAAGTGTTGTGCATGAGGCCAGGCTAGGTATCTTCACAACATACCATATAGTTTACAGGCACACCATAAAACATATGAACGTATGCCACACTGAACCTGCAGAAAAATGGTTCACCTCAGAATGATGGCTTCCGGAACATCAGCTAGGAATGCGCCAGTTCTCAAAGCTAGGCCTTTGTGTCCCCTCTTCCAGAGTTATCAAGTATGAGTGAAACCTACTCCCCTGCAGCAGATGAAGAGAATCCTTCCGCCTGACTCCCTCTGGCACTGGAACCACAATTGAAAGCACAAAACCGAGATACCCCTTTTAGGGGGGCAGAGGCAGTTACTCAGTGTGAGCCAGGAGAGCACAGTTGCTCAGGGTCCCCCTCTGCGCCCTAAAAGACTGCCTTGCCCTCTCACTCCCTGCATACTGCCTTCTGACCTCTTGCTTCGTTCCCCTTTAGAATGGTGGTTTGGCCTGGAGTGACGATGCAGATGGAGGCCGGGGAAGAGAGATCTCTCGTGATTTTGCCAAGGTCTGTAATGTCTCCTTCGTGATAACAGAAGGGGCCGTTCTGCAGTGGGTTATTGTATCTGCTTCCCAAGGAATGAGGATAGAAGTGGCCTGTGAGTCACATCTGTAGTCATTCAGGTGGTTGTGTATCGCTGTTGTAAGACTTCCTACATACGATGGAATTTATTTTCACTGTGGTGTGTTTTTGTTTTTTTTCTTTTCTCTGGTGGGTTCGGGATTGCAGCTGTATGAACTGGACAGTGACCCGGAGAGGAAAGAGTTCCTGGATGACCTCTTTGTCTTTATGCAGAAGAGGGGTGAGTGTGCAGCCTACTCATCATTTCAGTCCACTGAACATTTATTGAGTGCCCACTGTGTGCAGGTCACTCTTAGCCATCCTCCCTGTGGAGTGCCAGCATCTTAGCCCAGGAGGACAAGAGCCATTTATTGCCAGTTGGTCCCATACTTAGCTGAATAATTGACAGTCAGGTTGAAGAGGGCAGAGAGGACCTGGGTAGAAAATTAATGATCATCCAAATTCGGTCCTGCTTTATTCTTGTCACTGTTCTGATTAACTGGTCTCTGGAGTCATTTCAAATTCAAATACACTTTTTTTCTTAACCTTATAGTACGTAGTCCTGGATATCACTTAAAACTCGTATATGGGGCTTCCTGCTGGTGCATCTGGCTTAATAGAGACTTAGAATGGCCAGTGAAAAAATGGAGGCCCTCCAGGGTGTGTTGGGAAGATTCTGAAATGATCCACAGGAAGGAAAAGCTAACTTTTTCCCCCTTATCTATTGGCTCTTTGATTTTTGCATCCACTGGCTTGGTTGGGGTACTCCTGTGGTTTAAGTGTAGGGCGCATGGACATCACGCCTTACTGCTTCTGTCTTTCTCTCCTTCTCATTCTCCTGCACCCACCCCCAGCCATCTTCACTTGAGACCATGGCATGTCTCAGTCTTGAGCCCACAGTGACTCAACTTCCTGGCTTTGTATTCTGTCACAGCAATGGGTTCACCAGCTGGCAGCCCTCAGGAAGCATGGTCAGAACCCCAGCCTCTCTAGGAGATAATTCTCGGCAGCCTGGGTGGCGGCATCTTCCTCATCCTCAGGACAAAGCCTTAGGGGAGCTGCTCCTGCCCGCATGTTCCTGGGGACCCTGCCTGATCGTGTAGCCCTTGGCTTCTGTGTCAGCTCCTTTAGCGAGACCTGGGAATGAAGTCCTCCTCTTTATTGTAGGTGGGGCTGTAATGATGGCCTCCAGCAATGAAAGATCCTGAGTTGTCTCCTCTTCTTCCCTCTCTCCCTCTCCCTCTCCCCACCAACCTCATCCCTCTTTCTCTCCCCCTCCTTCCAAAGCCTCATTGCCTACTTAGTAGTGTGCCTATTACCACTGGTTTGTTTGCAAAGGCAATCGAAAGTTTTGAGTCTGGTTTTCCCCTCATCTCCAAGCCTATCAAAGCAGTCTAAGCAGCTCTAATTAGTTTACTCCTCCAACTGTTATCTGGAGCTGCATGTGTCAGTAAAAAACAAGAATATAATCCTGAAAGATAATGTGACTGGCAGCAATGAAACTCCCTGGTTGCTCTGAGAGAGAGAAATCCACTTAATACTTTGGTCTCCCCTTCCAATTACCTTTTAATTATTTACAAGCTCCACAAGCCCAGCTGGTGCAAACCCAGGAGCTGATCTCGTCTCAGAGGGGCTGCTATAGCAATATAGATTTTAATCAGCAGTGTGGCTCCACTGCTTTAGATTCTGCTTTATTGTTTTTCTCCCTTCCCACAAGGATTTTTAAAGGAAAATGGAAGTTATATCAGCCTAGCCAAGAGTGAAGATCCATAATTGTGTGTTTACTGCTCTGGGTCCCCACTAGGCGAGGCTCTCCTTGAGGGCAGCCGCTTTGTCATTTCTCCATGTCCCCGTGCCAGCACAGGGCCAGACCTGGGGGCATCGACTGGGAGGAGCCCTGCTCAGGACACATTTCCTGTTGGAACAGTCCTGTTGGTTTTCCAAACTTAGCTGCCCCGGT
>SJYA01002789.1:3860890-3948412 GCA_006410615.1 Neotragus moschatus | reverse complement strand
TTGGGTTAGGGGTAGGGGTGGGGGTGGGGGTGGGGGTGGGGGTGGGGGTGGGGAGCCTCCCCTCCACCACCCCACCCCCAGTTAGCTGCCTGTGATTAGAGGTCAGCAGTACGGAGGGATGTATGCTGAGTGTCCTGCTATTGCACAGCCCTGGGGCTGCCAGACTGCGTCTAGTCTATTCCAGAGTGAACCCAAAGCAGAAGCGACTCTCTTTGATCCCGTCTATGTACGGTTATTCAGGCCCTGAGTAAATCTTTTTTCTTTTTTCAGCACTTACATTCGGTATTTCACTATTTGCTGGTATCAACAATAGAAGAGAAACAGTCGAGTCAGTTTTGGTACTTAATTACTCTAGTATAAGATTTCTCAGCCTCAGCATATTGATTTTGGGGACTGGATAGTCCTTTGTAGGGGGGCTCCTCCCTAGTCTTGATAACCAAAAATGTCTGCAGATATTATAAATGTCCCTGGAGGGACAAAAGTGTCCCCCTGTTTAGAACCACTGCCATAGAAGAGTAGGAAAGAAGTTGAAGTTCAAAAATTTCCTCTGCAGAGAAACTCTTCAGGGAAATCATCCTGGCTCCACTCAGCGAGCAGTACCTGAGGGTGGCAGGGCCTGTGTCTGGCAATGGGAGGAACTTCCCGCCCATAGCTGAGGGCCCGCAGAGTGGGTGCTGGTCCCCATCCAAGGCTGCAGTGTAGGGACCCGAGAGTTGATGGGAAGAATAGAGGCAGAAATGCAGTGGTGTATATGTGGTCCAGACAGCGCTGGAAGAACCTTTGTCTGGCCTAGATGAATCAGGTAGCATCAGATTGCGAAGAGCTGTGTTTGGCCAAGAAGGTGGCTCTCCAGTCTGTGACATAGCCGAGTTATTGAAGGGAACACCCGGGGAGTGTTGCCAGAGCTGTGCTTTCAGGAAGCTCGCTGTGGCAAGCAGTGTGTAGTTGGGCTGAAGAGGGAAGACTGAGGCAAGGAGACTGTGGAGGTTAGGTTGTTCCCTTTAAAATCACAGTGATCTCCTCCCTGGAAGACTCATGTCTGGTGGCCTAAATTTAGAATGAGTGGTTCAAGGGGACAGAGCAGTTTGTGCTTCTAACTATATGAAGCTTGCTGTCTTTCCTTTTTGCAGAATGGTGAGACCAAGGGCCCCTAGACATTTGTGATTTATTTGTCATTCCTACATTGGTGTCTGGGGCACACAGGAGCCCACTCGTGTTAGCTGGCTGGGTGCAAGGAAGAGCCTCATAGACCTTGGCAGTGGGTCAGCAGCTCATCCTCCAGAGCGAAGATGAAGAATAAGCAGTTGATTTCAGAGGAACCCAGGGAAGCAGCCAGAATCTGAAAGGCCGAGTGATGCCCACCTGGGCCGTGAGTGGGCTGGGCAACTTTGACACAGAAGCTATACCACAGAGGAAGTGCACCGGGCTTCAGGGGAGGTGGCACCCAGCCCGTAGCCCCGAATGACTGCAGCTGCAGGTGATAAAATGGCTGTGCAGTGGGAGAGGGGCCTGGCCATAACTGCTGCTTTGTGCTGGGTCTCTCCGGCTTGTTAACATGTTTGGGTGAATTGACTGCAGCAGATGGGCCTTTCCGCTCAAGGCACCTTGGTTTCTATGCCAGACTGGGTGACCTGCACCCTCGTGATCCCTCCCCCCCACCCCCAGCAGAGAAACCTGCCCCAAAAGGCACTTGAGAAGAGGCCGAGGCAGTGCCCAGTTGGGCACCTGTCCTGCCTGCCTTAGAATGGCTGCTGCAGCCTGTGGGAGGCCTGTGGACTGAGGCAGGTGAAGCTGGGGCCAGCATCCATCCTGAGCAAATCCTTCCTCTTCCAGGGGCCACAGTTTCCTTATCTCTAAAAAGAGAAGGTTTCGGTTAGAGTCAATCTGGAAGTTTCTTCCAAGTTCTCTGTTCTGTATTATTGTGTCCGTGGTTGTCTGTTGAGCTATGAGCAAACAGTGAGGCACCCTGCATAACCAAAATAGAAGAAAAGCCCCTTGAGCAGTTTTCTATTAAAATCGTGTAAAAACTACACCAGGGAATCCCACCCCGCCGCCAAACCAAATGCTTCAGTCCCTGCCTTGCAGAATCATGTGTTTCTTCTTTTGCTGAGTGAAGCCAGACTGAACTAAACAAGTTTATTTTGCTGTGCTTCCCACACAGACATTTCTGTAGAAAGATGGGTTAGATTTCAGAACTCTGATGCCCTCTTTCCTCACCTTTTGCCATGTGTACATGCTGGTGTGTGTGTGTGTGTGTAAAACACATACAATCACCTTCTTTTGCCCCCCTCCCCCCCAAAAAAATAGCCAAACATTTGTAAACAAAATTCTTTGACTAATTTAACTCACTGTGGGTGATTTCTGAGGTGTTATTTATTCCCTGGTAGATTTTCCAGGGGGTTCTATGGGCAAGGGGGGCAGGTGCTGATTTGGAAGTCTCATAAGCAAAGGCTTATGAACATTCTTCCCTCGTCACTGAGGAAGAAGAGCTTGTTCTCTTGTTCCCCAGGCAGTGAAGCAGAAGTATGATTTCATCAAAGAGGAGGAAGATGATTTTGCTGTTAATTTTATTATTGTTACCCTGTGTACTTTACAGAACCCTTTCAACCCATTATCTGATCTGCTGTTCCCCATAGCTCCACCTCTGTGGGGTAGAGAGAGCAAAGGTTATCACAGTAGCCGTGAAGAACCAGCCCCCAGGTTAAATGACTCCCCTGAGGCCCCAGAGCCACTTTAGCACATGTTTCCTCATCCCCAAACCAGGATTCCTTCTCTCACCCGCCCTGCCCCCTAACACCAGCAGCTCCATCACTTCCCACTGGGGCAGTGGACAAGCCTCTGCTCTCCTTCGGCCTTCTAAGCCCCACAGGGACTGTGGCCCACCTGCAGAGCTCAGGGCCCCAGGAAGGTCTGACAGCATCTCGCTGATAAACATGGGGCACAGGTCTTCATGCAAGAACAGTGTTCATCTCAGGGTAAGACAGCCTGTCTCTCAGGGAAGGGCAGATATGACGGGTCACAGTGGCACAGAGGCTGCCATCTCTCAAGGCAGGATTGGGGGGCACATGAAAAGCCCTAACAGCATCATGGGCCCCCTAACCAAGCGCCCACAAGGGAGGATCTCTCCTCCAGCCCCTGTCCCAGCTTGGCACACCAGACAGAGGGCCTGCTTGGTCACATGGAAGACAAGCTGTGTTAGGACTTCACCAGAGAACTGCCCTCCCTCCCCCACCAGTTCTGTTCAAGGCTGCACACTGACCTTGGTTTTCCCAAATGGATTGTTGGATCTGTTTTTGATGTGTATATACAAAGAATTTACTGTGGGAAAAGGGCTTGGTCTGCCTCAAAGTGCAATTTGAGTGTTTTTCCTTCTGTTGTGTGCTTATCTATCCATCTCAGGCAAGGAAATGTTCGTGACATATATTGCTTTGCCTCTTGGTGGAGGGAGTTCCTCATATATTCTTTGTACCTTGCATTAAATGGTCTGTGCCATGGACACTCTTCCTGATAGACTAAAATACGTTTGTCTTTGTCAGATAAAATAGGCTTTGGGGCTTCATTTTCCACCTTTATCCCCAGATGAAAGACCAAAATACAAATCTTTGTCTCAGGATTAATCTTTTGTTTTAGGCCAGATCTTTTTCTCTCCCCAGGTGGCAGCTGATGTTCTAGTACTAGGGTTCCCCTCCCAGTTTTTCTTTTTGGCTCTACCAGAGCTTCACTGCTGCGAGTGGGCTTTCTCTAGTTGTGGCAAGCAGGGGCTGCTCTGTAATTGCAGTGCACTGGCTGCTTATTAGGATGGCTTCTCTTGTTGCAGAGCACACGCTTTAGGGCATACAGGCTTCAGTAGTTGAGGCTCTCAGGTTCTAGAGCACCAGCATTAGTCGTGGCACACGGCGTAGCTGCCCCAAGGCATGTGGAATCTTCCTGGACCGGGGATTGAACCTGTGTCCCCTGCGTTGCAAAGTGGATTCCTAACCACTGGACCACCAGGGAAGCCCCATATCCCCACTTTTAAATGCCTTATTACTAACCAGTTATCCGTGATAATAGGAGGAGATCCCTGGTTTTTGAAAGGCATGATTAATTTGAATAGCTCCTTATTGTCTTTAAGTGCAGCCTCTTCCCCTTCAAAATCATTTATTGGTACTTTTAGCACTTGGTAAAATTGGGTTGAGGGCTTCCCTGATAGCTCAGTTGGTAAAGAATCTCCCTGCAATGCAGGAGACTGCGATTCGATTTCTGGGTCAGGAAGATCCGCTGGAGAAGGGATAGGCTACCAACTTCAGTATTCTTGGGCTTCCGTTGTGGCTCAACTGGTAAAGAATCTGCCTGCAATGTGGGAAACCTGGGTTCAGTCCCTGAGTTGGGAAGATCCCCTGGAGAAGGGAAAGGCTACACACTAGCCTAGAGAATTCCATCGACTGGTAGTTTGGCCTCCTTTGTTCCAAAGTGAGCCAGTATTTAGTAGACCATCCAAGGACTGGTGTAGGGAAAGTCTGAAGCGAGAGTTTGACCTGCTTACACCGTGGGAACATCTAGTAGGTCTTGAGAGGCTAGAGGCACAGATGGGCAATGGAAGCTCAGACAGCCATGCACTGCTCAGAGAGAATGGCCTTGAGTTGTTGGGCCTCTCCCCAGTCACCCCTCCACCCTTCTCCTGGACAGCTCAGGCCGGTCTGTTGATCAGCAGCAGGTGAAGCAGAGACCCGACAGTCCACCTCCATCTAACTCCTTAGTTTTCTTCTCTGAGCGTAGTTTCTATGGGAGGAAACAGCACCACCATAGCCCTGATTTTATTATCGACCTTAGTAGAGTACAAGACTGCATGTGCTATTAAACTTCACCTACAGCAGTTGGTCTGAGCTAGAGTATCAAGAAGGCTAGTGGGTCTGAAGTTAGCCTCTCAGATTGTGGTGCCTCCAGAACTCCATTCATTGCTGGTGGGACTATAAATGGGCATCACTACTGGAAATCTGTTCAGTGGTGTTTACTAAAGCTAAATGAATACCAACCCTATTACCCAGCAGTTAAACCTCCAGGTGTATCCCCAATGGAAATGAAAGCTCTGGTTCACTAAAAGACCAAATGCAAGAGTATTCGTAGCAACACTACTCATTATAGGCAAAAACGGGAAAGAACTGAAACGTCCATCAGTTGTGAAATGGACAACTAAATGGCGGACAGTCCTCTAGTGCAGTAAACACCACACAGCAGTAACAAGGAATGAACTACTGCTGTACCCAGCTGGGATGGCTCTCACAGGCCTAATGTGCAACACAAGAAGCCATTCACAGAAAACTGTATATACTGTATGCTTCGGTTTGTGTAAAGTTCAAGAAAATCACCTACAGTGATACAGGATAATGGTTACCTCTGAGTGGGGTGGGGAGTGGGTATTGATTGGTAAGGATAATGGAAGTTTTCTGGAGTGCTGGAAATGTTCTGTATTTTGCTATGAGCAATGGATAGTGGGGTGTACACAGCGGAAAAGATCTGGCGGGCTATATCCTTAAGATACTCATCTAGGCTCTAGGCACTAAGCCCTGTGTCAGTCAGGCCTCCTCAGTGAGAGCTCGTGGTAGAGCGCTGAAGGGTGCGTGTAGGCCCAGTCCCGTATCGGGATATCTGCGCATCGTCGCTCCACCCTGACTTGTAGACCAGTCAGCTCCACACACATGGCACGCCACCGCTCCCTGCTGCCTCACGTCCCAGTGGGAAATATTTTCTACATGAGCGAGTCACAGGGAAAATACCACCAGTCATTCCCCTACTTGTTCCTGGGGAGCAAGACTAGAGCTGGGCAAGAATAAATATGCAGAGGAGTCCTTGCCTGCCTCTCTGCGGTCCCGTGTAAATGGGGACTTAGCTCTTCTAGGCTCCCAGCTCTCTTGACATGCTGTGGAAATGATTAATAATCTTGTTCAAAGTCAGGAAAAGCAGCGAGGGTCCTGGGCAGGGCCACGCCCTGGGTCCTGGGCTCTCACCCCTTCCTGTAGGCAGGAAGACAGCCATGTGCCTTCTGTCCTGGGTCCCTGCCCCCGATTGCTTCTGGTCATCCCTGCAACGTGCCCACTCTCTGTGGTGGGGAGGAAGCGGCCCTCCCCTAACATGCCCACCATGCTCAAGGAGACCATCTCCCCGCTCCGCCCTCCTCCCTGCTCTGTTGCGTTTCCAGTACCGGTGCCAGGGAGGAGGCCAAGGACCAGGAGCAGGCTTTGCTTGGCTCCATCTGCACTGAGGGTTCCGGACAGCAGCACTAGGGCCAGCGCCCAGCAGCATACCCACCTCCTGGGGTTAAAGCCCCCAGAGCCCCCAGCAGCTTCCCTGGGTCCCAGCCTCATAAAAGCCTTTTCCACATCTCCCTCGGGCTGCTTCAGGCTCCCTGGCTGAAATCTGATAAGGGGCCTCTTTGTTGGAACTGTCAGTCTCCTTTATTGAGGAGGGAACTGGAGACCAGCGGCATTTCTTGGGGTACAGATAAGGCCCTGGATTGCTGTCAGAGGGACCATGATTAATTACCCTCAATCCAAGCGCCTGCTTTGATAGCAGTGACTGACAGCCCACAGGGTTTCCTGTACCGTGCTCCTGCCCACTCTGGGAGGTGTAAGGGGTGGGGATGGGGGCGGGGATTCGGCCCCCTGCAGGGCCAATGCTGGTGACCACGGAGAGAGCTCTGCAGTGGCTGCTGGCCTCCTTCCTGGCTCTCTGCAGGTTGCTTTAGCTTTTGTTGTGGACTGAGGCCTGCTGTCTCTCAGGTGAAGAGGCTCTTTAGAGTAATGGGCCAGAAGCTCCCCCACTTCCCCCCAAGGCTACAGGAAGAGGCATTGCTTATGGACTTGAACTTCAAGTTTTCATTCTTAGACTCATAGGATTTTAGAGTTGGAAGTCATCTAGTCCAAATTCCCTGCTTCAGCCAGACAGGGAAACTGAGGCCTGAATATGTCAGTCTCCCATCTCCACCCCCCAGTATGATGTTTTTGGTTTTTTTTCCCTTGTTCAGGGAGGGAAACTCAGCTAAAAGGTCTTCTCCCCCTCTTTTCGTAGTTGAGTCTCTTTGGGACACAGGAGATGGCTGCTAGGTCCACTAAGCACAGGGCAGACCACAGAGCCAGACTAGCCTGAGGACCCTGCTTCTCTCTTAGTTGTTGAAAGAATCAAAACCAGGGCAGGTGTTATGTCCAGATTGGCTGCTTAATGTGAGAAAGCCATGATATCATTTAAAGTTGGCTTGCAGGATACGGTCAGCTTTGTTTCTGGTGGGACTGAGGGGCCCACCTGCTCTGGACGCTAATTTTAGGGGTTTTGTGGAGGGCCACCCACGGGAGGAAAACGCCTGTTCCTCTTACCTGCCGATTCCTGGAACTGGGGTGCCTGGCCAGGGAGTAGGGGCCCCGCTGAGAGAAATCACGACCCCTGCGTGCCCAGAGTGGGGCTGGGTGGCAGAGCAGCCCTGGTGTAGGGGAGAGGTCACCCTGGGGACTCAGAATGCCACTTTGCTCCTAGCTCATCTTCTCAGGTCTTATATCTGCCCGTTTCCTATGCCCTGAGCAACTCCCAGCCTAACTCAGTCACTTGCTGTGTGACTATAAAGAGGCGAATATTTAATGACATTTCCACATCTATGACGTTGTTCTCTTTGAAAGAAGTCATCTCAAATGACTAGACATTTAGTCCAGTGACTGCTCTGAGGGAATCTATAATTCCTTCCTGGGGAGGAGCTTTCAGAGGCAGTTTGAGCCCCACGAGGAAATCTGTGATGCTTTATGGCCACACCTCATCTTCACACAAAATCAGTATAAACTGCCTGCTCACTTCGTCCTATTTTCCTGGCTTGTTTCCTTGAATGACTGTTTTAAAAGTAAAACACACCCTTATATTTGAAGATCTACCACCTTGGAGAGAATCAAATGAAAATAGTATAAACTCTGAAAGCTCTTTGCAAGTGGAGTTCCAAAGCCATGTGTTAGTTGGCTCTCCAAAGAGACATTTCTGAAGGACGGCACACCCTCATCTGGGCAAGCCCAGCCTGGTGGTCACTGACTCAGCCACACCTGTTCTGTGTATATCTCAGACCCAGCCACCTTCCCCTCTTTAATGCTTGTCTCCCCTTCTCTACGGCCCCACTGGATGACTTCATGGTTTCTTTACCTTCTCAAAATCCCCAGCTCTCCATCCCTTCCTATGCTGCCGGTCCTCTTATTGCAAGACTTAGACGCCAAGAGCTGAACCACTAGAGTCTTCACTTCCCTAGTCTGTTTAATAAAGGTCATGACACTCATGAACCTGCCAGTATCCGAGAAGAGAGGGTGACTTCTGTTCAGGGCTGTCAGCATCAGCCACACACAGCTAGTGACAGACCCAGGTGGGCACAGTGCTGACAGGAGGAAAATGCATTCACTATTCCCCGTTGGGTTAGCACAGAGCTGGTTGCTTTGACTCTGAGAAGCACGTTGTTTGTTCCATCTGGATGGTAGTTTCGCTTATTAAACTTTATGATATTGAAGACATGATGAAGGAAAAAACAGTCCCTGCTTTCATGGAGCTTATAATCCTCCTGGGATACCAGACGCGCATAAATGAAATATGTGTAATTATTTGTGGAACTTGTAGTGGTTATAATAGAAATTTGGAGAGGAAAGAAATATATTCGAACCAAGGTAGTTAGAAAATCATTCCTGGAGAGAGTGAACACTGAAGGCCCATATAAGGAGGATTTGAGCACATCATTTTGGAGTTGATGAAGAGGAAGAATAAAACCCAAAAAAACAGAGGAGAAAGAATTTGGGTTGTGGGGTGAGGGTGAGAAGTCCCAGCTGATTTTAGTGAGAGTAAGTTATTGGAATGTTCTTGAAACACATCATACATAATCTTCTAAGTGGGGGCTTCCCTGGTGGCTCAGATGGTAAAGAAGCTGCCTGCAATGCAGGAGACCAGGGTTCAATCCCTGGGTTGGGAAGATTCCCTGGGGCAGGGAATGCAACCCACTCTAGTATTCTTGCCTGGAGAATTCCATGGATAGAGGAGCCTGGTGAGGTACAGTCAGTGGTGTTGCAAAGAGTCAGACACAAGTGAGCAAATAACAACACACACTCTTCTAAGGAGTGGTTGGGAACCTGAGTCATGATATTGAACATGTGAGGTGGGCTGGGTCGGCAATAAGAATCATTGTGGGTTTTTTAAACTAGGAAGTGAGTAATGGGATGAAAGTGGTGTTTTCATCAGATTGTCTGGCGGGAGCATGCAGGTTAAGCACGTGGATTCAAGGCTGCTGGGGCCTCTAATGGGGAGCCAGTGAGGGCCTGGCCCAGGGTGATGGCTGTAGAGAGCAAGCGAGCTTTGAAAGGTGCCTCAGAGGAGGAGTCGGTGAGCCTCCAGGCAACCTAAAGGTGGAAGAGAGAGAGAATAGGAGCGGTCTCCCTCTGAGATTCCTGCCCAGGACCTCTCAGAGCGATGTTATTGCTCAATGAAGAGGCAAGGATGGGAAAAGGGAGCTCGCCTAGGGGATGAAGGGGAGCTGAGTGTGAACATCAGACCTGGAAGTGAATGGGTCACGTGTAAAAATGTTCCAGAAGCTTCTGGAATGGAGAGCTTCAGGTTCCTGTGGGAGGGAACCTTGGAAGTGGTCCTCCCAGACTCTCAAGGCAAGACCATGAAGGCTCGGGCAGACCAGCTGCAGAGAAGGGAGACTTTAGCCCAGTTTTGTTGCGTGAGACCTTTGTGCTTGGGACAGGAATGAAGTCTGATGTGCGGAACAGCAGAGGGAGAAGTTACCCAGCGTGTGTGCTGCTGTGTCTTAGGAGCATGCCGGCAGTCCTCTGGCATTTTACCCGTGATCCTTGGGATTTAACTCCATGGCCTTTGTCAGGACAAAGGTCTTCAAGACCTCTAGCTCCCTCCTACACGGAGGACAGAGGCATGGGACCACCATAGCGGTGCCATCTGTTTGTGCTCACACTGCTCCTTCCTCATAATCGTGGGACCCTTCACTCTACTCTGGCTTGAATTACCCTATAAAAAGAGTGAGGGCAGTGTGCGAGGACTAAGATGAAAATGCCATTCCTTGAGAGGAAAGAAGCAGGAGCTGAAACAAATAGCCCTTCTCTAATCAAGCTGGCCTGACGTCCACCAGGCAGTCAGTGAGACCACAGCAAGCCAGAGTGGGGGTGGAAGGGGGTCTGGCGGNCTCCTGAGGCCCAGCAAGGGGCCAGAGCTGCCCAGGCCGGCAGCCAGTGGCCCTCAGGGGGGAAGGGAGGAGGAAATGCAAGTTCGGCAGCATAATTACATCTGTCCCTTGCCCTCCACATTTTTCAGATGCCCCACCTTCTCATCCCTACAGCCCATACCCCACACCCCTCATTCCTGCTTCTCCCCTCTGCCCCTCACACATTTCTTAGTGTTCTTGACTCTCTCTCAGGACAAACATGAGTAGGCTTGTGTTGGGGGAAAATCAGGTGTGGAGGGAGCTGTGCGTGTTCCCAGGCAGCCCCTTCCTGTCCCACTCTCCCCTGGCAAGGAGCCCAAGGAAACTGGAGATGGTGGCCTAGAGCAGGGCTCTGCCCTGTTCCCCGCTCAGGCCAGCTGCCCTTGGTTGTGCACAAGCCAGAGGCTAATAGATGAAGCAGCTCATCTGGAAGAATTCTTGGCTCTCGACATCAGGAACGGACAGTCTCGGGTGGGCCAGGCAGAGGCCTCGTGTGCCAGTGCCTGTCGCCTTCCTTAGACCATGGATGGCTCAGATGGAGAGGGAGTGACAGGGACTGGATAGGCAGATCCCCTCTTTGAGGACCTCCCAATCTAATTAAGGGGAGGAGGAAGCCAGGCGAGTTCTCAGTGGGTGGGACTGGTCTTAGTGATCTCCGACCCCAACTGCTCCCCCAATCCTGGCCCCTCGTCTGGTGGATAATCGGTGCTCAGGGTTTGTTGAATCGCACTAAACGCATCAGTGCACAGCTGTGAGCCCAGGTCAGCCTCCTTCCCAGTGTGACCCCTCTTCTCTGAGTGCAGAGCAAGCTGGGGAAGTGAAGTGGGTCAGTGGAGAAAGTGAGCGATAGGATATTGCAGTCTGGGTTTCCTGCCAGACCTTACACTGGGAGAAGGTTACATGGGTGCTTTCTAACTGGGAGGCCTCAGCCTGCTGTGGCTGGGCCGCGAGGGTGGCCAAGCCTCAGAGGGGATGACAGAACTGCCCAAGGGCTTGACCGAGCCTGCCGTCTCCCTTGTCCCCAACAGAGGACAGAGCAGAGGCCTCGGCAGCAGCACTGAACCTAACCACAAGCAGCATTGGGAGCATCAGCATGTCTGTGGACATCGATGGTAGCACTTACGCAGGTAAGGGAGCTGCAGGCTGGCAGCCAGCCTCGGTGCAGCTCCCTGCAAGGCCCCCTCGCCCCCTTCCTGTCTGAACACCTTCCCAGGGGCTTCCTTTCATGTTGTCTCAAAGTTCCAAAGGTCAACTAGTTCTGGATGAGGAGGACTGAGGACTGCTAACAGGATGGCAGGTCCCTCTCCACCTGTGACTTAGTCATAGAGACCCCTTGTCTAACCCTGACCAGTGGTTGGCTTGTTAATTAAAAGAAAGCCATTGAATGTAAGGAATCATAATCAACTCCATCCATGCCTTTAACATTGTATTGTAAACTAAACCGGGGCTTCCCTGTGGCACTAGTGGTAAAGAACCCACCTGCCAATGCAGGAGACGTAGGTTCGACCCCTGGGTCAGGAAGATCCCCCGGAGGAGGGCATGGCTACCCGCTCCAGTAATCTTGCCTGGAGAATCCCATGGACAGAGGAGCCTGGTGGGCTACACAGTCCATAGGGTCACCAAGAGTCAGACACCACTGAAGCGAGTTAGCACCACGCAAGCATAAGTTAAATGTGTCTGCCATTACAGTCTTCCTAAGCACAGGTTTCCTTTCTTTGACGGGTTCATCTCTAATCTTCCTAAACATGGTCTGGGAACACTTCCCGTAGAGCCTTTGGGGCCTTTCAGGAAATTTACTGACGGCCTTAGCAGCTTAGACGCGCCTGCTGGCACCACCCCGCCTGGAGCCTCACCCAGAGTCAGGCAGCAGTGAGATGGGGAGGGACTGAACCCTTGCGCGCGCCTCTGCTCTCCCCCATCTGTTCACACTGCCTTCTCCCCTCCACCGCTCACTCAGGTGTGCTGTTTGCCCAGAAACCTGCAGTCCACCTCATCACAGGGTCCACCCCCCAGAGCCTCGGCAGCAGCTCGAGCAGCAGCAGCAGCGCTCACTGCTCGCCAAGTCCTACCTCATCCCGGGGCACCCCCAGTGCAGAGCCCTCCACCAGCTGGTCCCTCTGAGGGGCAGGACCCAGCTCCGCACTCCCCACTCTTCCTTCGAGAGCGGCGGAAGTTGATGCACAGAATTTACCTCATCTCACGGAGCCCACATCAGACACCATTTGGCCAGATGTTGAGAGTTTGGACATGTCCGTCTGCCCAGGCTCCATCAGGTCCTGCTGTACTCTAGAGGCAGGGAGAGGCTGGAGGGGCCTGACAGGGCAGCGTTGTCCAATCAGGGATTGTTCTGGAGAACTGGGCGGGGTCTGTGAGCGTCCAGCTTCCTCCAGGGCTCCCAGGCCCCCTCCCATCCCGGGCACAGTGTATCGACAATCTGTAAGCTGACACAGGGCTGGAGACTCTCCACACCCTTTCCCCTTTAATTTATTTCTCTTCCCCTGCCTTCTGCTGTACTCCAGGGTCGCTGGTCTCTTTCCCTGCTCAGCTGCCCCATCTTTAACTCCCGTGTGGGGCTGCTTGGAGCCGAGAGCACACCTCTGTGGCCCTTCTCCGCTGAGCATGGGATGGGGTCTTGCCAGTCCACCTTGCCTACCATGTTTGGTTCCTGGAGTGTGGGTCCCTCAAATTCATGTCTTGAAGCAGTCCTCAGGGCCCCATATCCCTTTTTAATGGTTCCGAGCAAGGGCTGATAAGGGCAGTCCTCAGGACCCAGGGCCTGCTGGGGATCTGCCAAGGGAGAGGCAGAGCCCCGGGGGCGGCCCAAACAGGCCCTGGCACCCACTCCGCTGGCCCTTATCGGGCCCACCCAGACCTCATGCCCGCCCCCCATCCCCCCGCCCCCTTCTGTGGGTCCCTGCTGGCCAGCTCTCCCAGGAAACACCCCGCTGTCCCTCAGGCCCCTCCTCTCCTCGGCGAGGGGCCATCTCAGCCCCTGCATCCCCAAACCTGCCAGTGTCAGGTTCACTGAAATACCTCAGATTTGTAATTGTTGATGTTTGATTCTTCAGGAAGTATTTACATCTCTGAAATCTTTTTTATATGTGTTTGCTGACTTTTGTGTTTTTTTTACTTTAAAATTTTTATTGTTGTTACTGTAGCACCAAAGAAATGAAAGCAGATGTCCCCCAAAGCCGAGCAAATGATTTGGTACCCCAGCCCCTCTGGCCCTTCCCTAAGATCCCCCAGTGTGGAGGAGGGGGAGGCGGCAGGAGAGATGACTCAGGGATCACAGTGGCGGGAGGAGGTGGACCGGAGGGACCCTCTCACGCAGGTTGGGTCCTGAAACCACACTGGTTGTCAGGATGGCCCTTGACCCATTTCCCACCAGAGTGGGGCAGTCCCTCACCGGGCTAGGGGCAGGGCATCCCCCCTGCACTCAGCATTCCCACCTCAGGGCAGGTGCAGGCCATGGAGGCCATGAACCCTGCAGGGGTCGAGCTGCCCCAGAGGGTGAGGAGATGCTGAGAGAGCTCTGTCCCTCCTCTTGGGCGCTGGGGTGAAACAGGCTGCTCCTGTGTCATAAAGAAGAGGGGATTCTCACACATGGCTCTGCAGTGTTCACTAAAACCCCGCCCACTGTGACATTATCCAGCGGTAGCGGTGGGGCTGAGGTGGACCCAAGCCCACACATGCCCCACGCTCAGTCTGGCTAGGAAAGGAAAGGAAAGGGAAATCAGACACTTGAGCACAGAACACATACCTCAGCCCGGTGAGCTGCAGCGTCACCGACTGCGTCTCGTCTCTCTACCCTAGCCCCCAGCACCGTCTCACACACACACAGCCCCATCCGCTGGGGGCTGACCCTCTCCTGGCCTCACCAGGCCGGCACAGGGCTGAGCAGAGAGGGGCATCTGTTGTCTTGTGCCAGGGAGGAGCCTGGCTGGCTGGCACTGGGCCCACTTGAAGGCATCACAGACATTTGGCCAGTGTGTCTTTCTCAGGACTTGGGTCACGAAGGATGGACCCTTGCCACCCGGAGGACACAGGGACCGTGTGCTGTGTCTTCCTGGTTGTTGGATCCTCTCACTTTCCCCTGGCAGCTTGCCCAGCCTCACCCTTTCACCAAGGCCTCACTGCCCTGAGGGGCAACAGCAGGGTCTCAACCTGAAAGCAAGAGGGTAGGTGTGCCCGCCAGTGCCCCCAGAATGGGGCCCTGGGCCAAGAAGAGCTCTCCGGACGGTGCAGCCCTGAGGTCACATGGCAGCCATTGACCGGGGCCTCTCGGTCCTCTCCCCTTCCCCGTCTTGTATTTAACCAGGAAAAAAATGTGATAGCACATGGGTAGCCTAGGCAGTGGATGAATACCTCAGAAGTCCTCTTGCAGCAAGTGTCTGTATATGTCGTGGTTATTTTCTATCTTACATGTTCTCGAATGTTTATATTTCAATAAACCTCTACCTCTTCACTCAAGCAGGACACAGGTGCTTTGGCTCTTTCATTTGACAGTAAGAGGAAGAGGGCAAGGGACTTCAGAATAAAAGGGGCTAAATAAACTACTCCTCTGACCCCTTGATTTTTCCTGAACTTTCTCTTCACTGCTCACTCCTGTTTCCCCAAAGCACTTACTCTCAGCCTGTCTTCTGTGTTAGCTGGGTGCCTCTGATATGCATGACCACCCGCACCGACCCCTGGCATCACGTCAGGGTCCCAGCAGGCACAGGGCCATGAGCAAACCCTCTTTCAACTCCTGCTGAGTAAGTGCAGTCCCCACACTTGCAGAGCTCACACTCTTGTCTGGAAGGCACACATGACTCTCGACAAAACATGATTGGAACCCATGGGCAGGTAAATGCTGGAGCAGCTCACTAGGGAATCCCTGGAAGGCTTCCTAGAAGTGGGCATTTCAGCAGGAAGAATGAAGTTGCAAACTGAAGACATGAGGAAAAGCGGACGAACCAATCCATGTGGTATCAAAGGACCTGGCACTGGGGAACTGTGGATAGTACTGATAGACAAAAGTGTGGCTGGGGCCAGGATGGAGCCCAGGCTGAGGGATTGGGGCACTATCCTCAGCATCAGGACACTACTGACATGTTTTGAGGAGGGCATAGGCTTAGAGGCTTTTCTAGAAGGGTGACCTGGAATTGGGAGACATTCTAGATGGGGACACCCTGGGACACTGCCACTGAAACCTAGGCCTAGACCCAGGCTGCTCAGCATTTTTCTCTACTGCAGTGCACATCCTGTGGGCACAACCTGGGACTAACAAAACTAAGAGAAACGGGCAGAGAGGTCAAGTGCTGGGCAGGTTTGTGACTGTCCTCCATCCATAACAGATACCTCACCTGTCTGCGATCTTTCTCTGCCATTTTGAAGTGCTGCAAAGAGAATGACATTGGGACAGTCTTGAACATCTCACTGATATTTAAAAAATTTTTTGAAAGAAATAACCAACCCTTTAGTACTTATTTACCTGTAATTGGGATAACATGTCACAACTTCCTGTGACAAATCACAGGGCTGCCACATGGAGATTCAGTGGGCCTGGTACAGGAGGAGGGCACCAGATGAGAAGGAGCATGGTCCAAAGTCACTGAAATAGAAACAGCATGGAGTGACTGTGAGGTGACACCGAGGGAGAAGTGGCAGCTGAGTAAGGATCCAGTTAGAAATGGAGAATCGGAAGAGCAAGGCATCAGGCCTGCAGTTCCACTCCACTCTAAATTAACAGGAGAAAAAAAAATTACATATATAATCTAAGACCTTGAGAAGAGTTCTTCAAACTAGACCCTCCAAAAAAAAAGTTCATCAAAAGATACCAAAAAATAAAAAACTGGAAGGAGACACTTGCAATACAGAACTGACAAAGGAGTAGTGGTCAGAATTTTTTTTTAATGTTTATTAAGACAAAAGCAGTCTTAAGATCAAACCAGTCAATCCTAAGGGAAATCAGGCCCTTATTGTACAGAGCGAAGTGAGTCAGAAAGAAAAACACTAATACAGTATATTAATGCATATATATGGAATTTACAAAGATGGGAACGATGACCCTATATGTGAGACAACAAAAGAGACACAGATGTAAAGAACAGACTTTTGGACTCTGTGGGAGAAGGCGAGGGTGGGATGATTTGAGAGAATAGCATTGAAACATGTATATTATCATATGTGAAATAGATCACCAGTTCGGGTTTGATGCATCAAACAGGGTGCTCAGGGCAGGTACACCGGGATGACCTTGAGGGTTGGGATGGGGAGGGAGAGTCGGGATGGGGAATACATGTACACCCATGGCTGATTCATGTGAATGTATGGCAAAAACCACCACAACATTGTAAAGTAATTAGCCTCCAATTAAAATTTAAAAAAAAAAAGAAATCAGGCCTGAATATTCATTGGAAGGACTGATGCTGAAGCCGAAACTCCCAATACTTTGGCCACCTGATGGGAAGAACTGACTCATTGGAATAGACCCTGTTGCTGGGAAAGGTTGAAGGCAGAAGGAGAAGGGGATGACAGGATGAAATAGTTGGATGGCATCACCAACTCAATGGAGATGAGTTTGAGCAAGCTTTGGGTATTGGTGATAGTGAAGCCTGGTGTGCTGCAGCCCATGGGGTCACAAAGAGATACGACTGAGCAACTGAACTGAACTGAAGACAAAAGCGAAAAAGAAAGATTGAGCAGATGGGGCAAAGTCATAAACAGATGTTCTGCAAAAGGGGAAATAAAATGACTGGACATCAGTGATCAGGGAAACACAGAAAAAACATTCGTTGTCATCAGATTGTCACAAGCTGTAGTCTTTAAAATACCAGGCCTTGGACTTCCCTGATGGTCCAGTGGCCCAAAACAAGGGACATTTGACCTCTGGTCCAGGAAGAGTACACACACTAAGGGACAATTAGACCTTTGCACCACAACTATGGAGCCCTTACGCTATGGAGTGTGAGCACTGCAACAAGAAAAGTCACCGCGAGAGTAGCCTCTGCTCACTGCAAGCAGAGAAAGCCCGCCAGCAGCAACGAAGCCCTCATATGGCCGAAAAAAAACACACCAGGCCAAGATGGAGAGCTATGGGAGCTCTCAGATTGCTGGGGGGGAGTGTAAATCAGCCTAACTCTGAAAGACACTTTGGCTTTTCCTAGTAAAATGGAACATGAACATGCCGTGGGGCCCAGCAATTCTGCTACCAGATTTGTACCCCAGAGGAAATCTGCACGTGTGCCCCAGAACGTAGGACGTGTGTAGCTGGCAGTGATAAGGAGGCTGTAAAAGTCCCAATTACTGAACATTGGTGTGGGCTAGGTGTGCTTTTAAGTCCTTTGCAGGAATTAACTCGTTTGCTCCTCTACACGTTTATGAGACGGGAGGTACAGAGAGGTTAACGCAATGAGGTCCCAGAGCTGGGAGAGGAGCAGTCAGTGGCAACGGAGCCCAGGGTCTGTGCCCTAACCACGAGGAAGGCAAAGCACTCTGTACTCAAGCGTCTCATGTAACACTAAACCCACAGGCATGTGAGGCAGTGACTGTTCATTCTGCGGATGAAGAAACTAAAGGGCAGAAATGTGCGCGAGCGACATGTGGTGAACAGCAGGCTGGGAACCGACTCTTAACGCAGTTGTCCCGCCTCTCCCGCATGTACCTTTTTTCACTTAGGGCCGGGGTAACCCAGCGCGGTGGTGAGAAGGAAGCAGAGCGTAAAGAGTGGGTCTGATTATCTCTCTGGCTCAATCGTCCCCACGCCGCACAGCAGGGAATCACCTGAGGGACTCCAGCATCCCGGAGACCAGCTTTCCCGGCCACTAGCCGCAGCCTCCCTCACCTCATTGGCCAGGGCTTGGTATGTGCCTTCCGCGCAGCCAATGAGGCGAGGGGGCGGGGCGACTGGGAAAGTCGCTCGGCGAGTAGAGAGAAGTCTCCAGCGCAGACCGAGTCTCCGCCCGCGTCCCTGAGAAATGGAGTGCAAGTTACTGCCCGCAGAGAAGGAGGCGTTGGTAGCCTGGGGCTTCTGGAAAAGAAGGTTTGTAACCACCACTGGAAGGAAGGGGAGAAGGAACCGACCAGACCAGCAGGACTGGGAAGCGTGGGGCCACCCGGCTGCGCTTGGAGACGGCGAGTACAAAGCCCCGCAGCAGCCGGGACACAGGGACACACAAGAAGGCCAAGGGTGGTGGGGTGGTCTGTGCCGAGGGAACAAGCCGGAGCCGGGTCTAAGATAAGCCAGTGGAGGGCAATGTTCGGGCTCCAGGAGGACCTTTGGGACAAAGGGCAAGTCCTCTGGTTTGGAGGCATTGACGGTGTTTTCCCTGGTAAGGGATCCAAAAAGGTCCGTGTGAACAGAAACGATGGGTATTTACTGTCTGACTCCAGAATGTGTGGAGTAGCCCTAGGGCAGTGAGACCTCAGGCTGGCCCCAGGAAGGGTCTGGAACCCAGAAGCACTGCCCGTGGAAGGTATTTTTGCCCTCCCAAAGACCAGCCCAACCTGCTGCCTGAGCTACAGAACAAAATGAGAGGACCAAACCAAAGGTCAAGTTTATGTCTTCTGCATGCATGAGACCCCCTGGTGTGTGTGCTTAGTCGGTAAATCTGTCAACTCTGCGACCCCATGGACTGTAGCCCACCAGGCTCCTCTGTCCATGGGGATTCTCCAGGCAAGGATACTGGAGTGNAATGAGAGGACCAAACCAAAGGTCAAGTTTATGTCTTCTGCATGCATGAGACCCCCTGGTGTGTGTGCTTAGTCGGTAAATCTGTCAACTCTGCGACCCCATGGACTGTAGCCCACCAGGCTCCTCTGTCCATGGGGATTCTCCAGGCAAGGATACTGGAGTGGGTTGCCATGCCCTCCTGCAGGGGATCTTCCCAACCCAGGGATGGAACCCAGGTCTCCCACGTTGTGGGCGGATTCTTTACCATCTGAACCCCTAAGGAAGCCCCAGACCCCTTGGGCTGAAGCAAAATCTCTCTGTCCCAATTTAACTTTCTGGGACTTGTCAGCTCCATTGGCTCTTACTGAAATCCAGCTTTTTCCACAGAGAAAAACAGGGTCCCCAGTTTAGTTTTACGTGTCCAGTCTTCAGCCTTGGATGGATTACTCTTTTGTCCCAAGTCAAGTGGCCCTAGAAGAAGACTGTTGATTCAGCTGGGTTTGGTACCCAGTGCTGGATCTCTCAATGGAGAATTTGGCAGCCCCCACAGTGGCCTGTTTATGGCAGGGAGGGCAGAGGACAGTGCTGGGGAAACAATCCCAGAGATGTTCTGTCCTGTAACCCTGCCAGAACCACCCCCGGCAAAAGCCTGCTTCACTTAGGGCACTTGATGGAGGGAGTGTTCAGTGATGGCATCGAGGAGGATTCTGGGGCATGTGGCCCGGCTGGCAGAGCTCTTAGAGAGAAGGAAGCGTATAGGAAGGTAGGAGGGAAGTTCAGAAAAAGAAAAATAGCCGATGACCTCGAGGGGGGTGTGACCCTACGCAGGCTGGCCCGTGGGCGTTGAAGGTGGCCCTGCTGTCAAGCTCAGAATATAGACAGTGTGAAATAAGAAACCACCCTTCTGACAGGCTAGGGAACCAGGGGGCTGACCTGCTGTTTTGCTGTGTGACCTCAGGCAAGTTACTGCCCTTCTTTGGGCAGTTTCTTGTCTGTGAAATGGACACTGTAGAGCACAAGTATATGAAAACTCACTGTGAAAAGTCGAGAGCCCAGGGCCAAGGCAGTGAGACAGAGGGTCCTCGCCATCACTCAGCTGGCTCAGGGGCCGTCAGTGAGCCACCCAAGCCCCACAAGGATCCCAGCGTCCCCACTGGCCATCCCTGCCCAGCTCTACTCTGAACCACAAGGTCCCTTTGGGAAAGGGCCAGGCAGTCTCAGCCACAAAGAGTCAGGAATCTTATGCCACATGAGCACTGCAGGCCCCGTGGCAGGTGGAGGACAAAGACAGCCTCTAACTAGAGCTTCCTACAATAGACTGACAGAGAGCTTGCCCTTGGGGGCTAAAGGCACAGCCACAGAGTCCTCCCCTTCCCCAAGAGTCCTTGTCCCTGCTCCTCGGTTTCCTGAGGCCTGTCAGTCCAGATCTTCTGTGCTAGGACTGCCCGGCTTACTGGGGCTGGGCCGGGGGCTGACCTCAATCATGTGCTGTAGGGCGAGGCTGTGAACCTGTTACCTGGTGGCTCTGGGCCTCAGTCTCCACACTACTTTTCTTCCCCAGCTTGGGCACTGGCCCTAGCCACCAGCTTTTCTGAGATACTCCTCTCTTCTGCGGTTCCAGGGCTGTGGCTGAGGTCTGGGAGTGGATAAGGCAGTGGCTTCCCCCCACAGAGGGCACAGGGGCAGGGCAAGTACCAGGTATGGAGTAGCTTCAGGGAAGGCCGGGCAGCTGAGGAAGCCAGGTGAACTAGCCAAGGCCCACACTGGAAGGACCTCCCAGGCCCCTGATTCTCCCTCCAGTTTGCAGATGGAGAGACAAGGGCAGAGAGAGAAACTGGGCCTGGATCGCACAGAGAGGTAGGGAGTGCCCCTCTGGAGAATCCCCAAATGATGCCTTCAGCTGAGAGCTGGCTGGAGGTGCCTGCCCCCCAGCACTGGAGCCCTTGATGCTCGGAGCTGCACCAGCTCCTGTTTCCTAAGGACACAGTTCCCAGCCTGAGGGTCCACTGATGGACCTGCCCTGCTTTGCTCAGGATCACCAGAGAGCAGCTGAGGCAAAAGACGGGAGCCCCCACCCAGCTCCAGCATGCAGTCATAGGATGAGGCCCAGTCACTGTTAGTGCGGTATCCAAGCATGAACAGTACATTAGCTCCAGGCTGTGAACATGCTACATTGTCTGTCATTGGTGGCTGCTCATTATATCCGATTGTTTCCTGAACTTAATAAGAAGTGGGAACAATGCCTTGTTGGTGGACCAATGGATAGAACAATTATGTGGCTAAAGCCCCCCTACACAGTTGATCTTGGGTCTGTCTCTGGTTTTATGACTTTAATACTGATACCCAAACTGGACCCCAGGTATAAGGAAGCTCAGGGGCACCAGAAATAGGCACGGTGATCCTCACATCTTCCTTTGAAGTAGGTACTGTCAGTATCCCCATTTTGCAGATGAAGAAACAGAGGTTTAGCAAAGGCAGACTTGTTCATGCTCACCTAGTCAGATGGTGGTGGTCAGTTTTCTTCCCCTCCAAATTTTTCAATGACTAAAAATTTCCCTGAATCCAAAAATACTGATGGATGATTCTCTCTCAGAGCTTCCTGTGTGACTGACTCCACCCCACCGGAGAGCTGCCTGAGGGCAAGCCCAAGTCTCTAAATCCCCTTCAGTCTCCACATCCTTCCCTGTCTCCCCGCATGCAGTCCCCGCACCAGGTCAGGCCCACAGAGCCTTGACACTGAGGCATTTGCTTTGTGCCGGTGAGGACTGAGTGCCTGGTCCCCACCCAGGGCCACCCCAAGACGGAGCAAGGGCCCCAAGGCTCAGGTCTTGGCCCTCAGTAGAGACACCCTGATCCTGATTCACAAGCCGTCTCTCCACCTCCAGAGTTCACCTCCCCTTTACCTCCCAGGTGGCCTCGGCCTCTGTCCCAGACCCTCTGTTTCCTGGGCACAAGGACCCAGTGTAGTCTTAGAGGGCCTGGCCCACACCATTGCATCCTCTGTCTGGGAGGCCCTACTTCCAGCCTCATCCCCAGCCCTGAGGGAGGGCAGCCAGGGCCAGCCAGGCCAGCTGTCACCTTTTGTGAGGGTGGGCGGGGGCCTGCTCCCAAGCTCTCCTCTCAGTCTCTGAGGGGGCCCAACCTGGACACTCCTTGGGTTCCATTGTGGGCCTTGGCTGTGGTAGCACCTGGAACCTGGTGGGGACGGCAGGACCCTGGCCTCATCCCATTCTGAACCTCATTAACCCAACCAAGGCCAGTGGGCCACTCCACTGGGAAGCAGGCCATGAAGAGTTGGAGAGAGCATGACCGAGGGACAGCAGCCCAGTGGGCAAACCAAATAAGGTCACGGTATCACTAAGAGTCAGAACCCCTGAATCCCACCAGCCCACTCCCAGTGCACAGATGGGGACCTGAGCCCAGAGTCAGCAGAGGGTTTGTCCAAGGCCAGCAGGCCACAGCTCATCTCTGTGTTCCTGAAAGCCTGCTGCCAAGAGACCCAGGGAGGATTGCCCCACAGACAGTGGACTGGAGACTGAGGGGAGTGGGCTTGGCTGGTGCGCACTCAGTAAATGCCAGTCTGGTCCCGAAAGAGAAGCCAAGCTGGGCCTAGACCTCCAACCAGCCTGGAGCCCACCTTGCCTGCACAGACTCCGGGAGGTCGCCTGGGTTCTCTGCTGGGGCCTGCACCTTGGGAAGGGGGTGGGTGCGGAAGACTCGGGAACACCTGGGCTGCTGGCCTCCCTTCTTGGCCGGCTGCACTGTCCCGGTTCTCACACTCCTGTCCTCAGGTGTGGGCAGACCTAGGTCACGCTCACCTGAGGGCACAGACCCTTGCCTCTAGTAGCTCTCGTTACAACTTCCAGGGCCAGCTGGACCTGGAGTCCTGCTCCTGCCCCCAGTCATCCCGTTCAGCCTGGAGTGCAAAGCCCTTGTCCATTTGTGAGCAGAAGGGCTGCCTCAGCCCAGGAGGCTCCATACTCTGGACCTGAGCCCCCAGCTCTGCAGAGGCCCGGACAGGGAGTTTGGGCAGACAGAAAATCTGAGGCCCCTTGAGGGGAAGGGGCTAGTCTCTATGACGGAGCTGGGGCTGCCTGCTTTTTTGCACCAGGTCCCTGGTTTCTGGCTTGGGGAAGACTCTAGGGTCTTCAGGAAGGGCCTCATGGGAGTCCTGACTCCAGATGGGCCCCTCTTCCCCTAACCCTGGACAGCTCCCAGTTTCTTCCATCTTCCACCTGGATCCTGGCAGCCCTCTGGTTGTTTTTCTTCTCCAAAGCCTGCATCTTGCTCCTGTCACTAGCCAGCACCAGGCAAGGAAGGACAGATTGCAGCCCCATCTGAGGGGAACTTCACCCCCATCCTCTAATACCAACAGACACCCCCTCACAGGCTCCTCCATCTGGGCAGGGCCTGGCATGCAGAGAGAAGCCCAATTTCCAACATGAACCCCAGTCTGCCTCCCCCACCCCTATGTGGAAGAGGTGTCTGGGGGCTCACTAAGTGGCCCCTCCTGTGGACATGCCAGCCTCTGCAGCTGTGTTAGGGTCCTGGAATTAAAGGAGGGGAAAAACAAGACAAAGAACATCTGGGTCCCCAAGATCCCAAGTCACATCCAACCCATCCAACAAGAAGGCAGCAGGGGGACTTCCCTGGTGGTCCAGGGCGAAGACTCCAAACTCCCAATGCATGGGGCCTGGATTCCATCCCTGGTCAGGGAGCTGGATCTCACATGCTGCAACTAGGACCCAGCACAGCCAAATAAGCAATTGTTTTTTTAATAAAAGGAAGAAGAATGAAAAAGATTTTAAAAAGAAAGTAGCAGGAAGCACATTGGAAGGTGTCATGGGTTGAACTGTGCCCCCTGAAAGAAAAAGGTGTTTGCATTCTAACCCCTAGTGCCCCAGAGTGGGACTTCAGTTGGAGTTGGGGTCTGTACGGAAGTACATTTAAAATGAGCTCATTAGAGTGGACCCTGTGCTGTGCTCAGATACTCAGTCGTGTCTGACTCTTTGCAACCCCATGGACTGTAAGCCAAAGAGTCTCCTCTGTCTATGGGATTTTCAGGCAAGAATGATGGAGTGGGTTGCCATTTCCTCTCCAGGGGATCTTCCTGACCTAGGGATCCAACCGNTCACGGTATCACTAAGAGTCAGAACCCCTGAATCCCACCAGCCCACTCCCAGTGCGCAGATGGGGACCTGAGCCCAGAGTCAGCAGAGGGTTTGTCCAAGGCCAGCAGGCCACAGCTCATCTCTGTGTTCCTGAAAGCCTGCTGCCAAGAGACCCAGGGAGGATTGCCCCACAGACAGTGGACTGGAGACTGAGGGGAGTGGGCTTGGCTGGTGCGCACTCAGTAAATGCCAGTCTGGTCCCGAAAGAGAAGCCAAGCTGGGCCTAGACCTCCAACCAGCCTGGAGCCCACCTTGCCTGCACAGACTCCGGGAGGTCGCCTGGGTTCTCTGCTGGGGCCTGCACCTTGGGAAGGGGGTGGGTGCGGAAGACTCGGGAACACCTGGGCTGCTGGCCTCCCTTCTTGGCCGGCTGCACTGTCCCGGTTCTCACACTCCTGTCCTCAGGTGTGGGCAGACCTAGGTCACGCTCACCTGAGGGCACAGACCCTTGCCTCTAGTAGCTCTCGTTACAACTTCCAGGGCCAGCTGGACCTGGAGTCCTGCTCCTGCCCCCAGTCATCCCGTTCAGCCTGGAGTGCAAAGCCCTTGTCCATTTGTGAGCAGAAGGGCTGCCTCAGCCCAGGAGGCTCCATACTCTGGACCTGAGCCCCCAGCTCTGCAGAGGCCCGGACAGGGAGTTTGGGCAGACAGAAAATCTGAGGCCCCTTGAGGGGAAGGGGCTAGTCTCTATGACGGAGCTGGGGCTGCCTGCTTTTTTGCACCAGGTCCCTGGTTTCTGGCTTGGGGAAGACTCTAGGGTCTTCAGGAAGGGCCTCATGGGAGTCCTGACTCCAGATGGGCCCCTCTTCCCCTAACCCTGGACAGCTCCCAGTTTCTTCCATCTTCCACCTGGATCCTGGCAGCCCTCTGGTTGTTTTTCTTCTCCAAAGCCTGCATCTTGCTCCTGTCACTAGCCAGCACCAGGCAAGGAAGGACAGATTGCAGCCCCATCTGAGGGGAACTTCACCCCCATCCTCTAATACCAACAGACACCCCCTCACAGGCTCCTCCATCTGGGCAGGGCCTGGCATGCAGAGAGAAGCCCAATTTCCAACATGAACCCCAGTCTGCCTCCCCCACCCCTATGTGGAAGAGGTGTCTGGGGGCTCACTAAGTGGCCCCTCCTGTGGACATGCCAGCCTCTGCAGCTGTGTTAGGGTCCTGGAATTAAAGGAGGGGAAAAACAAGACAAAGAACATCTGGGTCCCCAAGATCCCAAGTCACATCCAACCCATCCAACAAGAAGGCAGCAGGGGGACTTCCCTGGTGGTCCAGGGCGAAGACTCCAAACTCCCAATGCATGGGGCCTGGATTCCATCCCTGGTCAGGGAGCTGGATCTCACATGCTGCAACTAGGACCCAGCACAGCCAAATAAGCAATTGTTTTTTTAATAAAAGGAAGAAGAATGAAAAAGATTTTAAAAAGAAAGTAGCAGGAAGCACATTGGAAGGTGTCATGGGTTGAACTGTGCCCCCTGAAAGAAAAAGGTGTTTGCATTCTAACCCCTAGTGCCCCAGAGTGGGACTTCAGTTGGAGTTGGGGTCTGTACGGAAGTACATTTAAAATGAGCTCATTAGAGTGGACCCTGTGCTGTGCTCAGATACTCAGTCGTGTCTGACTCTTTGCAACCCCATGGACTGTAAGCCAAAGAGTCTCCTCTGTCTATGGGATTTTCAGGCAAGAATGATGGAGTGGGTTGCCATTTCCTCTCCAGGGGATCTTCCTGACCTAGGGATCCAACCGTATAAAGAGGGGAAATCTAAAAACACGGGTACAGAGAGAGTGCCTTGTTCACATGAAGGCAGAGGCTGGGGTGATGCCTCTATGAGCTAAAGAGTGTCAGACTGTCAGCATCTGCCAGGAGCTGGGGGAGAAGTGGGAACAGAGGCCCCCTTACAGCCTTGGAAGGAACCAACCCTGCTGACACCTTGAACTCAGACTCCAGCCTCTAGCGCTAAGACAGTAAGTTTCTGTAGGTTAAGTCCCATCTTGTACTGGGTTATGGCAGCTCTTGGGGCTTCCCCTGTAGTTCAGCAGTAAAGAATTTGCCTGCCGTGCAGTAACCGCAGGAGGTGCTGGTTCGATCTCTGGGTTAGGAAGATCCCTTGGAGGAGGACATGGCAACCCACTCCAGTATTCTTGCCTGGAGAAACCCATGGACAGAGGAGCCTGGTGGGCTATAGTTCACAGGGTCACAGAGGCACAACTGAAGCGACTTAGGAGGGAGGGTGGCAGCCCTAACAAGCTAACCCAGAGGGTACATAAGACCAAAGCCCCATGGCAGCTCTTTGGCCCTAAAGGGACCCTGATTCGGAAGGGGCACTTTTGCCTCAAAGCGGCCAGGCCTGCAGTAGCGTGAAGTAACGCTAGTAGTAGTGAAGTGTAACAATAGCAGCTAACATTTTAGGACTGTGTGCCACGTGTCCAGCACAGCACTGAGCCGTTTACAGGCTTGTCCAGTTTAACCCTCACAGCCAGCTGCTGAGAGAGGAAAACTGTTACTCTTCTTGATTTTTACAGATGAGGCCCAAAGAGGCTTCCCTGGTAGCTCAGTTGGTAAAGAATCCACCTGCAGTGCAGGAGACCTGGGTTCAGTCCTTGGGTTGAGAAGATCCCCTGGAGAAGGGAAAGGCTACCCACTCCAGTATTCTGGCCTGGAGAATTCCATGGACTCTATAGTCCCTGGGGTCACAAAGAGTCAGACACAACTGAGCGACTTTCACTTCACTTCACTTCCCAGAGAGGTGGAGTACACAATGTGGGCACACAATAGTGTAATGTGGGGTCAGGGTTTAATGAGCTAGTGGTCAGGTTCCATAGCCCACGGTCTTTTTTTTTTTTTTTTTTGGCCTTCTGAGCTTTTATTGTTGTGGTGCACAGATTTAGTTGCCCTGTGGCATGTGGCATCATAGTTCCCTGACCATGGATTGAACCTGTGTCCCCTGCATTGGAAGGTGGATTCTTAAGCTCTATTTTGGGGATAGTGAAGCCCACAGAATCCTGGGGTTGAAAAGGAAGACAGACTGAGGTAGAGGCTCTGAGAAGAGGAGGGTGGAAGGAGCCTGAGGTGGGGGATGGGACTAGAGGTGGAGAGTGCTGGAGGCCCCAGGCACCCCTCACACCCCCTGCAGCCAGTTGCTGGTGCATCAGACCCTGTCCAGCTGCTGCCCCCTCTCCCTGCTGTGCATGGCCCATTGGCTGCTCAACACAGGACCCCATGATGCAGGACCAACTTCTAGGTCACCCCCTCTGCACAAGCACAGGGCCTGGGGCTCACATTCACTCACAGGTGAGTCCTTGGAGGGGCTCCCCGGGACTGGAGAGAGGGAGATATCACAGGACACAGGCAGGAGGCTGGGAGACCCTAGTGCTGGGGCCCACATCTACACTGGTTACAGGCCATCTGCATAGTGTTTGCACAGGGCTCCTCACGGTCCACGTCCTTCCTTCCCAGAGCCTGAATCTGTCCATAGGGCCCAGCCCTCGGTCACTGTGTTCTCTTGGACATGGGCCACTGCACACCCCATAAAGAGGAGAGTCCCTCCAGGCCCCCACGGAGACCTCTCTGACCTTCAGTAGTCTGGGCTGAGAAACAGACAAAAGCAGAGATTTTTTTTTTGTACACACGTGCGGAGGCAGAACTGGTACTGCAAATTTGCTTCCTTCAGGAACTGGCAGCCCTCCCAGAGCCCAGCACTGGACCCCAGTTTGAGATCCACTGATTTAGACCAACTACACCTTCTCTGGGGCTTCCCTGGTGGCTCAGACAGTAAAGAATCTGCCTGTAGTACGGGATACTTGGGTTCGATCCCTGAGTTGGGAAGATCCCCTGGAAGAGGGCATGGCAACCCACTCCAGTATTCTTTCCTGGAGAATCTCCATGGACAGAGGAGCCTGGCAGGCTACAGTCCATGGGGTTGCAAAGAGTCAGACACGATTGAACGACTAAGCACAGCCACTTTCTCTGGGGCCTGAGGCCAGCTCAGCGCTGTGGCGGAGACCCCCTGTCCCTCTGCTTCAGTCACAGCGACTCTGGTCAGGGTCCTGTCGCACAGCACACATCCCAGCCAGGGCCTTACAGCGCTCCACCCCGTGGCTCTCAGCCGTCTCCTCAACGTCTGTATCTATTGCTCTGTGTCTGTGTGTGCGTGCATCTGGGAGGATGTGCGTGTGTCTCTGGGTGAGTGTTTGAGGTGTGTCTTGGTATGTGCGCGTGTCCCACTGTCTGTCTGCCTGTGCGCGTTTGCATTTGGCCAGGAGACTAAGGGAGGGTGCTGGTCAGGAAGAGGCCCCCTCCAGGAGGAGCTGGCGTGGAAGTCAGGTGGACAGGGCCGGGGCCCCCGAGCCCGTGCTCTGGCCCCGTCCCACCCTTCACAGCAACTCCTCACCTACTTCACTTTTCTCTGGGTCAGAGACTGTTCACAACATGCCCTGCTCCATGTCTCTCCTCTCTGGGCCTTTGCAATAGCTCTTCCCTCCTGTTGAAATGCCCTTAAAAAGAGAAAAAATGGTTTCTGGCCACGCTTCATAGCATATGGGCTCTTAGTTCCCCCAACCAGGGGTCAAACCCACGCCCCCTGCATTGCACTCAGAGTCTTAACCTCTGGACTACCCTTTAGAGTCCTGAAATGCCCTTTTTGCTTTTGCTCCTTGAAGATGCCTAGTCATCCCTCAGTGAGGATTTTGAAGCCCAGAAGCCCTCTCTCTGGGGAAGACTTTGCTGTCTGCTGCCCCACCCACAGCTCTGAGTTCACACTCTCCTCTCATCAGACACATTAAATTCTAACTGCCTGCCTGATGTGTGCCCCCTCCCATACCAGAAGCTTTGGGGAGCAGGGAGTGGTCTGCTCTGACTTCGGTTCTTCTGTGTATCAAAGAAGGCAGGTATGCAGCGAGTGGTTAGTGCAAGCACGCTGCATGAGAGAGCAGAGAATGACAGAGCGCGAGCGTGATGAGGAAAAGACAGAGGGAAAGAAGTGGAGCACAAAGCCAGGGGCATCCTGAGAAGGGGGAGGAGGTTCATGCCGGGGAGAGACAGGACGGTGGAGATGAGAATGGGGAGGGAGAGGAAAGGTGTGGACAGATTGCACGGATCTGGGGAGGCCAGACCTTATTCTGCCTCTGAAGCCTCTGTGGTTCCTCCTCTGTAAATTTCAGGGCCACTGCTCCCTGCTGTCAGCATGCCCTCCAGTACTCAGCCACCTTCTCGTGAAGCCTGGGATGTGATTCTTCCTCCTGCAACTCTTTCCTGAGGGCACAGGGACCTGCTAGACCTTGAGTGTGCTAGTAGTAGGGATGGGGTGGTCTGGGCACCACATGGACCTCAGATCACCTTGTTTTCACCCATGTTCAATGATTCCTGTCCAAATTGCCTAATGTTCTATGTTCTGATGGCGGCGATGGGGAGTGGGGCAGACAGCTCCAACACACCTCCCTGCACACATGAAGCCCTCTGTCCTGAGCGCTTCCACTCCCAAGCATCCTGACTTGAGCTCAGCAATTAAGGTTACCTCACCTCCCTCCAGCCTAGCCCTAGGCTGGCAGGTGGGGCTCAGCCATGAAGAGGGGATCCAGGACTTGTTGGCACTGACAGGTTTCCCACATGCTCCCAAGAATGATCCAGAATGTGGTATCCAGGAATACTGATACCTGGGAAAGGTCATCTGACCTTGGCCACTTGATTTGGGATTTGGGGCTCTGGTCTCCTCTCCTTTGCCCGTGGTGACAGAGTCTGGCCCACCTCCTGCCCACAGGCCATCCCACCAGTGTGAGAACAGCACCCCCTATCCCAGCCCAGCTTGGGCACTGCGGGGTGGGCCAGCCCCCTGGCCCAGGGCTGCCTCTGCACTGCTAGCAGCACCAACTTCTCCTCAAGCAGCCAGACACACTCTGCTTCCAGGGCCACACAAGGCTATCTTTTCACCTTGCAGCTGCTCTAAGCAGGCTCCTAGCTGTTGGTGGCCCTGGCCCGGTTCCTCTGAGAGTCTCTTGTTCGCCTGTGTAGACTCCCACTCTAGCCCGAGTCATGATTCAGCCTCAGGGCCGGTGAGGGGCTCCCCTGCCTGGGATCTGTCTGCTCAGGCTACCACTTGGGCCTTTACCCCTGCAGCTCCCTCCTCCTGAGTTCCTGACCTCCATATCCTCTGAGACTCAACTCCTCCAGGGCCCTCCTTTGACCATCACAGCCTACAGAGGCTTCTCAGAACTCTAGGCTTCAACTCTGGACCAAATGATTTAAGGCTGGACAGTTCCTCGATGCCCACCAGCAGAGGGTGCTGTTTCAGTGGACCTACAATGTGAAGGGTGCTCACCAGAGTGGAGCTGTGTGGGGACCCTGCTCCAAGCTGTCCCTCCTGATCATTCTTTTCCAGGGTGTCCTTAGGGCCCCTCAACCTCAGGATCCCCAAGGACAGGGCCCAGGATGCCCTGCTTCTCTGCCCTCAGCACAGGTGGGCACAGCCTTGCTGAGTTAGTACCTGGATTCCCTGCAGGGCTAAGTTCCCTGTTGTGGCCCCCCAGGGTGAGCATCAACAGCGGCTTCTGCAGCAAAGTTGAGCCTGTGCAGGCATCTCAGCTGCCCCCATCAAGACTCCATCTGGGCCCTGAGGCCATCCCACCATGGCTCCTGGCGTAGTACCAGCATCTCCTGCAGAAACACTCAGTCTAGGGGCCCCTCCCAGTCTTCAGACCCACTGTTAGGACCCTGAACAAGCTCTTCCCTGCCCTCGCGACTGTTTTCCCATCTGAACCTGGAGAGGAGGCAGGTCTTCCCAAATGTAGGGAGAGGGTGTCCCGCATCTCCTGTGCCACCCTCCTTCCCTAGCTACTGCTCCAAGAATGAAGACCTGGGGATGAAGTATAGGGAGGGCTGAAGGTGTAGGAGGGCTAGTGTTCAGGGCCATACTAGGCTCCCTCTTGAAGGGGTCCTCTGCTCATCCCTACCTCAAGGGCCCCCAGGGCCAGAGGACTGTCAGCTCATCTGACAGCCTGGCTCATCCAGTCCAGACACAGCTGGGCCTTTTCCACTTCTGTCTGCAGTAGCAGGAAAGTGGGAACAGAAGGGACTCTGCCCATCCTCTGCCACTCCACCCTCTCCCATCTCCCGGCACCATCACTTGTCTTCCGTGTCCTTGTCTGGCCTCCTCCTCTCCTCTGTCCCTGTGATTCCTACAGCTGGTGCTGCTCCTGCTCCAGGCAGGCCGCAGAGCATTCCACCTGCTGGGTTGGTGGGGGCACTGAGAGGAAGGGCTAAAGTCAGCACCAACCCCTGGAGAGGGCGGGTCCAGCCTCAATACACACATCCCCCACCCCTAGCAGGGCAGTGTCTGTAGGCCCTGATAAAGCAGGTCCTCCTTACCCCACCAGCTGCGATAAGCCTAGCTGGGGGCCCAGTAGGGACCTGTGCCCTGAGGCTCTGAGGAGCTGCCCAGTTGTTGTCACTGCCAACTCCAGATGTGAAACCCTCCACCTCTAGTTGGACTCAAGACACATCCCCTTCTCCACCCAGCTCCTCATGGTTCTGGAGCTCCAGGAAAAGTAAAGGGGATGCTGTTGTGGGATGCTGAAGAGTTGACAGGCAGGTCAACTGGGTCCCCAGGGTCCCTCCTGGTCTGTTAGGGAAACATGGCTCTAGAAGGGTCAGTTGTGGACTGAGACCCCCAGGTCTCTAAAGGCTTAGGTACCTAGGCCATTGTAGGTGGCTCCCATGGGGTGGGGGTGCTGGATATCTCACCCAGAAGTCTCAGTTTGCATAACCCTCTCTCCCTCCCTGTGGACTGAAGCTTCACCAGGGGTGCCTGGGCTTCTGAGGAAACTCTCCTGTCCACTGAGCTAAAACCAACTACCTCCCTCCCTCTTACTCTCCTCGGGAGGGGAGGGGCAGAGGTTCCCCAGTCCGTCTTTTGCGTCTGTCTGCTGCTCCCAGCCTCAGCAAGCAATGCATCAGACACCTCCGAGGGGTCGGTTCACAGATGACGCTTTCACCATGGTAGCCCTGCTGGGGACTCCATTTCCCTCTGTCTCCTTTGGATGCCCTAGACCCTGACAAGATTTCTNCCAGTCCGTCTTTTGCGTCTGTCTGCTGCTCCCAGCCTCAGCAAGCAATGCATCAGACACCTCCGAGGGGTCGGTTCACAGATGACGCTTTCACCATGGTAGCCCTGCTGGGGACTCCATTTCCCTCTGTCTCCTTTGGATGCCCTAGACCCTGACAAGATTTCTTCCTGAGAATATGACATCAGACATGGGCCCCAGCATTCTGGGGTTTTCAGTCTAGTAAGGGGACTTTGTTTGCTCAGGCGACATCCTTGGGGCTCTGGACCAGCAAGGAGGATCGGGGGAGAGGACCAGAGTTTTACTTTCTGCTTCAGAGCCAGCAGCTCACTGGGCCCTGCTGAGTCCCAGCTCGCATTCCCACCTCGGCAGCACCCGTGCTTGCTCGGACGGGCCTCCAGTGCTGCCCTCGGGCAGCCAGCTAGCTTGGCCCACTGCCACCTGCTCTCTGCCAACCACACCCTTCTCTGCCTCCAGGCTTGCTCAGGGGCCCTGTCTGAGCACCTGCCAGGAAAAGAGCAGCCAGGCTTCAGCAGGGGTGCCAGAGACTGCCAAGCCTGCCTCCCCTACATTCACCTCCATCCGTCAGTGGGGCTCAGTGGCAAGTACACTCCAGTGGCCAGGGGTGAAGGGTGTGATGGGGACAGCAGGCAAGGCCAGGCATCAGTTCATGGGGTTCTGCTTCCATGGGTCCAACAGGACAGAGGTGAGGCCCTTCCTCAGATGTGGAAACTGAGGCCCTGGGGCTAAGCAGGCACTTAAACACTTCAACCCCAACCTTTCGCCTAGTATGCTCCCTGGTGATTCAGATTTCAAATAAACACCAGCCTCAACGTCCTGAACAGTTCTCAGCTCCAGCAGATGCCATGCTCTGTGAATGCTGACTGTGGCCTGGCCAGTGCTGAACAGCTGTGGGTTCATTTGATCCTCCCAGGTTTGGGGTTGGGGGCGGAAGTTCAGAGTTTGGGATTCATTTGCCCCAGATCACACAGGTAGTCAGTCCACTGCGACCTAGGCCCATGTTCCCCCACTCTGCTGCTCTCTTTCCTAGTGTGGGAGTATAGCAGTGGCAGGGGGCAAGGGAACATTTGGGGAGATGCTGCATTTTAGCTCTGATATAGGGGGTCAGAAGCCCTCAGTTCAAGTCCCTGCTTCAGCACCTCTCTGGCTTTCACGGCTTCAACTGTAAGATGGGGGCCTTACCCACAATTGACCTGCCTACTCCTCACATACATTCCCAGCCTGCCACCATCAGGATGTACCTCCACCCGCCAGGCCCTCTCCCTTCTAGACACCTTGACTCTCCTCTCCGAACTCCAGGCTCAGGTTCCCATAGCTCTCTCCTCAGCTGTCCCCCTCGGGTTCACCATCACACAAATCATCTTCAAAATGGACCATGAGGACCAGCTCCTGCCCCCACCTCCCCCAGCACAGCACCCATAACTCCACCCTGGCTGGGTGCTCTGTCTTTCCCACTTAGAGGCAGGGATTCTCTATGGGCAGCCCCCACCCATTACTGAGACCTTGAGCTTGCCTGGCTTGGTTTGAGGGTGAGGACTGAGGATTTATCACAGTGGGGAGTGGCATGGGCCAGGCCGTTGAGCTTATGTGGCCAGCGCAGAGAAAGCACAGCCACCAAGGGCTGTGGGAGCAGAGAGAAGGGCGCTTGACCCTCCCTGGGAACTCCCAGGAAGGCTTTCCCAAGGTGACCCTTGGGCTAAGGCCTGAAGGTGAATTAACTGTCCTGGAAAGGGCAAAGATGGATGTGGCAGACCGAGCAAGAACAGCAGGACAAGGAGGGGATCAGAAAAGCTGGAGTCTGGAGAGAGAGGTAAGCTGAGCCAAGAGCCCAGGGGGGCANTGACCCTTGGGCTAAGGCCTGAAGGTGAATTAACTGTCCTGGAAAGGGCAAAGATGGATGTGGCAGACCGAGCAAGAACAGCAGGACAAGGAGGGGATCAGAAAAGCTGGAGTCTGGAGAGAGAGGTAAGCTGAGCCAAGAGCCCAGGGGGGCACAAGGGAGATGAAAGGGGCTGGAGTTGCTGTGGGGCTCAGGTGGCTAGTGGCAGAGTGCGGGGCAGAGGCATCTCCTTGGTGTGACACAGAAAAGACTTGGCGGGCACATGGGTTGAGGCTCTGAGAAAGAACTTGGACCTAAGGGTTGGAGGATGTGGAGTAAACCTTCTCTGCAGGTGGCCCAGGCCCTGAGCTTCTCAGCCATCCATTGCCGAGGTCTCAACCATCCAGCACTGGAGGAATGAGGGATGTGGGTGTGTGAACTAAGGGTGAAGGAGTTGCCCCTACTTTCCTTTTTCCAAGTGCCTGATACTCTGCCTCTCTTTCTTCTAGGTGCGAGTTCTCTTAGGAACAAAGAAATAAAAGAACGAGGCTCTCAGATAGGATTTCAGGCAGGACAGCTGCTGGACTTAAGATTTTAGGGAGGGAGTGACCCCCATGGACTAGCCCACCAGGCTCCTCTGTCCATGGGATTTTTCAGGCAAGAATACTGGAGTCGGTTGCCATTTCCTTCTCCAGGGGATCTTCCCGACCCATGTTTCCTGCGTCTCCTGCATTAGCAGGCAGATTCTTTACCACTGAGTCACCTGGGAAGCCCTCCTCTAAGTTAATTGCCTTCAATACTGCTACCAGAAAAGCCACATTCTGTTTGGCTGGCAGAGAATAGATACCTGTATATGTATGGCTGAATCCCTTGTTGTTCACCTGAAACTATCATGTTAATTGGCTATACCCCAATACAGAATAAAAAGTTAAAAAAAATAAATTATAATGCCAACCCTCTCCAAAAGTATAACCAGAAATTGAAAAGAGAAAAGAATTTTATTATTTTTTAATTGTTTGCTTGCACTGGGTCTTCGTTGCTGCATTCGGGCTTTCTCCAGTTGTGGTGAGTGGGGGCTACTCTTCCTTCAGGTGCACGGTCTTCTCATTGCTTAGCTTCTCTTGCAGAGCAAAGGCTCTAGGTGCACAGGTTTCCGTAGTTGCAGTTCTGGGGTTCTAGAGCTCTGGCTCTAGCTCCAAGACATGTGGAATCTTCCTGGACCAGGGACTGAACCTAGGTCCCCTGCATTGGCAGATGGATTCTTATCCACTGTGCCACCAGGGAAGTCCTCTGTTTTACTTTTGAAAAAGAAAGCTCTGCTTTTTTCCTGGGTTCTCCATGGTAGGAGGGCTAGTGGGAAGAAGGCCCGACTTACACCCTCAGAGCCTGGTGCCCACAGCAGGGCTAGGGATAGGAACCTCTCTGAGCTGCTCCTCCCTCAGTTGCCAATGTGATCCCTGCTTCCAGGAGCCACAGGATCTGCGGGCAACACGAAGAGGTGGGAGGAGATATCAGAGTCCTCCCACCGCGACTGAGTGGATGAAACCCTTAGATGAAACCTGCTGTTGTGGCCACAGGCCATGGGCCAAGCTTCAAGGCCCAGGCAAGAATGGCAATTTGGACTCCTAAAGGCGCAGGATCTAGGGGCGTAGGCTTCCGGGCTCTCGGGCACCAACTGCACACTAGAAGCGGTTCCTGAATTTCTATACTGGGGAGTTGGGTGCATTTTGTTGGAGGGGGACCGGGAGCCGGTTTCAGGCTGCAGTAGTATAGCAAGCACCCCGTTTTCACTTAACTTCGGTTGTTTACTTCCAGTAGGGATGGTGGAACTAGTGGAGATTTGGGGGATACTAAGCACTCGCTCAAGCCACGCCGTCAGACGCCAGTTTAAAGAAGAGCCAGAGGTTAGACACTGGAGAGCTCCTTACTCCGAGGGGACCGCTCCGCTCCTACCGAGCTAGGTTGGCGGGGAGGCTAAGCCTCGCGTCAGGGGCGTGCCCAGTTCTCATTGGGGCGGGACCGGGACTGGGCCAAGGAGAGGGCTGGCGGGTACTCGGCTTCCGCGGNGCCTGATGCCCCTGCAGAGATCCATCCAGTTTTGGCCCTGTGGCCTACCCGCGGAATGGGGTCGGGGCCCTACCTGGGATACCCTGGAGGGGCTTTCAGACCCTCCCCTCCCCCTGGCTCGAGGCTTAGTTCGCAGACACCTTCCCCGCGCGGCTTGGAGTTTGATTCTGGCCCAAGCTGGCCTGCCTCCCCCGCCCACCCCAGGTCTCCCCTTGCCTCCACTGGCGGCGGTTACGGGGGACGGGGCTCTGAGATCTCTGGGACCCGAGCGACAGGAAGGGACGCGAGCGAGGGCCTCAGGCCCACTGCTTGTTGTGATGATGGATCCGTTCCAGCCCTGAGGAGGGGCCAGGCCAAGCTGACAGTACAAATGCCCGGGCTGCTCCTCGCTCCGGGAGTCTCTGTGCTTTAGTTCCGGGTGCGGGTGTCCTGGCGTAGGGCTGGGGTGGGAATCGCCTGAGCCAGGGCTCCGTCGAAGCGGAGTTGGCAGCCTTCCAGCTTCCCTCCTCCATGCCCTTGAAAAGGAGGAGCGTTTCACCCGGTGGTGGCGGCTTGCAAGGTGGCAGGTTTGAGGTTGCAGTGGTGGGGCAGCGTCAGCCAAAAATAACCGTGGGGCGCTGGGGTGGCAGGGATCCGGGAGGGCAGCCGCTGACCTGGCTGGCTGCTCTTCTTGTCAGCCCAGTTCTCTGGCCAGGAGCAGCAAATGAGATGTAAGCCTGTGCTCAGAAAAAAGCTGACATCCTCTGCCTGGTTTTCTTCGCATTACCTTTTTCTTCATTGTGCACAGCAGAGCCTTCCAGAGCATAATTGTGGCCCTTACCTTCTTTTAACAACCTGTTTGCAGAGGTCTAAGAATTAGAGATAATTGATGAGAAATGGGCCCTAGAGCCCTAGCTGGAAATAATGAGCATCTGGTATTTCCAATATTTCAGCTGCCTAGAATGTGTTAAAGGATTGCCTTGTGTGTGGTGTTTTATATAGCTCTTATACTTGTCCTCTCCTTTGCCAAGTTGGCTGGGAGGTCGTGTTATCTCCATTTTCCAGATACGGTAACCAAGGCCCAGAAGTGACTTGTAAAAGGTTAAGAGACCAGTAAGCAGCAGCACTGGGATTTTGTTCAGGGTTTTCTACCCAGAGCTCTCTCCCCTCTGGTTCCTTGGAAGAGACTTTTAAAATGTCCTTAGGTGGCGCTAGTGGTAAAGAACCCGCCTGCCAGGGCAGGAGATGTCAGAGATGCAGGTTCCATCCCTGGGCCAAGAAGATCACCTGGAGAAGGGCATGGCAACCACTCCAGGATTCTTGCCTGGAGAATCCCATGGACAGAGCAGCCTGGCAGGCTACAGCCCATAGGGTCACAGAGTCAGACATGACTGAATTGACTTAGCATGCACACATGCAGTGGTCTTAAGGCATTTAACACAGACCCAGAAGTGTTACCTGGAACCTTTTTAATGTTGTTAGTGAAAAGCTGCCTTCAGTAGGTCTTGTGGGCCCAGACCTGTGCTAGGCATTTGACCTTAAGGCATGTACTAGGCATGTTACTTACAGGGTGGCATAATTTAATTCTCACAGAGCTATCCCTGTGTTGCAAGAAGAAGCTGAAGGTTGCAGTGGTTTAATAACTTGCCTAAAGGCACAAGCTGGAAATGGCAGTGCCAGGATTCAGATTGACTTCTCTCTGACTTTGAAGCTGTGCTGTTTCCATTAACATGACCATGTCTGTACATGAATCTTGTAGGTCCGAGGAGGGAGTCTTTGGCCTGTTGTGAACTAGACCAGGTCTTCCAGGTCTGATGCTTTGCCCAGTGAGGATGGGCAGCGCCTTTGTTCTGGTCACTGGAGCATCTTCTGTGTCACTTAGTGAGATGTGAGATACTGCCTTCATTCCATTACTTGGGACCTGACCCAGCCATAATGGCAGGGAAACAGTGAAACATTAATCTGCTGATCACCAAAACAGAACTGCAGTCTGAGCTCTTGAGCTGTTACAAAATATTTATCTCCAAGGGTTGCTGGGGCCTAAACTTTCAGGTGGAGGGCAGAAGACAGCTGCTAGCCAGGAGATTGAGGGCAGTGACTTCCTTGGGATCCCAGGAAAGCTCCCAGGTGTTTTGTCAGATATGCTTTGGTGGCCTGCTCATTGAAGGAGAGCTGTTCCATCCTTTTCTCCTCCAGACAGACCCTTCTCATGAGATGGGGCAGCCTCAATGGATTTGCCAAAAATGTGCTTCATCAGGCAAGCCCAGGACTGACCACCATTGGTTGGCTATGGCCACGTGAAAGATTGGGAGGGAGGCTGGCTGTAGTCTCTGACCAAGCCCTCCCAAGGAGGCAGTGTCACGTTTTGGGGTATGGGTGGAACGGGGAGCTGGCCTCACATAGCGCATGGCTGAACCAACCTGGCAATTTCCTGTGGTGAATGTAAATTCCCACTGAACTAGGAATAGTGAGGTGGGGCCCTTTTGGCCTGCCTCTGTGAACACAGAGCCTGTCAGACAGCCTTTTGGCTCCTCCTGAGATGGGCACAGAAGAGGGTACTGGAGCAGGGGATTTAGAAGAGGGAACAGTAATGGTCCTGTTGGGAGTGAGGCACTGCCTGGGCATGGCACCGGTGGCAGGTGGTCTAAAGGTGCGAAATAGAGCTCAGGCAACTAACTTGGTTGCTCTGAAGACTGATTCTTTACTGGCATCTTTACTGATTCTGAGACTGAATTTAGACCAACAAGGGCTGGATAGACCCCCATGTCTGCTTGACCAGACCCTCAGGTGGGCTCGGGAATGTTTTGGGTCCCCTCTTTGTCCAATGGCTAGTTTGCTTATTTCTGCCTGTGGCTCCTCACACTGATTTGTAGTCCTTACTCTCTTGAGTGGGGTACAGTTCAGGGCCTCAACCAGGCAACTTGGCTTCTCAAACTCGAGGTCTTTCACCCCTTGCTCCTGCGTGTTGGCTCCCTGCCAGCAGCCTTTTGACTCTGACCTCTGGCTACACAGAACAGGCCCTCCCTAGGACCTTACAGACGGGCAGGAGGGAGCTGAGCACAAGAGGCTCCCTTTCTTCCTGGGGGTCTTCTGTGGTGATGCTCACCAGCCCCTTCCTGCATTCGGCCTCAACACCGGTCCTGGCTCACCTGGTTCCCTGAATGCTCAGGCCAAAGCTGTGCTGGGGAGGCAGCTGTTTGTTTGTTCACCAGTAGAGAAGGGTGTTACCCATTGTCTGCTGTTTGACCAGTGTGACCTCAGAGTTCTTCATCACTTCATAAACCCCTGGGAGGGGCTGCCCCCAAACAGAACAATGGGCCTCTTCTTCAGGAGCGCCTAGGCAGCCCAGTGGCTGGCTGAGTGTTCAGCAGGGCTTTCTGTTTCTGTGGCCCAGATGCATCACTGTAAGCGATACCGCTCCCCTGAGCCAGACCCATACCTGAGCTACCGATGGAAGAGGAGGCGGTCTTACAGTCGGGAACACGAAGGGAGATTGCGATACCCGTCTCGAAGGGAACCACCGCCCAGGAGATCTCGATCTAGAAGGTGAGAGGGAGTTAGGTGGGAAGGGAGGACCCCTTCCCCCTTGGGCTGGGGGTATGGTCTGGAGGCTTGTGGCCCCTGGGCCTCTTCAGGCGGCTGTGCCTCTGCCCGGCTGCACCTGGATCACCACCCTGCCCTCTCCCGTCTCCTCCTCTGATCTCAGCTGCATCCCCTGGCCTCCGTTCACCACCATCCTGCCACCCCTTCTTTCTCTGTCCTTGAGTTCGTTCTCCTAACATGTTCCCCCATTTTGTAGGCCACCATCTCCTCTGCTAACCTCTGAGCCTTCCTCAGTGTGGGTTAGGAACAGAATCTCAGCCCTTTCCAGAGGTTGGTCTCTGGTTTTATCTCCGCCCCAGGCCAAATTTACAGTCTTAGCAGGCCACTGAGAGCTCTGTGATAGGGGAGCCCTGAGAGGCCCTCTGCCACGCGGCTCTCCCCCACCCCCGCCCTGTGCTCTGCCTCTTGCGGCCCCGGAAGGATGCCGTCAGGACCACCAGGTCTGGGGACTGGAGTTCACATACATGTGCTCCCCCTCCCCACCTCCCGTAGTCCAGATGCCTCTGCTCCAAAGACGACCCTTGTGAGCCCTTTGCATGGACCCCACCACACAAGTCTTGCCTGGCAGCAGGAGCCTGCTTGGGGGGTGGAAATTCTGACCAGTGACTCTTGGCAGCCATGACCGCTTGCCCTACCAGAGGAGATACCGGGAGCACCGTGACAGCGACACATACCGGTGTGAAGACCGGAGCCCATCCTTTGGAGAGGACTACTATGGATCTTCACGTTGCCATCATCGCCGGCGATCGCGGGAGAGGGAGCCATACCGGACCCGCAAGCATGCCCACCACTGCCACAAACGCCGCACCAGGTCTTGTAGCAGCGCCTCCTCGGTGAGTGGTGGCCAGAGTGTGCTGGCTGGGGCTNCATCCTTTGGAGAGGACTACTATGGATCTTCACGTTGCCATCATCGCCGGCGATCGCGGGAGAGGGAGCCATACCGGACCCGCAAGCATGCCCACCACTGCCACAAACGCCGCACCAGGTCTTGTAGCAGCGCCTCCTCGGTGAGTGGTGGCCAGAGTGTGCTGGCTGGGGCTTGAAGGCCTCATCTCTTTCTAGCCTTCTCTCAGGTGGCTGGTCTGGGTGAGTACTGCCAGCCGTACACACGCACATTTGGTGTGTGTGTGTGTGTGTATGTGTGTGTGTGTGTGTGTGTGTGTTGTCTGGTCCAGTTGCAGGGCTGAGCAGGGGCCCAGCTCCTCTGTCTTCTGGCCCACTGGCAATGGCAACTTAGGGGTTCTGGTTCCGGCGCTGGCTGGCCTCTGGCCTCCCTGTCTCCACACTGCTCCAGACACAGGCCACATGTGTGAGTGGCCAGGGACACTTCTTCAGGATCCTTAGTAGGGGTTGCTGGTATGTGGTCTGGAGCTGTTGGACCTGGTCCTTCCCACGCAGAGATTGCCCCGCCACACAACTGAGTGCTGTGACTGGCGTGGACTGCATCCACCTCTGCAGTCTCCTCTCCACACCCCTCACCAGAGGCCTGGAGGCTGGAGTGCCCATGGGTGGAGGGCGGGGTCCGTTCGTCAGTGAGCTTGGACTGGGACCTGCCCTCTGACCTTCAAGCATGCCCTCTTCAGTCTAGCCTCTTCATGTGAGGGGCAGTCAAGGCGAGGGGGATGAGCTGCCTGTGGGGTGGGGCAGAAAGGCCCCCAGCTCCAGGCTGTGTCCAGTTGCAGGTCACATGCCCAGAGCAGGGCCTGGAAGCATTCTTCTTGCAGAGTGTTGTACAGATCTCTGCTGAGACCAGGAACCTGCTCTGCGCTCAGCTCTCTGAGAAGGAAGGCCAGTTTGTATCTCGGAGGGTATATGCTGTCTTGTCTTCCCTTCCCAGCTCTCTGCCCTGGCTCCCTGGCTCCTGGCCGCGAGGCCCCGAGGAGTAGTGGTGCCGCAGTGGAGGGGGGCCAGGTGTCTCTCTGCCGAGCTTTCCTGTGACTTCTCTGAGTGGCTGTGGGTTGAGGGTTGACTAGGCACGCGGCATGGCCTGGTGCCCTCTCTGTACACTGCCACAGGTGTGTGGCTCTGCTTCTTCTCTTTTTGGTGCCCTTTGTTGTCATGAGGCTCAAGTTGGGTCTGGCCTGTGAGTCGCCTCGGTGCCAAGGCCAGGGCAGGAGCTGGCTTGGGGCCTGTGTGGGCCGTTGTGGTGGTAGGCCTTGGAGAGTCGGCCGACCGAGAGGATCCAGCGCTCCTTCTCTGCTCGAGGCTGGTGGTGCAAGGGCTGCCGACGGAAGGCTGGTTCTGCTGGTGATGCTGAGTCTGGCCACAGATGCTGTCTAGGGGCAGGTGGCAGCTGTCGGGCATGTGCAGGACCGCGTGGGCAGACAGACTGGGCATTCTGCAGCTGAACCAGAGTGGCCTCTGACCATTCTGGATGATCTGACCAAGGCTCGCCCCGCCGTCTTCTTGCACCCTTCTCACTGTGTCTTCACCTTGGCCGAAGCCGACACGGGAGGGCTGGGAGGGGGAGACTCAGTGGAGAAGGGAGTCAGGCCTGCGACTCTCCACATGGCCCAGCCCTTAGCAGCAGAGGCTGGGCATCTTTCTGAGCATTTGCGGCGCCTTTCTTTTAGATAATGTCCGAGTTTTCTTTACATACCTGTAGCTGTTTTTACTTTTCTGTTTTTGAAGTCAGTTTGTGTCTTGACGTGTCCCTTGCAATATCCCTATCGTTATATATGCTGTGTGCCTTATGAAATGCTGGGATCTGGAAAATCCAATCAACCAACCCACCGGCTCCTCACCGTCTCCACCTCTGCCTTTGACTGACACCTCAATCTGTCAATCGGAACCGCCTACCATGCGATTGGTCGGATGGCGTTTCGGGGGGCGGTGCATGCAGAGAAGCCAACAGAGCAGTAAGCGCAGCAGCCGGAGTGTGGAAGATGACAAGGAGGGCCACCTGGTGTGCCGGATCGGCGATTGGCTCCAAGAGCGATGTACAGCCACCTTTCGTAAAACTTTACCTCTCTACTTTCTATCCCCCTTGTTAGACGAGACCTCTCCTGCCCGAGGGGCCTCTATTGCGCGTGGTGCCTTAGAGGGGCCACCAGTAATTGCCTGAATGACACAGACTCTAGCAACTTCTGTTTTTAAGAGTGTAGCAGTGAGAAAGAAACCTTTTACGTTTTTGAGAATTTGAATGCTGTGAACTTGCAGGAGCTGCCAGCCCTTCGTCCTCCAGGCTCTCAGGCCCTGTTTCTTTTCTCTCCTAGATGAGATCGTGGGGAACCTGGGTGAAGGCACCTTTGGCAAGGTGGTGGAGTGCTTGGACCATGCCAGGTGAGCTCTCTTCCTGGGAAGAGCTGGCCCGAGGTTCTTGAAGGTGGTGGCAGAGCTTAAACTTTTTCTCTTTCAAGAGTAGCACCAAACTTTTGTGCATGTTGGGTTTTTGCTGATCCCCTAAAATAAGGAGAAATTCCTGGGATTCATGGGCATGTGGCATCTCTGCCTAAGAACTGTTGGTCACTGAATGGTTCTGTTCCAGTTTCCCCACTTCCTCAGGGCTGTGGTGGAGATTAGAACAGGGCAAGACCCTGGCCCCTCCATGGTCTGGATCTGCTTCCTGTGAGCTCTTTTTAGGGGCCTGGCAGGGGTTTGGGCGTATTGCTGAGCCCAACTCAAGCTTGAGCCTCCACCCTCTGGAGGCCTGCCTGAGAGGCCATGCAGGCCCCCATTGAGAGGAGCAAAACCCTGGGCTTTCTTACCAAGTGGGCTGCTGCCTTCTGCAGCATGGCTAGAGGTTGAGCCCTTTCGGATGTGCTCAGGTAGAGCAGGGGTACACCTGTGTGTGTTGGGATCCTGCTGGGGGTCCCTTGCCCCCTTACAGACTAAACAGTGAAGAACTTTTTTATCCCTTTCCATTCCTTGAGACCAGAACCCTTGCCTCCTCTCCCTTAGGCTGGGAGGCTGCCGCCTGCGAACCCACTGCCTTTGAGCCTTGAGTGGCCTCTCTTTGGTGTGGCACTTTGGCCAGAAAGTGCTTGTGTCCTTGCTGTCTCATTTGAGCCATGTGTTGCCTGTACGTGACTCTTGTATGATTTTAGGGATGAAGAAATATGCTCAGGGTCTGCCTGTATCCCCCAGCTCTCGAATGGAGGAGCTGGGTACTGCTGTACTTGGCGCTCCCATGTTGAGGGGTGCCTGGAAAGGACAGTTAAACCTAGCAATTCAGCCCACGATGTGACTCCAATTTAAGGTAGTGATTATTACCAGTGAAGCCTCCCTGGGCACCCAGTTCCCATTTAAACACCCTTCAGACCCCTTGTGACCCAAGAAGTTAGGGCTGGGACCAGTGAGCATAGGGACATGTAGACTATACAGTGATGAGAGGTGGCAGATCTGAGAGCCATGCCACCTGGGGCTCTCTGGGCTGTCACTCTGAGCAGCTAGATGGGAAGCGAGCCTTTGAAGTCACTAAAGGGCAGGCCCAGGGTTCAGGGAACCTTTAGGGAGTCCAGAGGGAGTTGGCCAGTGGGCTTGTTGTGAGAAGGCAGAATTCAGTTCCACATAAGGAAGGGCCGCCCAACTCTGGCAGTAGCTGTGTGGAAGTGATGGGCTTCCACAAGGGTCTCAAGGGTTGGAATGCTATTAAGGGATGCTGTTCCAGGAGTCTGGAGTTACGGCTTTTCCTCTGAGGTCCTTTCCTACCCTGAAAATCTGGGAAAATGGGATGAGAAAAATGCACAGTGTTCTAGAAGATGCCTCTGCCCTTCGACCTGTGAACCTTTCTGGCACCAAGGCCAGCTTCCCAGAGGCCTTAGGGCACACCCTTGTGGGCCAGGGCTTATCACTCTAGTTTCCCACTGGGCATCTGAGCACTGGCTCTCCCTTCCTGAGAGTGTTGCGTCTGGCAGCCTGACCGCCCGTTATTCTCTGCTGGGCTCCTGCTCATGGCATACAGGGATGGTGCTGGGGCTGAGGTGGGAGATGTGGAACAGGATTAAAATCCTCATTGGACGCTGAATAAAGGTTCTGGGCACTCGGGGGTCTCTGACAAATGCCATGGCTGGTATTGAGGCAGGTGGGGCCAAGAGGTGCGCTGAGGGATCAGTCCTGGGGTTCAGTGAGGGGAAGAGCCTCTGCTGGNCTGAGGTGGGAGATGTGGAACAGGATTAAAATCCTCATTGGACGCTGAATAAAGGTTCTGGGCACTCGGGGGTCTCTGACAAATGCCATGGCTGGTATTGAGGCAGGTGGGGCCAAGAGGTGCGCTGAGGGATCAGTCCTGGGGTTCAGTGAGGGGAAGAGCCTCTGCTGGCACCTTTCCCTCCTGCTAGGCTCTCATGCCCTCCTGGAAGCCCAGGAGGAAGAGTTTGTGTAGAGTTGGTGATGTGCTCAGGAAAGTCAGCAGGTACAGCAGAGGGTTCTGAGTGGGATGGCCTAGCCAGGGTCAGGACTGACTGGCCTCCAGGTCAGGTAACTGAGCAAGCTCTAGGGCTGGTGCTGGTCAGCAGGATAGGGCTCTGCTCCTCTGCCCACTCCCCCCAGGAGCTGGCAGCAGTTGAGATCATAAAAACCTAAGACTGGCACGGCTGTCGACAGCAACTTGGTATTGCACAGGTAGAGGTCTGGAGTTGTGTGGGGCAGGCTGGGCATCAAGAATCTGCTGTCTTCAGGGCAGCCCTGTTCCTGGAGTCTTAAGTAGCATTTGCCAGGAGTTGCTAGGTTGGGGTGGAGGGTGGGGGAAGGGCTGTATAGCTTTTTATGAGGACTGCTGCTTCCTTCCCTGGTCCAGAGGGAAGTCTCAGGTTGCCCTGAAGATCATCCGCAATGTAGGCAAGTACCGGGAGGCCGCACGGCTAGAAATCAACGTTCTCAAGAAGATCAAGGAGAAGGACAAAGAGAACAAGTTGTGAGTGTCGGCAGGGAATGGGTGGGAAGCTTCCTAGGGGTCAGTGTCTGTCTAGTCCAGTGGCCCAGACCCACTGGGACTGAGCAGGGCCCTTTTGCCGGGTTGGCACCATGCCTTCTCCCGACAGCCAGAGCCGGGGGAGTCCAGCGAGTAAGTCTTGCTGGAAGGAACATCTGGGTTTCAATCTAAGCTCCACTGCAACCAGCTCTCTGTTCTGAGGTGGCCTCCTCGCCCTGCATTTGTGAACTAGAGGCTTCACTGGGTTGTGGTGGCATTAGACAAGGTATAAATGCAAAACTGTTTAGGGTGCTCATGTAGTCAAAGATATCCAAAGGAGCACACAGACACAGAGCATTCCTCTCCACCAAGCACTGTGCTGAGCCCTGCAGACTCAGGAAGCTCGGCAGAGGGCACTCGTCCAGTGGAGTGGCCTGGTTACACCACCTTTCTCTGAGAGCAGGGCCTGTGCCCATAGTTTTCTCTCTCTTTGTGAATCTGCATCCTGTGTGTGACCCAGCAGCCTGGGAGGGAGTGGGGACTGTCTTCACCTGAGGGAGCAGGTGGGCAGCCAGCCCCCAGCACAGACCCTGAGCCCCATCCGTCCTTCTCCAGCCTGTGCGTCTTGATGTCTGACTGGTTCAACTTCCACGGTCACATGTGCATCGCCTTTGAGCTCCTGGGCAAGAACACCTTTGAGTTCCTAAAGGAGAATAACTTCCAGCCTTACCCTCTACCACATGTCCGGCACATGGCCTACCAGCTCTGCCACGCCCTTAGATGTAAGTTCCCACCCTCAAGTGGAGCAGGGGGAGCCTCCTGTCTGTAGCAGAGGCACCTGGTGGCCCTGCCCTCCTTCAGGTGCTCCAGCACATTGCTGACTGTTCTGCTGGGCCCAAGACACTAGGGCCCCTTTGGCTAAAAGGCCTTCAAGTAGGACTCTGTGACAACGGAGAGGCTGCAGTCCCCTCCAGGGGCCTGTGGAGCTGGCCTCTGACCCCAGGCGCTCCAGGAGAGAAGGGAGAGAGCTGCTTTAGGATTAGCCCCGTACCATCCCCATGCCTACCTTCCTGCATAGGATGAAGAGGTCACAGACTGACCTGGTAGATCCCACCCACAGATCCTGTCAACACAGACACCATGTCACCATCATTTCCCATCTGTCTGCCAGTCTCTAAGGTGGTACCTGTGCTCAGTGCTGCAGGATTTGTAGTGGTTGAAACAGGTTGGAAAGGCTCACTGGAGAGGTGGCTAGACCTAGAGCTAGACTGGCAGGGTCTGCAGAGATGACGGGACTAGGGAGAGCGTTCCAAGCCAGGTGAGCCACCCAGTGCTGGCCCAGAGCCTGGCACGTGCGGCAGCTCACTGTGGTGAAGAGAGGGGCCATGTCAAGAGAGATGGGCTACACCGTTGGGAGGGTCTTGAGTGCCAGATGGGAAAAGTGATGAGTGGCAGGGTACAAGCATCAGTGGGACAGGGTTGGAGGGAAAAGGCAGATGTCCCCCTGCTCGGGGGTGAGGGGAGAAAGGCAGGACTGGCTTCACTGTTTCATAGGGAGCCCTGTGCTTGGTTTAATGTTCTCCTACTACTGTCTTTAGATTCTAAGTAACTTTTGAATAAAGAGACCTACATTTTCATTTTGCCTTGGGCCTTGCAAATTATGTAGCAGGTGCTTGGGAGAGGGAACCACCCCAAGACTGATACTGCAGCTTTGGTGAATGACCTGGTCCGCTGCAGACAGATGGAAGGCTTTCTAAATGGAAGGCATCTTCCCTGCCCCCCTCAAGAATTAGAACCCTCTGAGTTCCTAAGTACAGAGAACCCTTGCGAGGGAAGCCACAGCAGAGGCAGTGTGGTCTTCTCCCTGTGCCACTGCTGGGGTTAGGGGCTGAGGGCTCCAGCGGGCTGGCTCTGGAGGAGGGAGCTGGCCTAGCGCTGGCAGGCGGGCCAGAGAGGAAGCCCAGGTTTTCAGTGTCTGCTTCCCTCCTCTCCTGCTCCCCCAGTTCTACATGAGAACCAACTGACCCACACAGACTTGAAGCCAGAGAACATCCTGTTTGTGAATTCTGAGTTTGAAACCCTCTACAATGAGCACAAGGTATTTATTGGTGGGGTAAAGATCGGGTCCCTATTCCAGGAGTCGGTTACCCACCAGTACAGACTTCTCACCTGGCTCCCTTTCCCTACCCTTCAGAGCTGTGAGGAGAAGTCAGTGAAGAACACCAGCATCCGAGTGGCTGACTTCGGCAGTGCTACCTTTGACCATGAGCATCACACGACCATCGTGGCCACCCGTCACTATCGTCCACCTGAGGTGATCCTTGGTGAGTGACTGCAGCTCCGAGCCCAATAAAGCAGGCAGTTGTTGGCAGGCTATGAAAACAGGGAGTGTGGTGTCTGTCCACACCTGGAGCCAGTGTCTTGAGTTTCTGTGGTTGTTGACTTGGTCTTAAGAAGGGACTTCTACTGGGTTTGGGCCAGAAGTCTTGCTAGACAGCGTGGTAGCTGCCCAGTGACCTCTAGGCTGGGAGCACAGAGCTGGGTCTCATAGCCCACCCCATCTTGGCTTTCAGAGCTGGGCTGGGCACAGCCCTGCGATGTCTGGAGCATCGGCTGCATTCTCTTTGAGTACTACCGGGGCTTCACACTCTTCCAGGTAAGGCCTCTCCCTCATCACCCCCCCCCCACCCTAAGCTGCAGAGGCCTAGTGTAGGAGGGACCCCCACCCACCCATCAGCATGTTGTGAGATTAGACTCCTAAGGGTTGTAGGTGCTTGGGAAGGAAGAGGTCAGTCAGGGTAGCTGGAACACTCGGGGACTCTTGCAGTCAGTCACCAGGGATGGAGGACTTGGGTGGGAGGAGTGTTCCAGGCAAGGGGCACAGCGTGAGTGAGGGCACGGAGATGGGCCGGGGCAGGGCACTTTCTGGGGAGAGGGAGGAACTCGCCAGAATGCAGAGTCATCATGCAGTACACTTGAAGGGTCGAGAAGTCACCCTGAGGGAATAGGCTGGCTTCCTCCCTGGTCCCAGGCTGCCACCACATCAGAAAGGCTGGGGCTGCTACCCCATTGGTAGGTTTGCATCTCCTGGGGCAGAGAGACCTTGACCATCTTTCTTATCCCTTATTCTCCGAGGGACCTTGAGGGGGCGGAGGCTGTCATGATTCCCACTTGCTGTGTCCCTCACCTTCCACAGACCCACGAGAACCGAGAGCATTTGGTGATGATGGAGAAGATCCTAGGGCCCATCCCATCACACATGATCCACCGGACGAGGTAAGGATCGCTCCCTCAGGGCTTCCCTGTCTCGGAGTGACCTGGCGAGCTGTTGCCCAGACCTTCCTGCTGGGTCAGGCCAGGGTCCCCTGCCTTGCTTCGCTGCTCTTCTCTGCGCTGCTGCTGTCTTTCCTGCTTTAAGACTCCACCCTTCCTGTCTTTTGTTTTCAGGAAGCAGAAATATTTCTACAAGGGGGGCCTGGTTTGGGATGAGAACAGTTCTGACGGCCGGTATGTGAAGGAGAACTGCAAACCTCTGAAGGTCAGTTTCTGGCTTCCCTCAGCTCAACTCATGCCAAGGAGACCCCAGGCACTGGGCAAATACACAGCAGAGGCCAGGCAGTTAAAAACGACCTCCTCGTTCCAGCTCTGTGGGAGCCTGTGCCCAAGGCTGCTGGGTGCTGGCAGTGAGGCTTCTTGCAAACTGCCCTAGAGGGGCCCTTAGCTCTTTCCCTTCCCCACAAGGTGGCTCTGATGTAATCGAGGCATCCAAAGAGCAGATATCCGAGACCCTGCTACTTCCCGCTCCCTCTTTTCTCACTAGGCAAGACTAAGGAGGGGAGGGTGGGGGAAGACCTAGACATGGCCAGGAAGCCTCTGTCAACTGCATTTGGTGTTTGGACAAGTGAATTTCACAGAGGTGCTTTGTACCCATCTGTCAGAACTTTGCACGTGGGGCCAGAGGCATCAAGCCAGCAAGACACCGGGTAGCTTGACAAAGTTCAGAGCAGACATGATTATAGGGGTGAAAAGCAAAGAGCTGTTCCTTGTCCAGGAGGGCAGTAGTCATCCTCCAGGGGGGCATCCTGCCTCCTCAGCCATGCAGCAAGGCTTCCCAGAGGCAAGGGGACCGGCTGTGGCTTCCCACTGCCTGCCATCACACTGAGGCACCTTGTGTCCCTGAGCAGAGTTACATGCTCCAAGACACTCTGGAGCACGTGCAGCTGTTTGACCTGATGAGGAGGATGTTAGAATTTGACCCTGCCCAGCGCATCACACTGGCGGAGGCCCTGCTGCACCCCTTCTTTGCTGGTCTGACCCCCGAGGAGCGGTCCTTCCATACCAGCCGCAACCCAAGCAGATGACAGGCGTGCGGCCACTGCACCGGAGATGGAGAGTGGGACTGGACTGCCCGGCCCCTTTCCTCCAACCTCTACCACCGGCCCCAGGGCCAGAGCCACGCAGTGAACAGTGCAATGTGAAGGAAGGCAGGAGCCTGCAGGGGAGGAGACCTGATGCCCAGCTGCCAGAAAGCACAGATTTGACCCAAGCTATTTATATGTTGTAAAGTTATAATAAAGTGTTTCTTACTGTTTGTAACCCCTGGTACCAGTGTGTCCATCTCCAGGCTCCTTGCCTTCTCCCCTCCCTACCTTATTAATAAAGTCTTTCTTAGCGGTGCCGCTTGTGGAGAGCTACGTGTGAACTGGGCCAGGCCTGGAAAGGCTAGCCAGAAGCTCGGGTGTCCCCGAGCCTAGAAGAGCAGTGGCAGGTCTGCTCAACAGTCCGGAAAGGCACCTGGGCCTGTCCTGTGCCCGCTTCCCTGCTGGCCCCTGTGCCTGTCAGCCCCAAAGAACAAGCCAGGACTGGCCCACCGGCTTTACCTTTCCTTCCAGCCCTCTCTCTGGCTGAGACAATAACCTGCTTGTTGAGGTCAAGTGTGAGGATCGAGGCAGGTTCTCAGGGCTGGGGATGCAGTGCCTTGCTGCACTGCAGCCCACAGAGCAATGTACCACAGCACACAGGAGTCCTGTCGTCAGCTTTATTTTAGTGCTGGTTTTTGGTTCCCCAAGAGCTGCATGAATGAGTTTTGGCCACCTGACGGGCCCCATGGGAGCTGGGCACTGTGGGTAGGATGCCTCTGAAAAGAGGTGAAGATGGAGGAATCATGCCATCTTTACCACCACTGGGGAAGGCCCAGGCTGAGGGCAGGAAGAGGCTCCAATGCCGCCTGTGGAGAAAATAGAGGCTTGGGCACCAACTCCCAGTGGCCCCTCAACACAAGGCCATCACCCACAGGGTCACCATGACTTATTGGAGCAAGCAGAGTCTTCTGGGTCAGGGTTCTAGCTTGCTTTTCACTGGACCCAATGAGGAGACCTCACCGCATTAACAGGCAGCCAAAGGCTGTTGAGTGGTTGCTTACTAAAATGCCTGTAACCCAGCATTGCTCCTCAAACTACGGCCCTACCTCTAGAGAGAGGGCCTCATTCAGGAGCTTCTCAGCCCTGAGAGTGAGCAGAGGTTCAGGAAGGATACACAGCATGGGATTCACAGTCACTGGCCACCCTCCACCGCTGGAAACTATCTGAGGGAGGCTGGGAGGAAAGGAGGGACCAGCCCTCTTTGCCCTGCCTAATCTGCCCCAGCTATGCTCCCATAAGGAAACTGATAAGTGCTGAAACCCAGGGTACCAGGGCCTACCCTGTGTCCGTGATCCTTGGCAAGCCCTTCCACTCACCCCCTTAACCATACTGGGTGGGCATAGAGCAGAAGGTAGCCTGAAGCCCTGAAAAAGGCTTTAAAGCACAAGCCTCTGCAAGGGCCCCTCTCAGGAACTTCAGGACATGGTTCCTGTCCTGCCAACTTCCAGGGCCTGTGAACATCTAGGGGCTCGGTGCCTTAGGATCTGAGCAGCACTGTGTTCCTAAGGCTGAGGCCCACCAGCTAGCTCATCCAGAACTAGCCTCATTTTGGCATCTGTGAGACAGGGTGCTGGCCCTGAGCCTACACATCTAGAGAGGACAATCAAAGGGTTCAAGGCTCAGACATTGTAAAAGCTGCAGGGGTGGGAGGGACATGTGCCCACAGCTGCAAGGGGCAGCCCTTCAGGGGAAAGGCAGAGGGAAGGAGAGTAGGGGTCTGTGGAGGCAAAAAGGAGGGGGGCGTGGTGGCTTAGGACAGAAGCACCAGGGAGCCTCTTCTGGTTCAGCACCAGGCTCCCCCAGGGGCCTCCCCAATACTGAACATTAAAGCTGCACCCTGAGGGGTCTGGCCCCAGACTAGGCAAAGGCTCAGTCCCCAGCTAGAGAGTATGGGATTGGGGGGCACTGCTGGCGATGGGCACTGTGGTTCTACAGTAACATAAGCTTATACTACCTGTGCTGAAGACAACAGAAAAACAGTTTAAAAAAAATCCCAATACAGTAACACCATTCAGATGCCCCCCTGCCCCCCTTCCCTGCCTCTCAGAGTGATGGAGTGGAAAGGAGGAGGGACCCTTGGGGAAAAAAAAAATCTAGCATAAAACTTGATCAGCTCAGGAGAAAGGGTCAAAGCCCCCATCATCTTGCGGTGGGGCTCAGGGAAGGCCTCAAAGCCCTCAAACTGAACGAGAATGCAAGTCTGCCCTCTAGCGGGCAGCAGCAGCGCAGCCAGTTCTACATGATCAGAGGAAGGGCCACTTGGCTGGAGGAAGCAGGGGAGACAAAGCCACAAGCTCTGAACCAGAGCAAGCACAGACCCCAAACAGGACTGCCCCACCCCGTGAGGCGTTGGCCCAGGCCCAGTGGCTGTAAACCTGACATATACGGTCTGTGAGCTGCCTGTGTCTGTAAACAAAGCCCCACCTGACCATCCAGGGGGCCAGTGTAGAGATGCCTGGAGCCACTGTGCACTCAAGCCTGCCACTCGCCACATGCCCCCAGGGGGAAAGCCTTCCTTGGCTCAGGGCACGTGACAGGTCAGTTTTAAATATGATCTGTTCTTTCAAAGAAAAAATGAAAAGAGAAAAAATTTAACAAGGTCCATGAAGCTTCACAACATCCTTAAGGCGTTCGCTGTCAAGTTCAGCATCAGGAGCAGCAGGGGACTACGAGGCCCAGCCCACCCAGAGCCCTTCTAGGCAGAGTGCAGTGGGATGACAAACTTGCAGCCAAAGGGCGAGTGGTAGTTGATGCCCACCTCCTGGAAGACCTGCTGGGGAATGCCGATGTCGCACAAATAGACACGGCCCGCATGCTCCCCCAGAGGCAGAGGCAGGCCCAGAGCCAGCGACCACTTGGCATCGATGCCCTGTTCACCTTCATGCACAGGAGGGTCTATGCTGAGTACTGGTGCCCGGTTCTGGTTGGCCCAGGCCACAGCTGCCTTGTACCAGGGCTGATCCCGCAGGAAGGCATTCTCGGGGCAATCCAGACAGTTGATCACCAGGTCCACAGGGCTAGTGGGCAGATCTGCAGGTGGAAAGAGTGCCATCTGTAATCCTTATAAAGTAGAGAGCAGTCCAGGCTGGGACAAGAACCTCAGTGACCCCAACCAAGACTGTCTTGTTCAGACACCACTCCAATGCCTCTGCAGAGGCCAGGCTTTTCAAGGTTGGGCCGGGACTCAGGCTCTGGGAGTTCCAAGACCTGGTTGGGCTGGGTGCTGGAGACCAAAGGTATGTCAGCCCAATGGACCACTGTCTTCGTGGAGCTCCCAGGCTGAAGCACTGTCGTGCTGGGTGAGCAGAGCTTCTCAGGACATGAGGCCCCTGCCTCCTCTGCACATCTAACTTCCTGGTAAATTATAAGCTCTGGGAAGGTGGGCTCTATTACCAAGTCAGCCTTGAGGGGCAGGATGCGACCAGGGCCCAGGAGAATTGGGCTGACTGCCATTTGCTGTCTGGCCCAAGAAGTGTGAATAAGCAAGAGCGTGCTCACTCTACACCAGGCTGGCCTGCTCCCACAGCCTGGCCTTGCTGGTCCCCTATTATAGAAATAAGTCCTTCTTGCAGCCCAAACTTAAGAGCAGGGAAGGAATCTCTCACTTCTCTCAGGTGTTTAAAAAGGCTTCTCTGCTCTCACCAAGCCTCTGGCACAGTGTAAGAACAGATGGCTCAATAAGCACATAAGTCCTGACCAGCCTAAGAGGTTAGACTAGAGGAAATCAGACCAAACTCAAGGGTAAACATCCTGGAGCAACTGGGATAGGAAGCCTTGTGGGCAGCTAAGGAAGAATAACTGCTTGAAAAAGGGCATCATATTACAGATCGGCATCATATTACAGATCTTAAGAGGGAGAACCCACATATGAGAACCCCTCCCCAGGTCTCAGCCTTAAGTACTGACATACCTCAATTACAGTCTCAGAACAGGCCACCACAGGTGGGGATGCGGGTGTCCCTGTGAGCCCTGAGGCTTTTGAGAGTGGGAATAGCATCTTCCCTTCGAGCTAGAGACTGAGGTTCTGGCCCCATCTTGCCATCTGATCCCTGGCAAGGCCCTTTCTCTGGGCCACAATGGCTTGCTCCACTTCTCCCCTGTTCTCATTTCAACCCACTCCAATCAGACCATGTTTCACCGTACCACTTGAAACCGCTCCTGTCAAGATCACTAGGGCCTCCCACACTGCTGGATCCAGCAGTCAAGTCTTTGAGTCTGAGTGAGATGGAGAGTCACTTTAGGAATAAGCAGCAGAAAGATCGGAGAAGGCAATGGCANCATGTTTCACCGTACCACTTGAAACCGCTCCTGTCAAGATCACTAGGGCCTCCCACACTGCTGGATCCAGCAGTCAAGTCTTTGAGTCTGAGTGAGATGGAGAGTCACTTTAGGAATAAGCAGCAGAAAGATCGGAGAAGGCAATGGCACCCACGCCAGTACTCTTGCCTGGAAAATCCCATGGACAGAGGAGCCTGGTAGGCTGCAGTCCATGGGATCGCTAAGAGTCAGACATGACTGAGTGACTTCACTTTCACTTCTCACTTTCATGCATTGGAGAAGGACATGGCAACCCACTCCAGTGTTCTTGCCTGGAGAATCCCAGGGACGGGGGAGCCTGGTGGGCTGCCGTGTGTGGGGTCGCACAGAGTCGGACACGACTGAAGCAACTTAGCAGCAGCAGCAGCAGCAAGATATAATCCAGCTCGGGTTCCAGATGATCATTACGTCTGTTGTTTAAGCGCAGATTGTAGACGTACACAGAATTATTAAGGCTGTTATAATAACTGGAACAAGAAGTGATGGTGGCTGAGACTTCAGATGAAGTCTCGATCTTCATCTGAACTCAACCTAGCAAGGCTTACTGACACAGCTGCTCACACCCTCTTTTCTTCAGGTACCAGACTCTCCAGGCTTTCCTTCTCCTTCAATGACCACTCTTTCCCTGTCTCTTAGCTGGTCCCTTAAACTTCTATCCAAAGAACTCCCTCTAACAACCTATCTAGTCTCTCTTCCTAGACAATACCTTATCAAGGCTCATTACAGCTTTAAACACCACCTCCCCACACTTGTAACTCCAGACTGGATCCCTTCTCTTAACTCCAGACTCATCTCCATCAATCAACATTTCCACCTGCCTATCCAATGGGCATCTCCAACTGAGCTTCTGCTCTTCTTCCCCAAACCTCCCCCAGCTCTTCCCATCTCAGTGATGGCACCCCCATCCTTCTAGTTACTCAGGTCAAGAACCTTGGAGTCATTCTTTACCCTTCTCTTTCTCTTATCCTTTACATCCAATCTATAAACTCTTATCTTCAATACTGCTTCAGAAACTAACCACCTTTCATCACTTTCATGCTGTCTCAGCCACCATCACTTCTCGTTCCAATTATTACAACAGCCTTAATAATTCTGTGTACATCTACTGTCTACGCTCAAACAACAGATGTAATGATCATCTGGAACCCGAGCTGGATTATATCCTTCTGCTGCTGCTGCTAAGTCGCTTCAGTCGTGTCCGACTCTGTGTGACCCCAGAGACGGCAGCCCATCAGGCTCCCCAATCCCTGGGATTCTCCAGGCAAGAACACTGGAGTGGGTTGCCATTTCCTCCTCCAGTGCATAAAAGTGAAAAGTGAAAGTGAAGTCGCTCAGTCGTATCCAACTCTTAGTGACCCCATGGACTGCAGCCCACCAGGCTCCTCCGTCCATGGGACTGTCCAGGCAAAAGTACTGGAGTGGGGTGCCATTGCCTTCTCCGATCTTTCTGCTGCTTATTCCTAAAGTGACTCTCCATCTCACTCAGACTAACAGTTCAAGCCTTGCATAAAGACCCACAGGCCCTGTATGATGGGCCCCAAAATGTCTAAGTCTACCACTTCCCTTCACCCAGCCCTCCAACATTCTCGAGCTCCCTTCTCCATAACACTTACTACCATCTGACCTGAAAGAAATGTCACTTGTCATCTATCCTAACCAGAATGTAAGCTCCACAAAAGCATGGATTAAGAAAAAAAAAAAAAATCTATCGCCATATCCCCAGTGTCAGGAACAGCGCCCATTCTGTACTTATCTATGAAACGAATAAATGGATCCCCACCTCTCCATCTGAGTGGTGGGAGGAAGAAGAAGGTGAAGGGATGGGAAGTAGGCAAGTTGACACCAAAGGTATTTATTTCCTTAAGACTCTAAGACTACTTACTACCCATGAGCAAAGTGCTCTTTACACCTGTGGTGCTTTTCTGCCCGTCGCCACTGCGCGGCGCCACCAGACCATGAAAGCACTGAGGGCTCCCCAACCCTGTACGAGGGCTCACCTTTGAGGCTAGACACTTGTTGGCCCTGGGTCTTGCTGAAGAGAGACAGCTCATTGGTAATGGATTCCAGCATCTTCACGAAGTTGGGTAGAAAGAGGATGACCTGGACATCGTGGTTGGCTAGGTGCCTTCCACAACTGATACCCTGAGCCCCCTTCACGTGAGGCCCACAGAGCAGGGCCACTGTAGGCCTCTGGTGAACGTTTTTGGGATTCAGCCTGGAACAGAAGGTAAAGAAGCACCATCAGCCGAGACTTGCCAAACCTTTGCCTCCTATACCGGACACCCCCTGGCACCTGCTGCTTTCAGGGCCAAGGTAGGTTCTAGAGGGGATGGACAAAATCCACTACAGGCCAAGCTCACAGGGTGGCCTTCCCACTGTCCCAGACTTCACCTTTGGGTCCTCTTAGATGGCGCTAGTGGTAAAGAACCCACCTGCCAATTCAGGAGACATGAGACCTGGGTTCAATCCCCAGGTCAGGAAGATCCCCTGGAGGAGGGCATGGCAACCCACTCCAGTATTCTTGCCTGGAGAATCCCATGGACAGAGGAGCCTGGCGGGCTACAGTCCACAGAGTCGCAAAAAGTCAGACATGACTGAGGCGGCGTAGCACGCACTAGGCAGTTCACTTGACCTTGTTCCGTGAAACCCCACTGCCAGAACACTGCTTGCTAACCCAGAACACTTTCTGTTCGCACTGTAGGACCTGTCACAGCAAACACATTTCGGCAAAGAGGTTTTCCCACCTCTGCAGCCTTCTTGACTGTTCCTCCCCAATGTGCCTGCTCTGCTGCAGCAAGACTAGTCTCGTCACTCTCTCTTGCACCTTAAGGTTCTTTCTTTCTTCTGCTCAAACTACTTCACCTGCCCAGAGAGGCTTCACTTACGAATCTCTGACCCACTCCTTCTAGGATTACTCTGGCTCAATTCCTAAGAGACTCACAGCAAGTACCAAAGAGGGCAGTTGTAAATCATACTCAATTAGTTGCCAGTCCAAGTTCTCGTCTCTGAGCTGCCAGTAAGCTAATAAGGGCAATGCTGGAGCTACTACATTTCACAGACTGCTGGGTGGATGAGTGGATGTAAAGCACTCTGAACAGGAACCGATACAGAAAGGGCTCAACTGATGCTGGCATCATTACAGTTCTGGTCACAGAGAAGGCAGAAGGCTAAGGGCTTCCTGGCTGGGAGATGCCTTGGACACTCACTTCTGATGAAGTCACTTTCTTATGCCATTCAAAGTGGAGACCACCCCCCACCCCCACCCCAAAGGGAAGGCTGAGACCCCTCTGGTCTCAGAGAAGCCATAAATAAGGGGGTTAAAATTAGTCCTAGAGCTATGCCCAACTCCCAGACAGTGCCGTCTGCCCCTGGGCAGGAAGGCACGGGAGATGAACAGCCAGAAAGAGGCTAAGGTCCCTGCTTTGGGTGGACCAGGGACAGTCACTTATGGGTTTTTCCCAAAGAGAGGAAGACAGATGTTGTCAAGCCAAAGAGGAAACCCTCACTCTCCAAATAAATTCAGGGGAATTTGGTGATGTACTTTCATATACACCAAGTCATTCATTTCTCCCCACCATGTGTGCATAAGGAAATATGGTGAGTACTTCTCCCTGTTCACAGATAACTGCAGAGTTCATCTGACTCGCCTGGGTTTATTCCCTAAATGAACTCTTCCTCTCACAGAGGCATGCCCCATCCGAGAACTCAAAGCAGACTAGACACCCACAGACCCAACAGCAGGGGTCAGAGTCCAGGCGCTGGAGCCTGAGCTTCACCGTGAGCCACCAGTGTCATGTGGGCCAAGTCCTTCTGCTCTCGAGCCCTAGCTTGCTCATTTTAAAACCCGGTCTACTATTTACCTTCAAGGTGAAGCAATGGGGAGCAAATTAAACGCTATTGTGAAGGCACAGTGAAAAAATGCATGATACTTAACATACCATGGTACTTAACATCACTTAACAGATGATGCTGTTAAAGTGTTGCGCTCAATATGCCAGCAAATTTGGAAAACTCAGCAGTGGCCACAGGACTGGAAAAGGTCAGTTTTCATTCCAATCCCAAAGAAAGGCAATGCCAAAGAATGCTCAAACTACCACACGATTGCACTCATCTCACACACTGGCAAAGTAATGCTCGAAATTCTCCAAGGAAGGCTTCAACAGTACGTGAACCAAGAACTTCCAGATGTTCAAGCTGGATTTAGAAAAGAGAGAGGAACCAGAGATCAAATCACCAACACCCAATGGATCACAGAAAAAGTAAGAGAGTTCCAGAAAAACATCTACTTCTGCTTCATTGACTACACCAAAGTCTTTGACTGTATGGATTACAACAAACTGTGGAAAATTCTTAAAGAGATGGGAATATCAGACCACCTGACCTGCCTCCTGAGAAATCTGTATGCAGGTCAAGAAGCAACAGTTAGAACTGGACATGGAACAACGGACTGGTTCCAAATTAGGAAAGGAGTACGTCAAGGCTATACACTGTCACCCTGCTTATTTAAGTTATATGCAGGGTACATCATGCGAAATGCTGGGTTGGTGAAGTACAAGCTGGAATCAAGACTGCTGGGAGAAATATCAATAACCTCACATATGCAGATGATACCACCCTTATGGCAAAGAAAGCAAAGAGGAACTAAAGAGCCTCTTGATGAAAGTGAAAGAGGAGAGTGAAAAAGCTGACTTAAAACTCAACATTCAGAAAACTAAGATCATGGCATCTGGTCCCATCACTTCATGGGAAATAGATGGGGAAATAATGGAAACAGTGAGAGACTTTATTCTCTTGGGCTCCAAAATCACTGCAGATGGTGACTGCAGCCATGGAATTAAAAGACGCTTGCTCCTTGGAACATAAGCTATGACAAACCTAGACAGCGTATTAAAAAGCAGAGACATTACTTTGCCAACAAAGGTCTGTCTAGTCAGCTATGGTTTTTCCAGTACTCGTGTATGGCTGTGAGAGTTGGACCATAAAGAAGGCACCAAAGAACTCATGTTTTTGAACTGTGGTATTGGAAAAGACTTTTGAGAGTCCCTTGGACTGCAAGGAAGATCCAACCAGTCAATCCTAAAGGAAATCAACCCTGAATATTCATTGGAAGGACTGATACTGAAGCTGAAATTCCAATCAACAGTTTGGCCACCTGATGCAAAGAGCCAACTCATTAGAACGGACAGATGCTGGGGAAGATTGAGGGCAGGAGGAGAAGGGGACGACAGAGGACGAGATGGTGGGATGCATCACCAACTCAATGGACATGAGTTTGAGCAAGCTCCAGGAATTGGTGAAGGACAGGGAAGCCTGGTGTGCTGCAGTCCATGGGGTCGCAAAGAGTCGGACATCAATGAACAACAATTAACAAACATGAAAGTGATTACGGTGGTATCTTCCTCAAAGGAAAGCCAGCAACTGTTGCAAAGAACAGTACTGTTGGCCCTTCTGAAAGCTCAGACACTGAGAGAACAGACAGGCATAAAGACAGTCAACCACAAGAAGCTAACCAAAGAGGAATGGACTTGAGAAGGACATTCAGGTCCTGCCCCCAAACTGCTATTTCTGAGAAGCCACTTAATGGCCTCAAATACTTCCAGAAAGAGCTTATTCCAAGGGTTGCCCCAATGGCTGCTCTGGGAGGAGGTTCAGCAGTCAGCAGACCCAAGAGCATGATGTACTGCAGAGGGCAACTGGCACTATGTCCTCCTTTGCAGTCTCCATTGGCTCTTCCCCAGCACAGACAGGCCAGGCCAGAGACCCGGGTGGGAAAGCAGGCCTAAGTCAAGGGGCAAGGTGGATGAACATACCTCTACAGGGAGAGGAGTGGAGAAGCAAGGAGGGGAAACCTCACTGTCAGTGTGGATCACCTTAGCCACAACTCTCCCACAAGACTAGCAATGTCCTCCTCTTCGCTGACAAACCCAGCAGACACTTGTCAACCTAAATGTCCTTGCTCGCTCAGCATCAGCACTGCTAACCATCCCTTTATTCCTCAAACACGATTTCTTTGGTTCTTAAGCCTTGCCCTCTTGGTTCTCTTACCTCTCTGGCTTTAAACTTTCTTAGCTACTTTGGAAGGCTCATCTCTTAACTAGACTTTAATGCTGATGTCTCCCAGAATTCCACCCCAGGCCCTTTCCTCTCTTCACACCTCCTTAAAGGAGCCTGCCTATTCTTATACCACGTACCAGCTGATGACTTCCAATCTCTATCCTCTGCTCAGATCTTTTTCTAAACTTCAGATCCAGATTGCTAATAGTCCACCTGCATGTCTCACAGTCCTAAACTCAACATATCCAAAACAAAACCTACCACCTCCTCCATGCCTGTTCCTCTTCCCATGTTCCTTATCATAGTGACTGCTGTCACTGTCTAGCCCAGTGTCCAGGCTAGGATGCTTTAAGCTCAGTGATGACTGACACTTTATTTTCAATCACCTTTCATATCCACTCAACAGCCTGCCCTCTTGATTCTACCCTAAAAAGTTCCCTCATCTACCCACTTCTCCGATCCCCTCCCTCCCTACTTGGGACTACCATCACCTGGCCCCTGGCTCAGTTTTCTGTTACAATTTTCTAACTGGTCTCACGGCCTCCAATCTTGTCTTTGCTAATCTACTCAGCCAAAGTTTTTAGAACACAAAACTAATCATGTTATAGCATTACTAAAGTACCCTCAGCAGTTCCCTATCACTCAGCTATACCAAAACTGGGTCTCTGGAGGTTCTTAGAAGGCAAGCCTCTGCTAGTTGGCAGGAGTCTTAGTGTCACCTGCTACCAGGAAGGAAGAATCAAAGAGTGGTTTGTTGGAGAAGAGGCTTCCCAGGTGGTGCTAGTAGTAAAAAAAAAAATCCGCTTGCCAACAATGCAGGAGACATTAAGAGTCATGGGTTCAAGCCCTGGGTTGGAAAGATCCCCTGGAGGAGGGCATGGCAACCCACTCTAGTATTTTTGCTTGGAGAATCCCCATGGACAGAGGAGCTGAACGGGGGCTACAGTCCATGGGGTCACAAAGAGTCAGACACGACTGAGCATGCATAAGCATTGGAAGAATATTGAGGACTCCCAGGACAGGGTGAGAATGGCAAACAAAAGCTGTGTAGCGTCTAGGAAAGTGACTTCGCAGAGACTCACGTTAGAGGAGCAGCAGCGGAACCCCTGCGTGTGTGAGGCACCATGGTGGTGCTGAGGCAGAGCAGCATCATCCCACACTCAGCCCCCACCCACCTGGGGGCATTTACCTGTTGGGTCCTCCGAGCAGGGTCAATGCCATCTGACTGGCACACACGCCTGTCATCTCCAGTCTCCGCTCCAGAGTCAAGCCATGCTTCTCAGCCACAGCCAACAGCTTTTTATGTAGCTCGTAGGAAATACTTGGGACAACTAGGCCAGAGTCTGCAGTTTGAAAGGAGGTGAGGAAAAAGGCAAAGTGATTACTGGAAACCAGTTCTTCAAATAGTGAAGTTGATCCGCGAAAGCCGAGACTTTAAGACTGACCCTCTTCAGCCCATCTGCATAGTCCAAGACAAAGGCATGTTATGCAGCTCTCCAGAGCTCAAGCAGTGGATATGGAACTAACAGAGCTGGGTAAGTTTACCTTTAGACCATGAAGGCCAAATCCACCAACATGTACCTGGTACTATCAAGAAAAGGCTGCCAACCACATTAAAACATGCTTCTCAAAGTAGGGGAAATGCCACTACTGGCTGTGAGGTTTTCCTCATAAGCAGACCTTTTATTCTTGCCTAGAGTGGAAGAGACACTAGCTAAGCCCCCTGACCCTCTGGTCCCCGCTATTCCATTTTCAGGCAGGATGACCTGCTCATCCCACCTGTTTCCCACACCCTCTTCCTCCTACTCTCCTCTACTTAGCCCTTCTGTTTGGCCAAAGAAATTCAACTAGAAACTTGCTTTCTCGAATAATTTGTTGTTTTCTCCCTCTTTGGGTGACTTGTAACCTAAAACTCTTACCAAAGAGAAAGAGTACATTGAAAATAACCTATGGTTTCCCTGAAGCTACTCAGAAGAAATCTTTTACTCACTGTAAATGAACTGCAACTCTATGAAGGTTAGGGAAAATGACAGTCACTGAAAGTACACCATCAAAAATACTTGGTTTTACAAGGTCAAAGTCTTCAGCAACTTGGTACACTTGAAGAAGTCTATAGCATTACATGTCCAGTAGCAAGGTGCTGTTTCAGACCCCAGAAAACCAGGATAGGAAAGAAACAGCAAAATCAAAAATTGTGATCTTCTGCCTTGACATCCAGTGCCACCTTACAAAGGTTAAAGCCACTGGACTGGCCCCAAGGAAGCAAACTCTCTGCCAGTCAGCACTGGCAGACCAAGAAACACAGGTTCCAATCAGCAAGTTATCCAGGGATTTTGCACGTATCTAGTTTTGTCTGGATGGATCACATGGCCCCCACACCACTTTAAAAATTTATCTGGCTGCTGGCATGTGGGATCTACTTCCTTGACCAGGGATGTACTCTGGGGCCCCTGGATTGGAAGCGTGGAGTCTTAACCACTGGACACTCAGAGAGGTGCCTCAGGTGCCTTTTTAGATCCTGTGTCCTCATCTGTACTGGACTGTAAACCCCTCAAAGTAGGGAAATAAGCCTCTTCCTTCCTCGACCCCCACCTCGGTTCTGTCATCTCAGCTGTATTTATTTACCAAAAGAGGCAAGATCTCACCAGGTATTCAAATGTATAAAACTCTAAGGCAGAAGTTTTCATCAGAAAGTTCATCACCATCCTGTTGGTTCCAGAGCCCTGTATAGAAAAATTTCTCTTCCTCACTGATGATTTCAAGAGAAATTTCCTGAGGTTCTATCAGTTATCCAGTCCTACCTACAAAGATCCCTGAAACCACAGAGAATCAGGCTGTGGCTATACATTTTAACAACAGAAACCCAAGCATAAAGACTGAACTTACAGTACCCACGTCTGTATTCTCTCAAGGAAAGGCAAAATAATAATGTAATAATAAAAACCATCTCCATGTCAAAATGAACACTATCCTGTTGGTTAACTGAGCTCCTCCACCTGTCTGAGTCCTAATCCTGCTGGGGGCAGACATGACAGGCAGTGAGCCTTCCCTCGCCCCTTGCCCCTTCTGAAACGTGAGCAGTAGACACCCCAGATGCTGATGCTGGGGGCTGTGACCTGATTGCATGTCAACAGCTGATTAAACAGCCATTTATTATGGTCGGTTTCAGACACGCACATATTATCAGAACTAATTGGGAACCACTGATAGCAGTGTGAAAAGGGTGAATGAATTCTCAGGAATCCTAAGACACTAACAACCCTAAACCTGTCAGACAAGTCACACACCTGCCTACTTCAAACACCCTCTTCACCTGCAGTCACGCAAGGCGTGCTTCCCCTCCAGTCTGTGCAGCTCTCTGCCTACTTACTCCCTTCCTGGTGACTCTGAGACAGGCCAGGGGAGTGCATCTTGCGCCCGGGACTGCACTAACCAGACTCCCTTTCTGGAACTAGGTCTGTGCTACAGTGCAGGTGCCTCCTCTCCAGTTGTGAGGGCTCCCCAGGGGCAGGCGGAGCATTTTCTGCTTTCTCCTCATAGTTCTTAGAGGTATAAGACTGATGGTGCAGCAGGAGGAGAGCTTACCCTACTCTAGATGGCTGGCTACTGCAGCTGGAAACCGTGTCTATCACATTTCACTGATGTGTGCCGGAGGAAGGAGCCCTGAGGAACTGGCACATTTTGTAGCCCAGGGAAAGATCTGGCCAGGAATCCTTTCTGTTCAGTCTACCAGTCACAGCGTCCAGGACTTCACGGTACTCTACTCTGTATCTCTAAAAGGAACATGCCAGCACCACAAAATGTTCCTTTTCAACATTTATGCACAAAGTCCAACAGGCAGACTGGCTTATCAGAAACAGGCAGAGGGAATAAAATAAACTCCAAAGGACAGACACCAAGAACATAGCGTGTGAAGTGCAGACAATAACACTGCTGAAGCCTGAACATGGGCCAAGCCCAGTTATGTTTGGGTTGGAAGGTGGATGTTAATTGTTTGGGAGCCAAGGCAATAACATTAGTGGGTAGGGCTTCTCAATATTAATATGTTCTTTACAGCTGTCGGTGAAATAAGAGAGATATAATTATAGCCAGTTCGTGACAAGCAGAGCCCTTCTTAGGATCTGATTAACCTCAGGGTATCAAGGAAAACGGCTTAAGTACACCCAGTACGGGCCAGGAGAGAAGACGCTTCCTCCCCGCACAGCTCTTTCCACAGATGGAGGCAGGGCCGTGAAGCCCGGAGGCCCAGCATCACGTATGCTGCTCCTTCTTCCTGTCTCCCTCACTTTCACACTGCTCCCTCCAGCACACACCATCTGGGGCCTTTCCTTCCCTTATGGACGCACGGACATGTCCTCACACTCTCCACGGTACTTCCCCGCCCTCAGAAGCCTTCCAGTGCCACGTCGAGTCTTCCTCCACAGCCTCTGCATGTCCATCCTCCCACTCCTTCAAACCTCCCAGCCTTTCTGTTGTGTAACAAGCCTCCCACAGCAAAGTGTCCTCTCCAATCCAAAGTCAATCCTCTCACTGGCAGGGCCTGATACTTGGAAAGGCTGTGTGTATCCCATGTCTGATCACTGAGGAGCAGAGCTCAGTTAGGGGCACAGGGATTTCTCCAGGAGTATGAATTCTTATTCCACCCTGTGGTGGTCACATAACTGGGTGGCAGTAATATGAGTTCTTTTTTGGAGTATAAAATCACTGGTAAATTCACACCTTCAAACCTACAATGTACAGACAGCCCCTGTAGACTGCCATAAAATGCAATTTGGTGTCAGGTGTATCTTTGAAAGAAGAATTTGTTATAAGAAAGCTAAATATTCCTAATACTCTTTATAAGAGTACACAAGGCCTCCCATGATCTGGCCCCACAGACTACAGCTCCTTTACCTTGGAACTCAACCCCAGAGGCTTGAGGCATCTGGCTGCCTTCTGGGGCCTGAGTATTCCAGGTTCCTTGTGGGCTTAAGAAGCTCGTTCCCTCATGTGCTTTCCCTCTTCTGGCATTCTCCTCTCTCATCAATGCTCCTCCACACCACACATGGCTGACTCCTCCTTCTTCAGGTCTTAGTTTAAATACCCCTCAGTCTCAGCATGTTGCTTACTTCCTTCATTGTGCTCAATGCAATTTGTAAATGACTTCTGCCTTCCTTTGGACTACCTACTCTGCTAGACTGTAAGCGCCACGAGGGCAGTAACTCTGTCTGCCTTGTTCACTGCCATATCCCCTTTCCCACCGTGCCTTCAGTGCTAGTGCAGTGCCTAGTGGAGGGGCTACAGAAGTGTGTGTTGATTTCACGAATGAATGGGAAGGAAACCTGTACAACAGCCTCGAGGCATTCCATTCTGCAGCTGGGTAAGAGTCCAGCTGTAACCAAAGGCAAGTGTGGGTAAGATGTTTCTGACTCCCCAGTTGTTCCTTCCCCCAGTAACAACAAGACCAACCTAGCCTCATTGGACCTCATTCCTTCAGGTTAAAGCTCTAGTGGAACAAGCTTTGGATTCAAGAGGTAAAGGACTTCCTGACAAAGGTGACTCATTGATTACAAAGGGGAAAGTAACTTTACAAAGAAGAAATCTGTTGGACAACACCTTACCAAGTGATCAAACCTGCCTCAGGGAAAGACAGACTGATGCTGTGTCCTCTTACCATGTGACACCCCACAAGAGACAGAGCACCACCAAACTGTGGGGAAAGTGTTTAACACGAAACATGTCGGAAGGAAACAACCCGTATATCAAAGCTAAGGGGTATTCTACAAATCAGCTGGTCTAGACTCTTCACAAATGTCAGTATCACAAAAGACAACAAAAGTTGTGGGAACCATCCTGATTAGAGGACATGAAAGAGATCTGACAAATAAATGTAACACGCAATGGTTGATTAAAAATACAACTATAAAGGACGTAATTGGGACAACAGGAAAGCTTTGCATATGAAATGTATATTGGACAATACATCTGTATTAATTTTAAATTTTCTGAGAGCAATCTTGTAGCGTGACTGAAGAGAGCAACATCCTGTTGAATACATCTGTAAGTAGGGGTGAAATGTAAAAAACAAAATATAATGAGTTCAACTAAATCTCAAGTTGTTCAGGGGTGTGTTTTTTTCTATAAAGTAAATGTAGCAAAATGTTAACTGGTGAATCTAAATGAAGGACACACATTTGTTCATTACATTATTCTGGTAACTTTTCTGAAATTCTGAATTTTTTTCAATATAAAAAGTTGGGACGGGACATCCCTAGTGGTCCAGTGTGGCTGGGACTCCATGCTCCCAAAGAGGAGGGCCCAGGTTTGATCCCTGATCAGTGAACTAGATCCCACATGGCCACAACCAAGATCCAGCACAACCACAAATAAATTAAAAAATCTTTTAAAGTTGGGGAGAAAAAAGAAAGATCCAAATATGATCAACAAATGTTCACAAATGTAATAATACATCAAGCCAGTGGAAGGGTGGGGAATGGCAGGAAACAGAATAAATAAAAAGAATATGAGAACAAACCACATTCTTAGTCTTACAATCTAGGTGGAAGAAAAAAATATATATGTGCAAATACCAGAGAACACAAAACTGAGTTAACCTGACCACAAGTGTAAAATGTGGATTTCAAGCAAGGAGTTGCAGGTAGTGTGAAACCCTCAATCTGAACCACACTGGAAAGACAGGCAGAATCCTAGTCACAGTGATTAAAAAAAAGAGAGCACACTGGGGTGGGGGAGGGGCTATGAACAAATCCAGGGGCTGGAATGGGTGTGGCAGGAGCAGATGAAAACTCCCTGCAGGGAGTCCAAGGCCTACAGGAGGACTAGCTTAGGATGGTGGACAGGGCCAGACGTCAGAAGGCATTATAAGCCATGTTGTTTCATACAGGATGATGTTATACAGAACTGATTTCAAGAGACAAAGGGAGCCTGCAGGGTAGCACCATAAACTAAAAGATCATGACAATTTCAAGGGCCACACACGAAGAAGAGAATCTGGAGTCAATGAATACTGCGGATAAAGGTAAACTCCTTGTCAAAACTGCTGCAGAAGGAATCTGTGTGCTATTAAATTAGAAAAAAATGGCCTCCAGGGTTCTTTCTAGTCATGAATTTTTATGAGAAGGAAGAGGCAAAGATAGCCACAAAGTTCACATTGGACACTTAAAAGAATAGTGATTCCACTGAAAGAAATGGGAATACTAAGGAGTAAAAGATATGGGTGGGAGCGAATAACTAATTTAGCTTTGATATATTGAATTCAAGCAGGATGGTGGATACACTGAAATCAAACTCATTCCTTGCGCTGGCTAGACACTTGTGGCTGTGAAATGGCAAAGAGCATATAATAGCAAAAAAGTCACATTTGCAGAGACCAATTCAGTTCTTAAAATGACAAACTGGTACCTTGATCAAAACTCAGGTGTCAGGCTCCAGATCCCCCAGCCCTTAGTTTGAACTTAAACTCTTAAAACTCTGGGACTTCCCTGGCGGGGCAGGGGATAGGAATCCGCCTGCCAATGTTGGGGACATGCGTTCGATCCCTGGTCTGGGAAGATCCCACATGCTGCAGGGCAACTAAGCCCACAATTACTGATGTCTGCACGCCTAGAGCCCATGCTCCACAATGAGAAACCACCCAACGAGAAGCTTGCACATCACAACAAAGAGTAGCCCCTGCTTGCCACAGCTAGAGAAGGCTTGCACACAGCAATGAAGATCCAGCGCAACCAAAAACAAATTTTAAAATACATACATAAAAAGCGTATGACAGTGTAACCCCAGAGATGCTACGAAAACTGTGATAAGCATATGAAGAGCTTAGAATGGTGCCCAGGATACAGCTGACACCCCCGAACATCCAATACTATGACATCGATCATAATGTTTCTCCTTCCCCTCCCCTTTCTGCCACCTCTAAATCTTGCATACACCTCCATAATTTACTTATTTACATATCTGGTTACCCTATACTCTAAGGCCCCTGAGGTGACGGACAATGACTTACCCAGAGGATCCAGAAAAATTAGCGGCTAGTAAAAGTTTTATAGATGTTGATGCTTTGAAGTAACTTTACTGCGAATGTCTCTGTAATTCACGCTACTGAGTCAACAATAATTATAAGCTGGGCACTGCATTAGCTGCTTTCTACATTTCCTTGATAGGAAAGCAGGATTTATTGGTGAGCATGAGTATGGAGGGGCAGCGCCAAGGCTCTCCTGAGTGCAGGGCCCACCATTTGTCCAGAGGGCCACGATTAGGGTTGTATCTGACCCCACAACCATTCAAGAAGAGCCGCTTTTCTGCCACCATGTTTTCAAATTGATCCACATTAAACTTAGCATGTCCCCAATTCTTGGAGATATGGATCTTGCGGCAGCCAAGGAACTTGAGCTTGGTCCTGCAGAGGGCCTCAATCACAGGCTCCTTGTTCTGAAGCCTGGTATGAATGGACATCATGGCTTGGCCAGTGTGGACGCTGGTCACTGTGCCCTGGGGCTTTCGAAAGGCACCTAACATACAAGTCTGGAGCCTAGACTGATGACAGCATGGCCGTCACGAATGTCCACTGGAACGGGCTATCTCCAAGGTCCCTTAGGGCAACCTGTGCAAGCAACACACTGCACACACTACCGAGGAGGGTGCTGTTTGCAGCCACTGCACATCAGGCCCCCGTGGGAAGCGGGGAAAACAGCACGGTCAGCTTAATTGGATGCAATCACATGACCTCATTTAAATGACAAGTAGTATCCCTCTGTAGATAAGAAAATCGGTTCAGGAGTCCCCACGCGGCTACAAAACTCAATTCTCTGACCCTACAGAAGCCTCTTCATGGAAGCCTTTAATGATTAGTAAGTCCCTTAGCGTGGAAACACTACTATTTGCTTTCCCAGGGCTCAGCCAAAAAGCAGTACAGGAAGAAAATCACAAAAACATGTACACTTGGCCTATTTTAAATTCATGCAATCTAACTACAACTAGACTCTCATCGTTATTCATGCCCCACACATATTATGTCTTTGAATCCTCTTGCTCATTCAACCCTCTTCAACCTGTTTTCAATAATGAAATCCTATCAAATTCCCCTTTGTCACTTCTCTCATATATCTGTCTTCTTCTCTACTTGTCAGTCCAAACCCCTGACACATGAGTTGTGTCATCAGCCTCACTTTTCTTCCCACTCTGGTCTCCCTCCTTAAATTCTAACCTGAATTCTATATAAGACCTATCTTCCTAAAGACTAATAAATCTTTCTAAAACAGATTTTGGATCATGTCTTTTTCAGAATCCTTCAGTTGCTCTTCATGGCCATGAAACAGGGACAGCATTAGCACACAAGGCTCTCTGTACTATGATCTAAAGCTGTTTTCAACTCCCACTCCTCCCTGTACCCGCCACTAAAATCTCTACCCTGGTCAAACCAGCCAACAGCCAATCCCCCACACAGCCCTTTACGCACACTCTGCACCAGCATCTGCCCAGCCTACCCATAAATATCTTCCTCTTCCTCTCTGATGAAATCCTGCCCATGTTTCAAGGCTTCTGCCTTGCCCCTTCTGTGAAGCTTTCCCTGATCATCCCACCTTCAGGACCTCTCCTGCCTCTCAACACTCCATGGATTTAATGTCCACATTCTCACTGGACTTCAGGCATATATGGTATCTTTCCATTTCCCAGTACATCTTAATAACATGGGTGCAAGGACTGTCTTAGAGTGACTTACAGATAATAAGCACAGCATTTTGACTGGCCCAAACTATCTTAAATATGACTTTTACAATATTATTAATGTTGAGCAAAGATTCTTCTCTGAAGACTTATCACTCTCCTAACTGGTGTTCTTTGGGAACTCTCACTTCTGAACATAAGAGTGCTCACACACATCTTGCATTTTATAGCCAAACTTAACTGACATGTCTGCAACCACTGGATACTATTATTTAGCAGAGTAGGTCCAAGCTGGAGGAGTGTCCGACAATCTGCTGGAGACAGCAGCACAGTTCAAGGACCCAGAGGGGCTTTCCAGAGAGAAAAGATTTGGGTTAAACAAAGAGCTAAATTTAGTTGCTTCCTGAATGTGTTTTCCCAATCAATAGACCTTTTATAACACTGCCCCCACCACACACACAGCTGGCAAAATAGTATTGCCAAGAGGAATATGAGCAATGAGAGAATAACAGCTTAGAAACTGTTGACACCACTTAGCATGCAACCAATGTGTAGGATACCAGCAGCAAGCTGCCAGATTCCTGACACCCAAACCATTACCAAATGGGTAGTAAACATGTTCTTTTGTAACTCTGGGTATTAGCAGAAAATAGGTTTGGAGTTCTAGGACATGAATGCCACAGGCTAGACTGGGGAGCAAGCCAAGCCATTCTCCACAATTGTTGATCTAAGTTGGTCTACTTATAAGGGAAGTAAAGAGAAAAGACTATATTATAATCTAAGTGCCATTAAACTATCCTTCTCATATCCTTCTTTCTCTTTTAGCTTATCTACATTCAGAAAAGGAAAAGAAAAGCGACAGGTAAGGTTGGTAAGTGCCTTTGCCTCTCTGGACCTCAATATCCTCAACCTGCAAAAATGAGAAAATTACATTAGGTGACCAAGTAACCTAACTCTTTTGGTCCTAGCTTGTTTCCCCCCATTTTCCAGATAGTTTGCCTTATTCTTACACTAGCATTTGGATAGGAGATCCAACTGGAAAAGTGCCCCCAGCCAGGCACTATGTGAATAACACTGGGTAAAAACCTGCTTCAAGACTTGTCCCTTGAAGCCGGAGCAGAGACAAAATCACTTGTGGGAGTAGTTGCCCAGCAAGATAACTGCGGGCTCACTCTGTTTCCAGCACAGACCCTGCCTCACAAAAGGACTTCAATTCCACTCCTTATCACTGCGGAGAACAAAGAGAAAAACCAGACAGATGACGCTACAGGACCTCTTCTCCCCTCACTGTCAACGCTCCAGTGAAATCCAACTGGCTGCAACACACCACAAGCTGCCATACCTGAGTTCTTGGCCAACGTCTAGCACATGTGCTTTGCAGTATGTCTGTTAATCACAATTGTGATTTTAAAATATGAGGAGGGAACTTTCATTTCTTTCATTAAATTAAACAAAGTGTGAAGACTAAGCTGGGAAAATGAAGTACATAGTAAGAAAAAGTTCCCGCCTCTCCTGTTGTCTACTTTGGCAAATGTTTTTTAGGTTCTTCTGGATCTGAGAATCTTTCCCGATTCTTGCGGCTACTGTCTGCCTTTTAGCCACTTCACTCTGAGGCAGGCCATAATCTCCCCAAGCTTAGAAACCTCCGAGAAGTCACATACAGCATGAGCCAACCACCTCAGCTTCCAGAGAGTTACCAGTAGAAGCAGCTTATTTTGTCACTGAGAGCAGTAAAAAGAAGAGCAGTCAAAAGTGGATGGGTGGCAGGATCTGAGTATACTACCAGCCTGCTGAATGAAGTTATTTGCCTTAACACAGGTGGTTAAAAAAGAAAAAAAGAAAAAATTAAAGGAATCCACCAAGTCACACTGCCGATATCACTTAAGTAATCTACGTTAGCAAAGAGGCATGCCTATCAGAGTCTGAAAGGTTAAGACAGACTACTAATTTCTGTCTTTTACTGACAATCTGCTTATTTTCTTTTCACATGGAACCTTTTACACACAGCAAAACCAAATACAACAGAGCCCCGCTGATGTCTACAAAAATGCCATGCCGTATCTGATTTTCCCCAAAATGAAATTATGCTGTCTCCATAAGTCTCCCATAACTGCTACTAGCTTTCAAGCTACTGTTACCCTATTTTCAAAACTTCAAGCCAAAATGATTATTATCCTTATTAAAATGAACATGATTCCCCCTTTAGCTCCCAAATCACTCAGTAACGATAGTTTCTATTTGTATTCCGAGAAGCCAAGTTAATAAGTTTGGGGGGGAAGGGACAAAGACAGGGACGACACAGACCACCTGGCCCACAGCTGCCTCAAAGGCACAAGTGAAGAAAAGAGTCTTATGCTAAAAAGAGAGAAAGACTATGAAACTACTGAGCTAACAGACATAGAGATCTATACATAACTACCAAGGTACTACTGTCATTGAAACTTATGACTAGCTCCTCAATGACCAGGGCCAGCAGGAGATGAGGACAGTATAGTACACAAAGGTAATTTGTGGAAACCCTAATTTTAGCCAACGGTTTCAACCACTCAGCTCTGACCATTTCTTATCCCAGCAAACAACCAGTGTGACAGAGGTGAACTTCTGGTAAAATCTACAGGCAGTAATAGGAAAGCCAAAGTGAAAACAAATCTAACTATGTATGTCAAGCTAGAGAGTTAGCCTCTATGCCTTTAGTTGTTAATCATAACCTACTTAATCAACAGCAGACCAGATCCTGCCAGGCCCAGGATATAAATGGATATGTACAAAAATCAGCCCCCATCCCAATCGAGTGGTAAGAAGGATGATAAATTGGCCACAATCTCTAAAAGATGATATAATGGGCCAATGACCATGCCACTTAAGCCACTTTCTACTACAAGACTCTGACTCAGATTCTGCATCATTCTGTTTCAAGTACCAAAGAAAAGAATAGCCAGTGGGATGTGGGGTTAACTTACCTGTGCAGAACTCCTTGCTCACATTGTGGGGCACTGTGATCCGACGGTAGACAATGGGCTCTGACTCCAGGATGTTCTCATCGTGGCGGTACCGAGCAGGCCTCTCGTTTGGGATGCCCCGGGAACGGGTACCACTTCTCCTCTCATAGGTATCAATTTCCTCAAACACAGCTGCCTTGTCAAAAAGGGCCAGGTTCCCTTCAAAATCAAAATCTGTGTCTGGGATCTCCTCAATATCATCCCCAAAACATTCATCATCTTTATTCTTCATCTGGCCATTCTTTAAGCCACTTTTCTTTGGAGTTGCCTGATTTGGGTGCCTGCTACTAGATGACCCTGCAGAAAAAAACAGGGACTAAAGTCAGTATGTTCACAGAAAGTGCTCAGTGGGGAACACAAATTACCACAAATCTCATGGAATAGTAGAATTCATAAAGTACCCAAGTAACAGTGAAAATGAAATAAGTAGTACTCCTGAAATCTGAAGCTCTGCCCTTCATAAGGGAATTGGTAATGATCAAGGCTTTTTTGACAACTGACTATATCAAAAAAGTGGAGGACAAGAATACAGCAGTCTCTCCACACAAGTCCAGGTGGTCTGATTCTGAATGTCCAGCCACTGATCAAGAGAGAAATAACCAGAGTAAAAGAAGGCCAAGTCCTCGTAACTTGAAGTTCAAAGAAAGATTCTGTCCACCTGGCTCTGAATCCCATGCTCACCAAACAAGCCACTTTCTGATGGTTTAACTCAGTCTCAAGCTAGACTCCAGAAGGAAGGGAATCCCTGGGTTTAGACAGATTCCAGATCTTGAGACAGATATACATCTGCCATAAGTTGATATATTTTGACTTACAGGCCTGTTTTTAGGTCTTCTGGTGACCTCTTTTCTTAAAATTTTATCACTCTGGGTTAGCAATTTCTGAACCATCAAATGATGACAAGGACCATACTGACGTAATCCTGTAGAGGCCATACCATGGTGCATATCAACACCATGGCACTCAAGTCACACTCTGTCTCTGAGACTCTATCTGGCCACCACATGTCACTAATTACTCTTCCAACAGCAAAGACCCCACAGAATTCTCCAAACCACGCCTTCCCAGAGAATCCTGAACTGAATTTATAGTTTGATCCCCATCTGACCACCCTGAAAGGGTGATCCAGGTGACTGGTATGCCAAACAGAATCCTCAACATAGTCTAAATAAACACAATGTACTTCCTTTTTTAAGACTGAGCTCCTCAATTTTTAAAACACTCAAGTAGAGGTTGGGATGATCAAGAGCAAACCCCCTCATACAGATCATCCCAACTATACTGCTCTAACTTCTCACAGCAACTCCCTTCTATCCAGTGGACCATGAGTCAGGAGACCTAGGACCTAGTTTCAGTTCTGTTATTAACATGTTATATAATCTTCTATCTATCATTCAACTTCTCAATTTCCTTGTATGTAACATGCTCACTGTGGTACCCCTAACAGGGTTTCTAGTACACAGTAGTCCGTCAATAAATATTTAACAAATAAATCAACATCAGCAAGATTAATTAGAATAATTATTCTGAAAGACATATACTATGCATATGTAACTCATGTCTAAATCTTCCTCGTGCCAAATATTGATATGGAAAAGGGCTATGCTGGCAGTAAAGATGAGATTTAGGCCTCAGAGAAAAATCGAAGGCTGACCAAAACTATAAAAGAAAGGAAGAGTTGGCTGAGTCACTATAAAAAGCTGAGATTACGAACCACTGAGAAGCTTGTCGAAGTGTGGGTGAAGTTCTAGTTTGAATAATTTGACAAAAAAATTTAATGAGAGCATTTTGTTAGGTAGGTAGAACAGGGAAAAGGAGTCCAAAATGGCGGTGGTTCCAAGACAAGGAAGGAAAAAGACTGCAAAAATGGAACAAAAGAAGGTCCGAGGACCGAGGACCTGCCCGCTGGGGCGCAGGTTAACATGCTTAGTTGTCTCTTCTTCTTCCCTTTCCTTATATTTAAAATACTGGGAAGTCCTAGGGGAGTAAGCTATCTCAAAACTTGGCTTACTCATCCCAAAGTGCCTGGCTCTGTATTAAACTGGCCTTTGGTCCCTGGGAGAGAAAAGCACTTCCCTTGGAAAAGATAAACAGTGCTTCCCAGATTTCTTTACCTTTCAATTACCAGGGCCAAGTGTGTGTTAAGACTAGAGGCTGGCCGCCTTCCTGTGCCACTTTGCTGCCAGCCTTTGGCACAGAGGCTCTTTGGCCAGGATAACTTATAACAAACCCATTGTTGTGTAACACTCAGTGCTACTTATTTATTGGAGTTTGTCACACACATATTGTAAAGGGGAACTCTGTCTTTCACTTAGCACGCTAAAGGGCACTTGAAGGTCAAATTACAAACATTTTAGTGCCAGTCTCAATGGGCTTTATGAGGAGGTTCCTGAGAGTATCTAGTACCTTCTTTTCAACTCCCAAATTCTAGACCCTAGTAATCAATCAACCTCTTGGGTTCCAGCAGCAGCACCAGGGTTTTCAAGTTTGCTGGATATATGAAGCACATCCAAGGAGGTAATGAAGTCACATTAGGACCTCAGAAGGACCATGAAAACTTAGCAAAAAGTAATCTTAGGACCTTAAATGGTGGGGTCACTGTTACATTAAACAGACCATATAAGAGGACTCAAGAGGTTTCCCTCTGCTCCGTGGAACTGATATTCCATTCACCTACTTGACAAATACTCTTGAGTGTTAGTTCAGAGACCACGGTTATAGAAACTATTCTTTATAACCACCCTCTCAATCCCAACCTAAAAGAAGAGATTAAAATCTGCCTGTGCTAAATCTCTCATCAATGTTGGATTAGGTAACTAGAACCAACAAATCCTTCAACAACTCATTACTAACTTTCAAAGACAATTAAAAGCTAGAATTTATGAAAAATTATATTCTTATAGCTTTATCAATCTACCAGTCTCAACATCAATCTACACACATCAGAGAAAATATTATTTATAGCTCTCTAATGAAAAAAATACTTAATCTCCATTTTTAATCCATCAATGGAAAAAAACATTAATAATCTACAACTGTGGTGGGGAGAAACCAATATACTTCCTTGAGATCTTTAAAATGCTACATAAATGCTAAATCAGTCAATTCCCAGCAGACCTTTCTTCTTATTTTACAGGGTTTGCTGACCAAATAAATAAATAAACTCTGCTTTCCATCACAAACCAATTCTGAGTCACATCCAGTCACCAAACTCCCAGGCATGGCCATCTTCCACACAAATCTGGATTCAAAATACATTTTTGGAAAGAGAACCCAACATTTTACTGTCCATGATCTCTTAACCTTGTTTACATGCAGTAATAATCTAGGAAATGAGAATGGATCAAACAGCAAAAGCAAAAGAAGCATCAACCAACCGGAGTATACTTCTGAGAGTGATCCCACTTTTTACTAGATGAGAGTGACTTGTTAAAGATCAAATAAATTACTTGTTTTGAAGTTAACTGTATTCTTTCAAAAAAGAAAAAGAAACAAACTGATAGTTTCACCATACATCCAGCAATCATACTCATGGGTATTTTCCCAACTCATCTAAAAAGTCCTGTCCACATAAAACCTGCACACAAATATTTACAGCAGCTTTGTTCATAATCATCAAAAGTTAGAAGCAACCAAGATGTCCTTCAAAAGGTAAATGGATATACAAACTGTGGTATATCCATACAATGGAATATTATTAATCAATAAAAGGAAATAAGCTATCATGCCACAAAAAGACATGGATGAATCTTAAATAAATAATGTTAACTGAAAGAAGCTACTCTGAAAAGGCTATATATTGTGTGATTTAAATTATGTGATTGGAAAAGGCAAAACTACATAGATAGACGGTAAAAAGATCAGTAGCTGTTCGGAGGAGGGTTGCGGCAGGCAGTCAGGGCGGGAAAAAGGAAAGGACTAAATAGGTGAAACATAAGGAATTCTGCTTAGTATTGTAAAGATATTAGATACAAGATATGTATTTGTTAAAACCCACAGAACTTTATTTATAGAGTACAGCTGCTGCTGCTGCTGCTAAGTTGCTTCAGTCGTGTCCGACTCTGTGTGACCCCATAGATGGCAGCCCACCAGGCTCCCCTGTCCCTGGGATTCTTCAGGCAAGAACACTGGGGTGGGTTGCCATTTCCTTCTCCAATGCATTAAAGTGAAAAGTGAAAGGGAAATCGCTCAGTCGTGTCTGACTCCTAGCGACCCCATGGACTGCAGCCCACCAGGCTCCTCCACCCATGGCATTTGCCAGGCAAGAGTACTGGAGTGGGGTGCCATTGCCTTTTCCAGAGTGAGCCTTAATGTATGCAAAAGTGTGAGGAGTTTGGAGGATCCCCACATGGGATGCAGAATGCAAGGAAACAATCTGTTATAAACACATGAAACAAAGCAATGAAGGGAATGGGGGTATACCTTAGGATTAGTACCATAATTCTGATACGTATACTGGAATTGAATAATTTAAGTCAGATGGCAGATAGTATGGGTTTCTCACAGCTGGAGGGAGAGGTTACAAATGAGGAGACTAGAATGATCCATGTGGTAATGGATTAGACTTGGTCACATCATGAACTCATTTAGCTTAATCTAGCAGTGATGGTTACATATATAAGTATTTGTAGATACACATATATATTTTCCTGCTCTGTCAGCCTTTGAAAGGGTGACACCTGGTAGCAAGGAGCACACCTAGTACCTAGACAGCAGTTTGTAATGCCATTCTCCAATAAAAGGAGACAGGACTCCTTGGAGACATGGCTGAGTCTAGGGCTGGGGCAGGAAATATAGAAGATAAACCTGGAGCATCTTGTAGTGGTAGATAGTAAGGAAGTACTGGGGGAGGGGGAACCCATCCACAATGATGGGAGCATGTCCAAGGGACACAGGAGCCAACTGAAAGAGCTCACAGTGGCCAAAGCTGAAACAATTTGATAACCAAAATAAAGTGGTATTGAATTATAAGCCAAAGTGTAAAATAAACACTTGTAAGTCCCTGTTGTTGTTCAGTTGCTAAGTCGTGTCTGATTCTTAGCCACCCAAAGAACTGCAGCCGACCAGGCTCCTTTGGACCATGGGATTTCCCAGGCAAGAACATTAGAGCAGATTACAGTTTCCTTCTCCAAGGGGACCTTCTCCACCCAGGGATCAAACCTACGTCTCCTGCATTGCAGGTGGATTCTTTACCGCTTAGCCACTAGAGAAGCCCTATAAGTCCATACTGATAAAAATAAATAACTGAACAAATAAATGAGAAAGAGGAGACGTATCTCTAGTAGAGAAGAATTCTAAGTAACTTATATAGAGATACTCTGCATAACTCTCCACTCCTTAGGTATGAGCTGCACGTACTGACTTCAGAAGAGAAATCTGACACATACCACCTCAATCAGGCAATCAACGTCAGTGTCAAAAGAAATACAATGTGGGACTTCCCTGGTGGTCCAGTGGTTAAGAGTCCACCTGGCAATGCAGGGCACATCAAGTCTACCCCTGGTCCAGGAAGATCCCACAAGCCACAGAGAAACTAAGCCCGTGAGCAGCAACTATGAGCCCATTTGCTGCAACTACTGCAGCCTGCACGCCCAAGAGCCTGTGCTTCACAAGACAAGCCACCACAACGAGAAGCCTGCGCAAAGAACACGAGAGCAGCCCCCATGCTCTGCAACTAGAGAAAGCCTACATGCAGCGACAAGACCGAGGGCAGCCGAGGAAAAAAGTCCTATCATGCTGACNCAATAAAAGGAAATAAGCTATCATGCCACAAAAAGACATGGATGAATCTTAAATAAATAATGTTAACTGAAAGAAGCTACTCTGAAAAGGCTATATATTGTGTGATTTAAATTATGTGATTGGAAAAGGCAAAACTACATAGATAGACGGTAAAAAGATCAGTAGCTGTTCGGAGGAGGGTTGCGGCAGGCAGTCAGGGCGGGAAAAAGGAAAGGACTAAATAGGTGAAACATAAGGAATTCTGCTTAGTATTGTAAAGATATTAGATACAAGATATGTATTTGTTAAAACCCACAGAACTTTATTTATAGAGTACAGCTGCTGCTGCTGCTGCTAAGTTGCTTCAGTCGTGTCCGACTCTGTGTGACCCCATAGATGGCAGCCCACCAGGCTCCCCTGTCCCTGGGATTCTCCAGGCAAGAACACTGGGGTGGGTTGCCATTTCCTTCTCCAATGCATTAAAGTGAAAAGTGAAAGGGAAATCGCTCAGTCGTGTCTGACTCCTAGCGACCCCATGGACTGCAGCCCACCAGGCTCCTCCACCCATGGCATTTGCCAGGCAAGAGTACTGGAGTGGGGTGCCATTGCCTTTTCCAGAGTGAGCCTTAATGTATGCAAAAGTGTGAGGAGTTTGGAGGATCCCCACATGGGATGCAGAATGCAAGGAAACAATCTGTTATAAACACATGAAACAAAGCAATGAAGGGAATGGGGGTATACCTTAGGATTAGTACCATAATTCTGATACGTATACTGGAATTGAATAATTTAAGTCAGATGGCAGATAGTATGGGTTTCTCACAGCTGGAGGGAGAGGTTACAAATGAGGAGACTAGAATGATCCATGTGGTAATGGATTAGACTTGGTCACATCATGAACTCATTTAGCTTAATCTAGCAGTGATGGTTACATATATAAGTATTTGTAGATACACATATATATTTTCCTGCTCTGTCAGCCTTTGAAAGGGTGACACCTGGTAGCAAGGAGCACACCTAGTACCTAGACAGCAGTTTGTAATGCCATTCTCCAATAAAAGGAGACAGGACTCCTTGGAGACATGGCTGAGTCTAGGGCTGGGGCAGGAAATATAGAAGATAAACCTGGAGCATCTTGTAGTGGTAGATAGTAAGGAAGTACTGGGGGAGGGGGAACCCATCCACAATGATGGGAGCATGTCCAAGGGACACAGGAGCCAACTGAAAGAGCTCACAGTGGCCAAAGCTGAAACAATTTGATAACCAAAATAAAGTGGTATTGAATTATAAGCCAAAGTGTAAAATAAACACTTGTAAGTCCCTGTTGTTGTTCAGTTGCTAAGTCGTGTCTGATTCTTAGCCACCCAAAGAACTGCAGCCGACCAGGCTCCTTTGGACCATGGGATTTCCCAGGCAAGAACATTAGAGCAGATTACAGTTTCCTTCTCCAAGGGGACCTTCTCCACCCAGGGATCAAACCTACGTCTCCTGCATTGCAGGTGGATTCTTTACCGCTTAGCCACTAGAGAAGCCCTATAAGTCCATACTGATAAAAATAAATAACTGAACAAATAAATGAGAAAGAGGAGACGTATCTCTAGTAGAGAAGAATTCTAAGTAACTTATATAGAGATACTCTGCATAACTCTCCACTCCTTAGGTATGAGCTGCACGTACTGACTTCAGAAGAGAAATCTGACACACACCACCTCAATCAGGCAATCAACGTCAGTGTCAAAAGAAATACAATGTGGGACTTCCCTGGTGGTCCAGTGGTTAAGAGTCCACCTGGCAATGCAGGGCACATCAAGTCTACCCCTGGTCCAGGAAGATCCCACAAGCCACAGAGAAACTAAGCCCGTGAGCAGCAACTATGAGCCCATTTGCTGCAACTACTGCAGCCTGCACGCCCAAGAGCCTGTGCTTCACAAGACAAGCCACCACAACGAGAAGCCTGCGCAAAGAACACGAGAGCAGCCCCCATGCTCTGCAACTAGAGAAAGCCTACATGCAGCGACAAGACCGAGGGCAGCCGAGGAAAAAAGTCCTATCATGCTGACAGTACATACTGTTGATATGATGCAACGAAAATGACACTATCTCTGTGTGTCTTCCTCCCCAAAACACATAACTCCTGTCTAATCATGAGAAAAAAAATCAAATACCAATTGAGGAATATGCTACAAAATATCTAACCAGTACTCACCAAAACTGTCTAGATCATCAAAAATAGTGAAAGTCTGAGAAACGGTAAGAGCCAAGAGAAGACCTGACTACTAAATGTAACGTGGCATGCTGGAAGAAAGCCTACAACAAGGACAGTAGGGAAAAACTAAGGGAATCTGAATAAAATATAGACTTTGGTTAATGTATAAAAACTGGTTCATTAAATGTAACAAATGTACCATAGTAATGTAAGATATTACTAATGGGGAAAATTGTAGGAAAAAATAATTTGCAAATTGCTAATGAAGATTATCTTCCTGCATAAGACATTACAAACTTCTTGAACATTCAAACTTTAAACAAACAGGTCAATTTTTTGGTAAAGAAAAAAAGTGCTTTTTTTGTTTTGTTTTAAAGAAAGAATAAAGAAACAGAGAAGGTTAAAGTATAAATGGAAAAAGTCATTTTCTATCCAAGCATTCTATAGTTTTTCAAAGGATAGAGAAGAATTAACAATTCAATTTCAGTCTCAGGTTAATTCAAATAGTTATTTAAGAAGCACTGAAGGAAAAGTGCCTTGAAATACCTTTTTTTTTTTTAATTTTTTTTTCTCCAAAATTTCAATAGTTTATACTCATGGAAATCAGGCATCTTCAACTCTTTAAAAATTTTGGCTTCTGAAGGGCCACATAAATTTCTAGTGAATCTGTTATAATTCACTACTGTAACATTATTCCAATAAGTACATTAAAGAGCATACCTGACTCTAGTAAATTAACTACAGTTCTGTAATAAGCAAACGGCACTCAACAATTTGTCAGTACCACACAGAACTGGGCATCCACACACATCAGTGTATGCTCTCCCTGGTGGGCTGGCAGGGACAGTGAACACAGTAAATTTAACACTGTCAGTCTGTCAGAAACAGTAAGTCATAGAGATGTCTAGGCCCATCCCTTCCTCTCCTCTAACTGAGGATGGGAGCTAAACTACAAGAACAAAACGTGTTCAAGAATACCCTAGAACAGCCTGAATGCAGGTTCAACTTAGACATCACTACTACCACCATTCACCAGATCAAAAACATCACTTTTGTCTATGTGAACTCAAGCCAGATCACTGACATTTTTTGAAGGAAAGGAAGTGTTGGGAGAGGGCAGGGAGCAGGTGTGAGTCTCAAACAGCTTATTTCCTTTCCCTTTAACATCTTGAGGAAACAGCACCGGAATAAAGGAACCATATTATATTTTTGTGAAACCCTGCAGGATCTTTTTTTATTAGAGTAACAAAGGACTTATTTAAAGAACAGCAGTGGATAAGTGCACATGAAACATCAAGTTAAAAAAACACATTAACTTAATCCAACTTACAAGAGTTGTGCCGACGACGGAAGCTTTTGGACTGACTCAAGGATTCCGTGTGCCTGTCCACATAGCTCTTTGAGCACTGTTGCTGCTGGGGAGAGATGGCAACATCTTGGCTCTTCACATCTGTCCTCTTGGGGATATTCTGAGGGACACTGCTCGAAGAGGCTGGCTTCTTGACCAACTTGCCTGTGCCATTTTGATTGATGCCAACTTGGCAACCAACACCAGGGGAGCCTAATTCTGTCTGATGAAGGTCTCCAAAATGTTGGGTTTCTCCAGGGCCTGGTATCTCCAGAATTTTTAATTCTGTAATGTCACCTGCCCTGAAATACATAAAAGAGTCCAAGTCTCAAAACTATAAAAGTGACAACAGTGATGAAACTGAGATCAACAGCAACAAGCCACACCTCTGGAGGGCTTCATTTCAATGAGTCATCAGAGGCAAAACCTAAAAAAGATGGTGGCGTACTTAAAGACAAGACTTAGCCACCAACATTCAATGGACACAGCACTGACCTTTAAAAGAGACCTACTGTTATATCGTATACTAATGCATGTATATGAAATCTAGAAAGACAGTACTGATGAAACTATCTGCAGAGCAGCAACGGAGACACAGACATCGAGAACAGGCAATATGGACACGGCTGAGGCAGGGAGGGAGGTGAGGGTGGGATGTATGGAGAGAGTAACATGGAAACATACATTACCATATGTAAAACAGATAGCCAATGGGAATGTGCTGAATGACTGAGGGAACTCAAACCAGGGCTCCATAACAACCTAGAGGGGTGGGATGGGGAAGGAAGTCGGTGGGAGGTACAAGTGGGAGGGGACATAGGTAAACCTATGGCTGATTTATGTTGACATTTGGTAGAAACCAACACAATACTGTAAAGCAATTATCCTTCAATTAAAAATAAATAAAATTTTAAGAAAAGAAACAAAAAATAAATTAAAAACTTAGAAAAGGAAAACAAAAAAGAGACCTACTGTTAAGGGAGTAGGAGATGGATGGACTGGGCATTTCAGGTTAGTCGATACAAACTATTACATATGGATGGATGGACAACAAGGTCCTACTGTATCACACAGGGAACTATAGTCAATATCCTGGGATAAACCATAATAGAAAAGAACATAGAAAAGAATGTGTGTGTGTAACTGAGTCACTTTGCTGTACAGCAGAAATTAACACAACATTGCAAATCAACTATACTTCAATAAAGAGACCTATTGTTAATCATAAACCCATCATTAATATCTTAGATTTCTAAAATGCTTAATGGCTTTTTTCATTCATTTACCTACCTGCTCACTCAAAAGGTATACACAGAGTACTTACTATGTGGTAACCCCCGTAGTAGAAGTGGTGTATATAAAGACGAAAAGTAACATATGCTCACACAGAACTCGAAGTCTAGTCAGCAGAAACTTCAAGTAGGTAATCAAAAGTGTTGAATACTATGACAGAGGTGTGTACGGGAGACTAGAGCACTCCAGAGCAAAGTACATGTCAGTCTGGTAGAGATGGATGAAGCACTTAAGCCAAGTCTGGCTGGGGAAGGAAAATAAAAGTTGGCCAAGCAGAGTATGGGAGGGACAGGGGCCCTTTAAGCCAAGGCTCCGAGACTGAGGCCATGTGAGGAACTGCAAATGTTACTGTTGTTACTGTAATGTTATAGCGTTACTAAAGAGATAAATGCTTGTAGAGGGCCGTCAGGAGGTAAGGCTGTAGAGAAAATTAGGGATAAGATCATAATCACACTGGATTCTTCTGGTGGCTATAAGAACTGTGAAGAAACTAGAGGCAGGGGCACCAGTTAGGAGACGAGGCAGAAATAAGAGGGGATGTGTAAGATCATGGCATCTGGTCCCATCACTTCATGGGAAATAGATGGGGAAACAGTGGACAGTGTCAGACTTNCTGCATATCTGAAATTACTGACATTTCTTCCGCAGTCTTGATTCCAGTTTGTGCTTCTTCCAGCCCAGCGCTTCTCATGATATACTCTGCATATAAGTTAAATAAGCAGGGTGACAATATACAGCCTTGATGTACTCCTTTTCCTATTTGGAACCAGTCTGTCGTTCCACGTCCAGTTCTGACTGTTGCTTCCTGACCTGCATATAGGTTTCTCAAGAGGGAGGCCAGGTGGTCTGATATTCCCATCTCTTTCTGAACATTCTATCAGATTACTTATCACATTTTCTTTATTGACTGCTTTTTGCTCCTATCTGCCCACTGCACACATCATCTCCAAATGTGAGATGATGTATGAAAAACTCCTTTAAGGACTCATAATGTTATTACTAATGTGAATGACTAAATATTTGATTATTTTGTTAAAATGTTATGAGTTATAACCAAATTATCCATATTATCTTCAGGAATAAAATGCACATTTGTGCCCCATCTGTGTTTCTACTTCTTTAAATTAAAATTTCAAAATAAAAAAAAAGATGTTTAAATATATGTGTGTGTATATACACACATACACATTATTCATATATAGTTGAATGTTACTCAGCCACAAAAAGAATGGAATAATGACAATTGCAGCTACATGGATGGACTTAGAGATGATCATACTAAGCAAACTTAGATTCCACATTCAAGTGGTATCATGTGCTATCACTTGAATGTGGAATCTAAAATATGCTACAAATGAACATATCTATGAAACAGAAATAAACTCACAGACACAGAGGACAGACTTGTGGTTGCCAAGGAGGAGAGGAGGTGGGGCAGGGAAGAACTGGGAATTTAGGATTAGCAGATGCAAGCTATTATATATAGCATAGATAAACAACAAGGTCCTACTGTACAGCACAAGGAACTATATTCAATATCCTGTGATAAACCATAATAGAAGAGATAATGAAAAAGAATGTATATATGACTGAATCACTTTGCTGTACAGCAAAAATCAGCACACTATAAATCAACTGTAAATAAAATTTTTTTAAGTTGAACAAATTATATAAATAAAAGAAAGGGTTGCAGTAAAAACATCAGATAAAAGATTAAGGCAAAAACATTAAAAGAGTTAATTATGCCTAAACAATATATATTATTACTGAGGGTACAACTCACTAATAATAATATATTGCTATAATTTTCCATTTAGGTAATTTGATTATGTCAAAACATAATATAGAATATAAAACAAGTATATAAAATATTCAAGAATAAATTTTAAAAGTCAATAGAAGAGAATTAATACAATCTTCTGTAATGAATCAAGCAGCAAAACAAGTATTTTTAAAAATAAAATAAAATAATATAGATACTAAGTTTAATAATCTTATCAGGCTTTATATCTCCAATGAAAGAATACAAATATTGTATACCTTGCTTCACTTGTTAAGACAAGTGGTGATGGATATTCATCAGTGGAAAATCAACCCTGATCTAAGTTTCATAATTTACTCAAAATGGGTCATAGACTTAAATGTAAAATGTCAAACTATAAAACTTTTAGGAAAAACATAAGAGAAGCCTTCAGGATCTAGGGTGAAGCAATGAATTCTATGACTGGACACCAAAAGCACGACCTATTAAGGAGAAACTGATCAGACTTCTTGAAAATTAAAAACTTATATTCTGCAAAAGGATCCAGCTTTTTTAAAAAAGTTACAGACTGGAAAAAAATATTTACAAATCACATATATGACAAAGACTATGACCAGTATCTAGAATACATAAAGAACTCTCAAAACTCAGTGATGGAAAAAAAAAAATCAAATCCATAGTGGGCAAAAGACACAAAAGACATTTCAACAAAGAACTAAACAGATGGCAAATAAGTACATGAAAAGATGTTCAACATCACTACATTAACCACTAGGGAAATGTAAGCTAAAACCACAATGCTACACTATATGCCCACTAAAACAGCCAAAATAAAAAACACTGAGAACACCAAGTACAAGTAAGGATACGGGAAAATCGAATAACNACAGATGGCAAATAAGTACATGAAAAGATGTTCAACATCACTACATTAACCACTAGGGAAATGTAAGCTAAAACCACAATGCTACACTATATGCCCACTAAAACAGCCAAAATAAAAAACACTGAGAACACCAAGTGCAAGTAAGGATACGGGAAAATCGAATAACTCACACATTCATACACACTCATATATTCATACACGGCTGATGGAACTACTAAATGGTGCAGCCATTTTTATTAAAAAAAACAAAAAACAAAAAAAACCCTAAACATGCAGACATCTCTGGTGATCCAGCGGTTAAGAATCTGCCTGCCAATGCAGGGGACACGAGTTTGATGCCTGGTCCAGGAGGATGTCCACATGCTGTGGGGCAACTAAGCTCATCTCCACAACTCCTAAGCCAGCGTAGTGCAACCACAGAAAGCCTGCATGCAGCAACAAAGACCCAGTGCAGCCAAAAATAAATAAATCGCCAAAACAGAGGCTATATAAAACAAAAAAACCTAAACACACAACTCATATGACCCAGCAGTTGTACAACTGGTCATTTATCTCAGGGAATGAAAGACTTAACTCACAAAAAAACCTGTACTTGAATGTTTATATCAGGTTTACTTCTAATAGCCTCAAACTGGAACAGGCTAGATGACTTTCCATGTGTCAAAGGTTAAACACAAATCGTGGTAGGGAGAAAAAGTGAAAAAAGCCAACCCCAAAAGATTACATTCTTCATGATTCCATTTGTGTAATAGTCTTGAAATGACAGCTATAGAAACGGAGAGGAGAAGAGTGGTTCCCAGGAGTGAGAGAAGGGGCAAGAGACACAAGAAAAACAGGGATAGCAACACGAGGGATCCCTGTGGTTAGGGAAACATTCTGCGTCTTGACCATATGATGTCAATATCCTGGTAGTGACACTGTATTATTGTTTTGCAAGATGTTACCAATAGGGAAAACCAGGCAGGATATATGGAATCTCTCCGTATTATTTCTTAGAAGTACATAGGGATCTACAGCTATCTCAAACAAAAAGGTAAAAAAAAAAAAAATCAATGTCTTCTACCACATTAACAAAGCAAATGGGAAATCATGTATGATTCCGTTAACAAATGCAGAAAGATAATCTGACAAAATTCAACATCATCCATCTATAAAACAATTATAGATAACATCATATTAATGGTGAAACAATGAATTCTTTCCCCCGAAGGCTGGGACAAGGCAAGAATATCTACTCTCACCAGTTCTACTTCTTATTCAACATTATATTATAGGTATTAGCTACTGCAATAAGAAAAATAAATAAAAAGCATAAATATTGGAAATGAAGATGTAAAGTTGTTTTTATTTGTAAACTTTATTGTTGACTGTGCATGTAGAAAACCCTAGGGAATGTACCCACCCACCCACTCCCCCCGAAATCCTACTAGT
>SJYA01002789.1:3805774-3860710 GCA_006410615.1 Neotragus moschatus | reverse complement strand
GCAGGGCTTCCCAGGTGGCACTAGTAGCAAAGAACTGCCTGCCAGTGCAGGAAACATAAGAGACACGGGTTCAATCCCTGGGTCGGGAAGATCCCCTGGAGGAGGATATGGCAACCCACTCCAGTATTCTTGCCTGGAGAATCCCATGGATAGATGAGCCTGGCGGGCTACAGTCTATCGGGTCACAAAGAGTTGGACACAACTGAAACAACTGAGCGTGACTTTAGCAAGATCACAGGATACATGCTCAATATAAAATAAACAACTTGTATTTTATATAATAGCAACAAACAACCAAAAATGAACTTCAAAACTGGAGCCGATTATACAGAGTGAAGTAACCCAGAAAGAAAAACACCAATACAGTATACTAACACAAATATATGGAACTTAGAAAGATGGTAATGATAAACCTGTACACGAGACAGCAAAAGAGACACAGATGTATAGAACAGCCTTTTGGACTCTGTGGGAGAGGGAGAGGGTGGGATGATTTGGGAGAGTGGCATTGTAACATGTATGATATCATAACTGAAACGAATCGCCGGTCTAGGTTCGATGCAGGATGTAGGATGCTTGGGACTGATGCACGGGGATGATCCAGAGAGATGGTGTGGGGTGGAAGGGGAGACGTGGGGTCAGGACTGGGAGCTCATGTACATTCGTGGCTGATTGATGTCAATGTATGGCAAAACGAATACAGTATTGTAAAGCAAAACAAACTAAAAAATAAAAATTAAAAAAATAATAAAATTAAGTTAAAAAAAAAAAGAAACTTCAAAACACTATTTAAAATAGTACTAAAAAACACAAAAACTTAAGAACGTATCTAATGAAAAATGTGCTGGACCTCTATGATAAAAACTACAAAAGATTGCTGAGAAACAGTAAAAAGAAGATCTAAATAAATGGAGAGATGTACATATTCACAGACTGAAGAGCTTAATGTTGTCAAGTCTCCTCAAGTTGATCTGCAGATCAAATATAAATAAAGATCCCAGTTGGCCTTTTTGGAGAAACTGGAAAACTGGTCCTAACATATATATGGAAACACAAAATACTTAGAATAGCCAAAACAATCATATAAAAGAAAAATAAGGGCAGTTGTTTTACACTATCTTATTTCAAGTTTTACTATAAAACTATAAAAATCAATGTGGTACTGGTGTGAAGAGATAACCAGACGAACTGAACAGAGTTTAGAAACAGACCTACACACATATGGTTAACTGACTTCTGATCACAAGGTATCAAGATAAATCAATGGAAAAATCAAAAAGTATTTTTCAATAAATGGTGCTAGGCCAGCTGGATATATACGAGAAAAAAAATATCTTTCTATTCCTATCTCATACCAGATACAAAAAATTAATTCAAAATAAACTATCTAAATATAAAAGTTGGAGAAGAAAATGGCAACCCACTCCAGTATTCTTGCCTGGAGAATCCCATGGATGGAGGAACCTGGTGGGCTACAGTCCACGGGGTCGCAGAGATGGACACGACTGAGCTTTCATTATAATATAAAAGTTAAAACTAAAGCTACTGAGGGAGAAAAAAAAAAACAAACAGAACATCTAAGTGACCTTAGAGTACAGAAAGATTTCTTAGACAAAACAGAAATATGTAGTACTAATCATAAAAGAAAAAAATCTGATGAATTAGATTTCATCAAAATTTAAAAGTCCTGCTCATCAAAAATCATCTTAAAGAATACAAATTGGAAGAGGTGTCAAAAAAAAAAAAGACGCTGGGAGGCAACTAGAGCAGTCTATGTGAGAGACAGTGGTAAGCTGGAATAGGTAGAAGCAATGGAGAAGGGAAAAAGTTGAGATTCAAGACCAAGACTGATATAGGTGACGGTCTGAATTTGGTAATGATTTAATATAGTAGTAATAGGTAACAGAAAGGGGTGGGGGGAAATCACCCTTAAGAAAATAAAAGGTGAATGGCACACATGTAATCCCACAACCTTTACACACATACCATCATACTGTGTAACAATAGCAGCAGCTAGTATTTACTGCTCATTTACTATGTCTCAGGACTGAGTTAAACTTTAGTGGCCTTTAGGGGCCTTCAATCCTCATGACAACCCTATGAGACAGCTACTTTACTACCCCATTTTACAGATGGGGAACTTACAACAGAGAGATTATAATGGATATTTACACACTTATAATCAGAGCATAAAGGGAGCTTCTTAGTAAAACAGCATATTCTCCATGTGTATGTGCTATTCCACTGCATTCACATAGCAGTTTTTTTCTCAATGGACATTTAGATAATTCAGTTTTTCACAATTATAGTTAATGCAGCAATGATCAATTTCATTCAGTGCTTATCTTGAATAATTTTCTCAGGATAAAGCCTCAGTCAGTCAAAAGGTAAAACCACCTAGATCTGATTACAATACCATAGTAGAAAACTATCTTTTTTCCAAAACAAATCATTTTCAATTTTTTTTCAAACCAAATCATGCTCTGGATGGGTTAAGATAATCATACATTTAAAACAAAGGTACTGCAAAAAAAAAAATATCTAGGGAGGTATTCCATATAATCTAGCCCCATTTCAACATCATCTCAATGAAGGCTACCTCCAAAAATCAAGAATTTCAAGAAAACTCCCAGATTTATGATGGCAAAAATATGTTTCTGTCCTCTATTATAACCACACCAAAACAAGAAAAGAAAAAAAGAAAAGGAAAGCCACAGTTAAGGAGAAAATATTCCCAATAGATAAGATCCAGAATATATAAGGAATATTTACAAATAAATAAAAAGAAAACATCAGTTTTTTAAAGCAGGCAAAAGAAGTTATATGAATAGTCAATAAACATATGAAAAGCTGTTCAACATCATTAACTATCAGGGAAATGTGAACTGAAACACAATGAGACACCCAAATGTCCAAGATGGATGAATGCATAAATACTCCATAAAAATGGAGTATCATTCAGTCTTTAAAAAGGAAGGTTTTGATACATGTTACAACATAGATGAACCCTGAAGACATTAAGTGAAAACGAGATAAGACACAGAAGGACATATCTTGTATGATTCCACTCACATGAGGTCTCTAGAATAGTCAGCCTCACAGGGGCAGAAAGTAGGTTTCCAGGGCCTGGGAGAGCAGGAAACGAAGTGTTACTATTTCAAAGGTATAAAGTTTCAGTTTGATATGATAAAAAAGTTCAGGATGGTGATGGTTGCATGACAACCTGAGTGCACTCAATGCCACTGAACTGTACACTTAAAAACTGTTAAAATACAAAATGATAAAATGTATACTTTACCACAATTTTAAAAAGTATTAGATTGGGAAAAGACCACCATAGATACTATATCCACTACTACAGATCAAAAATGAAAGCACCAAATGTCTGTGATAATGCAAAGCACTGGAACAACTCTTAACTGCTGATAGTGTAAAATGATACAAGCACTCTGGAAGAGAGGTTAGCAGTTTCTTATAATATTAAATATATATCTGTGACTCAAAATTTCCTGTCTAGGATTTACCCAGGAGAAATAAAAACATATATTAACAAGAAGACTTGTATACAAGTGTACAAAGTACCTTTATAACAGTCAAAAATTGGAAACGAGGAGAGAGGAAACAAATCATGGTATTAATTACAACACAGAACACCACTTAACAATAAAAAAGAACAAACTACTTATGCTACTAATACAAGGCTGATGATACTCAAAAACTGAAAGTCACACAGATACATTTATATGAGTCTATTTATAAGAATTTCTACAAGAGTAACTATAGTGAGAAAAAGCTGGTCTTCCACCTATAGGGCGGAAAATTGACTAGAAAGAGACAAGTCCCCAGAGGGACTTGTGGAGTAATGAAAATGTTCTTTGTTTTTACTGATGCAGTAGTTACACATCTAGCAAAATTTACTGAATTGGGCATTTAACATCTGTGCATTATTACTGTATGCAAGCTGTATCTTAATTTTTTTTTTAAAAGGAAGAAAACTACATGCAGCCGACATAACCAGTATAGTATGACACAGAATATTTAGTCACTCCTTCAATAAGAAGAGACTAATTTCCCAGAAAGGTTTTCTATAAAACATAAAGATGAAATCTCACACACTGGACAATGCCCGCAAAGATTTCTATTAGGCATCTCATAAATGTCCAAAACAGAATTCTTAATTTCTTTAGCCTAACACTCAACATCCCCCAATTTGTTCCTTCCCAAGCTTTTCTTATGGCTTTTCAGGTGGCTCAGAAGTAAAGAATCCACGTGCCAAGGCAGAACATGTGGGTTAGATCCCTGGGTTGGGAAGAGCCCTTGGAGGAGGAAATGGTTACCCACTCCAGTATTCTTGCCTGGAAAAATCCCATGGACAGAGGAGCCTGGCCGGCTGACAGTCCTTGGGAGTCACAAAAAAGCTGGACACGACTTAGTGAATGAGCTTCAAGTTTTTCCCATCTCAATAAATGGCATCAACATACACTATACTGCTTAGACAAATGGGAAAAAAAGTCAGGAGTCTTCTTGATTCCTTTCTTGTCCTTCGTCCCATACATTCAATTCATCAATAAGCCCTATCATCACTACTTCAAAGATAAATCCATCTCTCTCCACCTCCACTGCCACTTACCTACTCTAAGTCACTATCATCTCATAATTGCAGCAGTCCCCTGTTATATCTCTGCTTCGACTTCTGCCCCTCTAATTCTTTCTCTACACTGCAGCCAGAGCAAATTTTAAAATGTAAACCAGTTGTCATGATTCTGCTTAACTTCCTTTCCATAGACAGCAAGCCCTACACAATCCCATTTCTACTAACCTCTACAGACAACTTCATCTCTCACCACTCCTTTTCCCTGTTCCCAGACAAACTGACCTTATCACTGTTCCTCAAATACATCAAGCCTGTTCCCTCCAAAATTCTGCATCAGGTATTTTCAGAACACTCTTTTCCCAGTTAAATGAATGGCTAGTTCTATCTTGTCTTTCGTTACCTTCAAAAATGTCACCACACCAAAGAGGCCTTCCCTGGCTACCCAATTTAATGTGGCTAAACTCCCTATCACTCTCCAACACTTTCTGTTATAATTTCAAAATGACTCACCATATGAACTATCATATTTATATTGTATGTGTCACCCCAATAAGCTCCACGAGAGCAAGGGACCTTGTCTGTTTTGTTCAGACAATAAGATTGCCTCTAGAATGGAAGAGGAACTCAGTAAATAGTAATTCAATCAAAGGAGCCATAATAAACCTGACAGAAGTTAATCACTCAAAATCTAGAGTTATCTAAATATCTATATCTAAACGCCTTAAGCTCTCCTTGGAAATGGTTCCCAAAACACAATATCCCTAAGCATATTCTATGTGAAATTCTATGTAAGATATGAAACCTAACACTGTTCGACACACAAAGGGAAGTCAGCAAACAGCAGGTGACATAGTGCTTAGCGGTAAAGAATCCGCCTGCCAGTGCACCAGACCCGAGGCTGACCCCTAAGTCAGTGAGACCCCCTGGAGAAGGAAATGGCAACTCACTCGAGTATTCTTGCCTGGAAAATCCCATGGACAGAGGAGCCTGAGAGGATACAGTCCATGGGGTCGAAAATAGTCAGACACAACTTAGCGACTAAACAACAACAACAAACAATATTAAGCATAAAATGAAACACTGGCTTAGCTGTTCCACAAAAAATAGAAAAAAAATAGAATAGCATTTTAAACAGTTTCCAAGTATTAATTTCAGAAATATATCTACATGAAACATAAGTCTAAAAAAAGAAAAACAGTAGAAACATATTTAAAGGAGCATAAAAAGCACTCCTTCAGTTTTAAAAAAAAAAGTGTCTCATTAGAAACAAAAAAACCTAAAGACAAACTCCAGTAGTTCTCTATTATTTACCTGAGCAAGTATCACAAAACTATGCTGACAGAACAGGCAATAAAAGCAACAATGCACTAGCAGGCTCATCCATAGTTTTTTTTTTTACTACAGAGTATTTCAAACATATACAAAGGTACACAGAACAGCATAATGAACCCCACATACCCATCACTGAGTTGCAACAATTATCAATTTATCTCAAATAATTTAAGAAATTTAAAAAAAAAGGATTTAAGAAATCAAGTGAATTTCCAATGCAACACAATTTCCACGACACTGATGACAGAAAAAGGCACAAAACAGCCATGATTTTATGCTTATTTTCCTTTTCCTGATTGACCTTTGTCTACTTAATGCCACAAAATTATGAAGTTCCTTTCCTACCATTTATACTCCATCATAGACCTACTCTGATGCTTACTTTATTTATTTTTTTTTTAGCCTTCTATATTTATCTTGTTTATTATTTCAGGCGTTACTTCTAAAGTTTTTCATGAGGATGGGAAAACAAATATCCTAAATATAAATCATTTACAATATGAGGACTTAAAGGGATTTTCAGTATTTACAGTTTCCAAATGTCAATTTTTCAAAATATTTTTAGCTTATCTTCAATCTAAGAATTTTTTTTTTAATTTTACTCATGTACACCTGAGATGAAAAAAATAAATAAAAAATGATGCTTACTTTAGATTGATGCAAAATGAAAAGCTGTAACTGGAATTTTAGAAATGCCAGAAATCAATCAGACAGGAAAAGACGTCTACTTCTCCATTCAACGTATATCTTTAAGACACTGACACTACACATACAAGTTTATATTATGTCAATAATAACTAATAAGTAGGATTTTTAATAGTTTTAAAGAAAATTTCTTTATTTAACTGAAAACAGTAAATCTAAAACAAGTGGAGCCAACATGTGGATTTCTAATTAGATGAACACACTAAGGGAGAACACACCCAACTCAAGACACAGTATTTTGAACACCCCAGAAGGTTCCACTGTGTTCCCACAAAGATAGATAGATATTCTGATATCTATCACAAGAGAGTCATTTACCTGTTTTTGAACTTCATATAAATGGAAGGAATCATAAAAGTTCTCTCAAAGTGTTGCCTTCTTTTGCTCAGTGTTACATCTGGGAGATTCACCCTTGCAGCATGTAGCAGCAGCTCATTCTTTCTCGTGGCTATATAGTATTCCATTACATAACTATGCCTCAATGTATTTATCCATTGTACTCCTGATAGACGGACTATTTCCAGTTTAGGGGCCATTATGCATAGAGAATTAAACAGTTTTGTATATGCCTTGGTAGTGGACAAATGTACCCATTTATGCTGGGCATATTACAAACCAGTAGACATAGGTTCAATCCCTGGGTTAGGAAGATCCCCTGGAGGAGGAAACAGCAACCCAGTCCAGTATTCTTGCCTGGAAAATTCCATGGAGAGAGGAGCCTGGCAGGCAAGAGTCCATGGGTCACAATGAGTTGGACACGACTGAGAAATTGAGCACACTAGATACAGGATGATTCTGCTCAAATGCTATTAGGATCTCCAGACTACCAAATGCCGCACTATGAGACGCTACCGAGTGATTTCTCTTGTAAGAAGCCTTTAGATAACAAAGTCAGGTAGACCGAAATGGTCTTCCACTCATCATGAAATTAAAGTAGTTGTCAGAAACTATTCCAAAGCAATTCACTGATTACAGAGCTACAAACTTCCATCTCATCCACATCTGACAGAACTCTTCAGCATTCAGATCCAATCCTTTGATCTGCTGCTGCTAAGTCTGACTCTGTGTGACCCCATAGATGGTAGCCCACCAGGCTCCGCAGTCCCTGGGAATCTCCAGGCAAGAACACTGGAGCGGGTTGCCATTTCCTTCTCCAATGCATGCAAGTGAAAAGTGAAAGTGAAGTCGCTCAGTCATATCTGACTAGTAACGCGACCCATGGACTGCAGCCCACCAGACTCCTCTGTCCATGGGATTTTCCAGGCAAGAGTACTGGAGTGGCTAAGGACAATTAAATTAACAATTATGGATAGTTATGGATTTCTGAAAAACTAGGTATCTATGTAGAAACGTGTCTATAGAATCAAAAGCTTGGAAGTGACAGAGATCTTGAAAGAAAACATCTACTAGTACAATCCTAGTTCCAAGTCCCTATCTTCCACAAAAGGCAGCATAGTGAAAAAGGCATGGGCTTCTGCAGTCAGACATTAAAAGCCAAAATTATGAGCAAATTATCCTAATCTGACTCAACTGTCTCAATTATAAAATGAGAAGTAGAGTTGACCCTCGAACAACATGGGCTTGAATGGTGCAGCTCCACTTAAAACACCTATTTCCTTCAACAAATACAACAGTACTACACGATGGGCAGTTGCCTGAATGTGAGATGCAGAACCACAGATACAGAAGAACCATATATATGGAGGGCCAACTATAGGTTATTCTCAGATTTTCAACTTTGCAGACGGTTGGAGGCCCTGGCCCCCAACTGTTCAAGAGTCAACTGTATACCAATTAAACGATCTCATAGAACCATTGTGAAGATTAAATGAGATAATCTATATAATTTTTACCATATACCAAATTTTACTTCAAATGTTTCTCTTTGTGGGGTGGGGGTGGGGGGAAGCTTGCAGGAGTTTTGTTCCCTGACCAGGGATTGAACTCATGCCCCCTGCAGTGGAAGAGCAGTCTTAACCACTGGGCCACCAGGGAAGTCCTACAAACACCTCCTTTTCACAGAAGGAATACTGGCCAAATAGGGGATTCAAGTCATGGCCCTAGAAAATTGTACTACAAGAGTCACCTTCCGTCTCACCTGAACAAAACTACAAAAAGGCCTAAATTACCTCTACAATATCTTGGAAATGAAGTCTCAATTTTCAAAGTGGAATACACACATCCTAAGGAGTACACAAAGACATGTAAGCAAGGGAATCAACTTCCACCCTACTCTATCATAAAGCTGATCTGCCTAGGTATCGAATAAAGACTTTCAATCATAAAATTTATTACTTTAAAACAGGAGTCAGAAAACTACACCCATGTACCAAATCTGGCCCACTGCTAACAAAGCAGAATTGGAACAGAACCTAGTACAGCTTTTTGCTTGCTGTCTGTGGCTGTTTCTGCATGTCAGTGAGAGAACTGAGTAGTACTAACGGAGACCACACGGCCCACAAAGCCTACCAGCAAGCCCTTTACAGAAAAACTTTGCTGACTCCTGTTTTGGGATACAGTTCTGTGGGGTGGATACAAATTCAAAAAGAAAAAGAAAATAAGAAATTCCCAGAAGGATAAAATTACCAAAACTGACTCGAAAAGTAAAAAAAAAAAAAAAAAAATCCAGACAGACCTACACCAGGTAAAGAAACTGAATGAGTAATTTTAAAATCTTCCCACAAAGAAAAGCCCAGGCCCAGAGGACTTTGCTGGTAAACTCTATCAAACGTAAAGAAAGAAATAATTACCAATTCTACATAAATTCTTTCAGAAAACAGCAGAATAATGTTTTCCAACTCACATTATGTGGGTAATTTTACTCTTGATACTGAGTCCAGTCCAAAGACATCACAAGAAAAGGAAACCTCAGACCAATATTCCTTGTAAAAATTTTTAATATCAGCAAACTGATTTCAGCAATATATAGAAAGTAGGATACACAAAGATTCAACAGAATCCATTCTATGAACACAGGACTGGCTTAACATCTGAACATCAGGTAATGTTATACAGAGCCATATCTTCCAGGGCTTTTATATATAAAAAAGGTTATCTATATACTATTAAAGCATCAAATTACTATTAGATTTAGAAAACTGTATTTATTTACAACCTAACGGAAATTACATACTAAACCACTTTCAATCAAATGTTTAAATTACTTAAGTTTATGATGAGCCTTCCATTTCATTAAACTACACTGGGCAAATCTTGAGATTAACCAGATGACACTTTCTCTCTTCACTTCATTAGGCAACAAATTTGATAAGAACACTGTTCAGATAAGACTTCAAATACACACTGCATATAAAAAAGTGACAGACCCTCAACACTGATCACCAAATTCCCAGCTGTAATTGTATCCATAAAACAAATTCCTACAGACACAGATGCCCAAAGTCATGCTGTCACCTAATTTAACCACAATAGGGCAAATCTCCCACCCCATGGTCACCAGAAAAGACTCAAATGCCTTGCCAAAATTCGGACACATTATCATTACAGATACTGGACTCCTTTGGGATACTAATATGGATGTCATGTCCTGTTGTTCTGATTAAAGAATTCTAATAACCCTGCTCCCGTAGTTGATAACTGAAAAATGCCGAATTTTCCACCTTGCATTACTTACGAATCTTGGACTTTCAAGAATCTTAATTAAACATTTTCTAGTTCAGCGTTTTTCAAACTACAGTTCTTTAGCAGTCAGACTCATTACAGGTCAGAATCAGTTTAGTGAGTTACAATCAACTTTTTTTTTCTTTCAATGAAACAGAAAATGTCAGAGGGTACCACACACATAGAAGGCAAACTTTTGTTTCCTGTGTACACACTCTATGCATGCGGGGGTCACAGAGTCAGCAGGCAAAATACATTAACTGTGGGTCACAGGTCAAAAAAGTGAGAGGCACTCTATTAGTCCCACAGTCCTCAAGAAGGCTTCAACAAAAGATTCTTAGCACTCAAAGAGTTATGTTTTTTGTAACCATTTCCATTTCATACAGAGAAACCAAAAAATAGGAATTCTGTGCTCAGTACACTTAACCTTCCATCCATAAATAAAAGAGTAGAATCCATCTGAGGTTTCCAGTTGAAACAGTGACCTGCTCAGAGGCAGTCACTTAAGTTTTGATGAGATTAAGACCTTTATTTAACAGAGTGCAAACTGAAATCAGTTTAGTCTGTGGCTAGGAAAGTTAAGTCGCTCAGTCGTGTCCGACTCTTTGCGACCCCGTGGACTGTAGCCCACCAGGCTCCTCCACTCATAGGAAAAAGAACCAAAACCAATCTGGGTCTCGAGATCCTCATCTGTAACGGCAGGAGAGGGCTGTTTGGACTCCTTCTACTTCTGCAATTGGGAGGTTTGTTGACAACCAACTGGCCAAGCAGGTGAGGACTATGCCTCCCCCACACCAAAACACTTGAACCATTCAACAAGTCAATTACTGATCAAATCAACCAATATCACACCAAGAGTACTGATAATAAGAAACTAAGACTTACACTAACAACAGTAAAGAATCAAGGGGAAGTAAGTCTCCAGGAATAGCAGAAGCTGCCCCCTGCCAGGTATCACTAATTTCTCAGCCACCCTCTCCTCTCAGACTCCAGTTCATCTCCGTCCCCCAGCTATCTGTCATGGATGTGGTACTCGCGTTCTTCCCTGCCACCGTTCTCCCCTGTGCAAAAGGAAACTGAGACAGGGAGCAATGAGGGGGTGGGCTGCAGGAGCCATTAACAAAGCTAAACTAACAGCCTAGGCCGCTAATGCCTCACACCTCCCACAATTCCTCGACTGCTCAGAGTCCCGTTCCCTCGACCTCCACCTCAAACCATACCCCGGAGGTAAGTGCTAGTAATGGGCCCCCGCGCACCCGAAGCGACCCCTATCTCGAACCCACCGCTCTAGAAGTCTGCAAGGCCTGGAACCACGAAGCCTAAAAGCAAACTCCCCGGCAACCCCGGAAGACCCCTCCCACGAGCGCCCACCAGCCACTCGCCCCCCCGTCGCGCCTACCTCTACGGCACCGAGCCTACTCCTCCTCGGTTCACCACACCAAGCCTGCCCCGAAGCACCGCAGTACCCTGAGACTAAGGGTCTTCTTCACACCCACCCCCTCAGCCGCGGCCGCCGCCGGAAGCGCCCTGCGTCTCCACGCCACCGTCGTGAGGTCACTTCCGGCGCGACGCTTCGGAACCCGGGGGCGGGGCGCCCGGGAAATTTGAGAATTCGGAAACAATAACTGCTGGGACCCGCTGTGTGGCCTTCCAGAACCGCGCCTGCTAGGCCTGGTTCCCTGTGCCCTGGCTACCTATTTCGAGTGGAGTCCGGATTCGAGTTGGAATCCTGCTTGCGTCCCAGGCTCGGTTGCTGAGGAGCTCTCTTCCCTCTCGTAGTATTGATGGAAAGCTCCGATTTTCCTTCCAGTTCCTCTCATGCTAATCGGCGAACCAGAGCGGAAGACTTTGGCTAGGAGGCTGCCTCTGTTCTCATGGTCCCTATCCTCGATCAGTTGCAGCTGTGGGATGCAATTAGTAGTCCCCCGTGATGGATTAAAGGGAAAAAATTCCCTTCGTGGTCTTAGTGGTTGATCTTCAAAGTTTATCAGCTTCAGCTCGTTTTGGGCTTAGTGTCAGCCAATCTGTGCTTGAATACTTTTCCCCACTCCCACCCCTAGTACTCAGTACATGGGAAAGTGCCACTCTCCTTCCTGTGGCATTTTAGAGTCTCGGTCGCCTTGATTTTGAAAAAAGCAGCCATTTAGGATCAAGACTGAATGTAATGAGGAAGTTTATAGTTGCCAAGGTCATCTTGAAGCCTGACACCTGGTTTAGGAACCACTGCTTGAGCAGGCAGCATAGAGGAGGGCAGGGGTTCCAAATTTGGCTCTGCAAAATAAGCCGAAGAACTTCAAAATTTTTTCTGTTTTCAAGAACTGTCCCTTTCCTTCCTCTGACACTAAAGATTCTGTTTTAGTAGGTCTGGAGAGTCCATGGCATCTGTTATTTTAAAGGTTTCTTCCAGTCAATTCTTAGCAAACCAAGGTTTGGGAACTCCTGGTGTATCAGACTCAGAGTTGAATCTTTGCTCTACCTTTTCTTTTTAATTATTATTATCATTTTACAAAGGAGTTGTGCCTCTCTGGACATAATAGCTAACAGTTACTGTGAAATTAATGAGATTTGCTGACCATGATTGATATTCCACACACACAAAAGGTTGTTAATTCTCTTGTGCCTCCTTTTGGTTATGGTCCTATGCACGTGTGCTCTGTCGCTTCAGTATAATCTACTCCAAATTATTTTTTAAACGCACAGGAGAATCAACCTTTCATTTTGTTCTCTGTAGCAAACACTGCTGTAACCCCAGAGGTCAGTTGGATATTATGCCTACTCTTGCATCCCCATCACCTTGCACTGCTGCTGCTAAGTCGCTTTAGTCGTGTCCGACTCTGTGCGACCCCATAGACGGCAGCCCACCAAGCTCTGCCATCCCTGAGATTCTCCAGGCAAGAACACTGGAGTGGGTTGCCAGTTCCTTCTCCAATACATGAACGTGAAAAGTGAAAGTGAAGTAGCTCAGTCGTGTCCGACTCTTCCCGACCCCGTGGACTGCAGCCCACCAGGCTCCTCCGTCCATGGGATTTTCCAGGCAAGAGTACTGGAGTGGGTTGCCATTGCCTTCTCTGATCCCCTTGCACAGTGCCTGCCAAATAGTAGGTTCTAAAATAAATGTGTATTGAATGAATGAAAGGATTGTCCAGAGATCCTCTATATAGACTTTCCCTGAAGCTCAAACTGGGAGTCTCTAGTCAGATCTGAAGTCTGAGCTGGTCAGCCACTAAACTTTGGAAAAGATCAACCACTGCCTTAATTCTACTAAATGAATTGCTCTGCCTAGAGAATTCTGCTGTATTGTTTTCGAACTTTGACCTCATGGAAAGATCAATCACCCAGACTTTTAAGTTTCTTAAAGCTTTTAAGAATCATTGAGTTTCTCCTTTGATCTACAGAGAATGGCAAATACATTCAGAATTGGAATGGAGAATCATTGTTTCACACATTGTTTTATACAAATGGTATGTTTTCTCAGCAGAATTGGGGATGTTCACTAATTGCACAAAAAATTCAGATTAAAGATCAGCATCTTATAGAGTTAGGGAAGCCGGGGAGTCACGCTATAAAGTCCTTTCAAACTCCTTGTCCTTGCTACAACCACCATATATACAGACTGATTCAGTGTGTTAAAACTGAACACTGATTGGGACAAGAAATACACACTATGTGCCTGAAACATACTGTTGTACAAGATAGCAAAGACGCTATCAAAAACTACTACATTTTTGTTAAATTAACTCAGATGCCAACTTGAGGCTTCCATTGGTCAAAAGTAGGACAGTATGGGCATCAATAATAACAATAGAAATTCATTAAATATATTTATTAAGATCCATGTGTCACTAATGATAATTTTTGAAAACTTAATTGGAAACATTTAATTGTATACCTGGTGCTCTCACTCCTATTCAAGAGAAATGAAAAATTTATATTAAAAAAACACAACAGTACCCGAATATGCTTGGCAGCCTGAGACTGGCAGTAGGCATTACCATCCCAGGACAACATTTTGGCATCCAGAAAAAGTTATATAGAGTTTGGAAGCGGAGGAATCCAGGCTGATTACAACAGAGGCACTTGTTATGGTTATACCCATTTGAGGATTGTCATCAGCAAAAACCATACTAGAAATTGATTTCAGAACTCCTCTACCTCATAGCAATTGATAGCATATAAAATTGCTTACTAATAGCACAGAGAAACAGTATTTTTTTTTTTAAGTACAGAGACTTTCCTGGTGATCCAGTGGTTAAGAATCAGTCTGCCAATTCAGGAGATAAGGGCTCGAACGATTCCAGGTCTGGGAAGATTCCACATGCTGTGGGACAACTAAGCCCATGCACCACAACTACTGAGCCCACACTATAGAGCCTCAGGCTCCACAACAAGAGAAGCCCCCACAGTGAGAAGCCCACGCACTGCCACTAGATAGTAACCCCCACTTGCCACTACCAGAGAAAGCCTACACACAGCCATGAGGACCCAGCACAACCAAAAATAAAATTAAAATAAATTTTAAAATATAAATAAAATTTGCATTCCATAGTTCTTTGATTGGTTCAGTAAGCATTTGTAGAGGAGCTGCCTACTAAGTGTCCTGCACTGTGCTAGGAACTGGGATAGGAATAAAGCACTGCTTTCAAGGAAGGAAAAACAAAGAATTACAGATGAGCATGATACAAAAGCACAGAGCACCAAGAAACCACATAAAACAAGGAAGTGGGAGAAGCAGGCACAGACGGGAGCACAGGGTTTCCTAGATGTGACATCTAAGCTGATGTACAAAGGATGAACAGGAATTAAGTAGGTGAAACTTGGAGAAAGATCATTTCAGTAAAGGGAGAGTTACATAGAAGGCCAAGGAAGTGTGCGTTAGCACAGCCCACCCAGGGAAACACAGGAAGTTCAGCTTGGAAGGAGCATAAATGTAAAGGGAGGAAGTGATGATAGATAGATCCCGAAAGTTAGGCAGGAGCCAGATCCACGAGAGCCTTCCGGGCTATCAAGAGCTTGGATTTATGCCAAGGGCAATGGGAAACAAATGCAGAATTTTAAGCAAAGAAATGTCCTAGTCAGACTTATGTTATGGAGAAGGGACTTAAGAGAAACAAGACTGGTGGGAGTGAGATCAGATGAGAAATGGCAATAATTCACACTAAGGCCTTAGCAAGTCAGGCTGATAAGGAGAAGACAGTTTATAAAGATGTTTAGGAGAAGTAGAATCAATGCCTAGGTTTATGGCTAAGACTGAAGATTGTTTGATGGTGCTGTTTGCTAACATACTGAATAGAAGAGGATGAAGATCTTATAGATAAACAGTAAAATGATAAAATCTGGTCTGCTAATGTTACGTTTAAGGTACTACGGGAGCAGTTAAAATCCTTAGATTTGGGACACTGGCAGCTTTGCTCTTGACTCACTCTGTAGGTAGATTCCACTCTGATTTTCCTTGAGTCAAGACTTTTCTGTGGTGTTCAAGTGACAGACTGCTCAGAGCTCACACCCCTCCTTCCAGACCTGCTCCATTTTGCCCTAACTNCCCCAGCTATCTGTCATGGATGTGGTACTCGCGTTCTTCCCTGCCACCGTTCTCCCCTGTGCAAAAGGAAACTGAGACAGGGAGCAATGAGGGGGTGGGCTGCAGGAGCCATTAACAAAGCTAAACTAACAGCCTAGGCCGCTAATGCCTCACACCTCCCACAATTCCTCGACTGCTCAGAGTCCCGTTCCCTCGACCTCCACCTCAAACCATACCCCGGAGGTAAGTGCTAGTAATGGGCCCCCGCGCACCCGAAGCGACCCCTATCTCGAACCCACCGCTCTAGAAGTCTGCAAGGCCTGGAACCACGAAGCCTAAAAGCAAACTCCCCGGCAACCCCGGAAGACCCCTCCCACGAGCGCCCACCAGCCACTCGCCCCCCCGTCGCGCCTACCTCTACGGCACCGAGCCTACTCCTCCTCGGTTCACCACACCAAGCCTGCCCCGAAGCACCGCAGTACCCTGAGACTAAGGGTCTTCTTCACACCCACCCCCTCAGCCGCGGCCGCCGCCGGAAGCGCCCTGCGTCTCCACGCCACCGTCGTGAGGTCACTTCCGGCGCGACGCTTCGGAACCCGGGGGCGGGGCGCCCGGGAAATTTGAGAATTCGGAAACAATAACTGCTGGGACCCGCTGTGTGGCCTTCCAGAACCGCGCCTGCTAGGCCTGGTTCCCTGTGCCCTGGCTACCTATTTCGAGTGGAGTCCGGATTCGAGTTGGAATCCTGCTTGCGTCCCAGGCTCGGTTGCTGAGGAGCTCTCTTCCCTCTCGTAGTATTGATGGAAAGCTCCGATTTTCCTTCCAGTTCCTCTCATGCTAATCGGCGAACCAGAGCGGAAGACTTTGGCTAGGAGGCTGCCTCTGTTCTCATGGTCCCTATCCTCGATCAGTTGCAGCTGTGGGATGCAATTAGTAGTCCCCCGTGATGGATTAAAGGGAAAAAATTCCCTTCGTGGTCTTAGTGGTTGATCTTCAAAGTTTATCAGCTTCAGCTCGTTTTGGGCTTAGTGTCAGCCAATCTGTGCTTGAATACTTTTCCCCACTCCCACCCCTAGTACTCAGTACATGGGAAAGTGCCACTCTCCTTCCTGTGGCATTTTAGAGTCTCGGTCGCCTTGATTTTGAAAAAAGCAGCCATTTAGGATCAAGACTGAATGTAATGAGGAAGTTTATAGTTGCCAAGGTCATCTTGAAGCCTGACACCTGGTTTAGGAACCACTGCTTGAGCAGGCAGCATAGAGGAGGGCAGGGGTTCCAAATTTGGCTCTGCAAAATAAGCCGAAGAACTTCAAAATTTTTTCTGTTTTCAAGAACTGTCCCTTTCCTTCCTCTGACACTAAAGATTCTGTTTTAGTAGGTCTGGAGAGTCCATGGCATCTGTTATTTTAAAGGTTTCTTCCAGTCAATTCTTAGCAAACCAAGGTTTGGGAACTCCTGGTGTATCAGACTCAGAGTTGAATCTTTGCTCTACCTTTTCTTTTTAATTATTATTATCATTTTACAAAGGAGTTGTGCCTCTCTGGACATAATAGCTAACAGTTACTGTGAAATTAATGAGATTTGCTGACCATGATTGATATTCCACACACACAAAAGGTTGTTAATTCTCTTGTGCCTCCTTTTGGTTATGGTCCTATGCACGTGTGCTCTGTCGCTTCAGTATAATCTACTCCAAATTATTTTTTAAACGCACAGGAGAATCAACCTTTCATTTTGTTCTCTGTAGCAAACACTGCTGTAACCCCAGAGGTCAGTTGGATATTATGCCTACTCTTGCATCCCCATCACCTTGCACTGCTGCTGCTAAGTCGCTTTAGTCGTGTCCGACTCTGTGCGACCCCATAGACGGCAGCCCACCAAGCTCTGCCATCCCTGAGATTCTCCAGGCAAGAACACTGGAGTGGGTTGCCAGTTCCTTCTCCAATACATGAACGTGAAAAGTGAAAGTGAAGTAGCTCAGTCGTGTCCGACTCTTCCCGACCCCGTGGACTGCAGCCCACCAGGCTCCTCCGTCCATGGGATTTTCCAGGCAAGAGTACTGGAGTGGGTTGCCATTGCCTTCTCTGATCCCCTTGCACAGTGCCTGCCAAATAGTAGGTTCTAAAATAAATGTGTATTGAATGAATGAAAGGATTGTCCAGAGATCCTCTATATAGACTTTCCCTGGAGCTCAAACTGGGAGTCTCTAGTCAGATCTGAAGTCTGAGCTGGTCAGCCACTAAACTTTGGAAAAGATCAACCACTGCCTTAATTCTACTAAATGAATTGCTCTGCCTAGAGAATTCTGCTGTATTGTTTTCGAACTTTGACCTCATGGAAAGATCAATCACCCAGACTTTTAAGTTTCTTAAAGCTTTTAAGAATCATTGAGTTTCTCCTTTGATCTACAGAGAATGGCAAATACATTCAGAATTGGAATGGAGAATCATTGTTTCACACATTGTTTTATACAAATGGTATGTTTTCTCAGCAGAATTGGGGATGTTCACTAATTGCACAAAAAATTCAGATTAAAGATCAGCATCTTATAGAGTTAGGGAAGCCGGGGAGTCACGCTATAAAGTCCTTTCAAACTCCTTGTCCTTGCTACAACCACCATATATACAGACTGATTCAGTGTGTTAAAACTGAACACTGATTGGGACAAGAAATACACACTATGTGCCTGAAACATACTGTTGTACAAGATAGCAAAGACGCTATCAAAAACTACTACATTTTTGTTAAATTAACTCAGATGCCAACTTGAGGCTTCCATTGGTCAAAAGTAGGACAGTATGGGCATCAATAATAACAATAGAAATTCATTAAATATATTTATTAAGATCCATGTGTCACTAATGATAATTTTTGAAAACTTAATTGGAAACATTTAATTGTATACCTGGTGCTCTCACTCCTATTCAAGAGAAATGAAAAATTTATATTAAAAAAACACAACAGTACCCGAATATGCTTGGCAGCCTGAGACTGGCAGTAGGCATTACCATCCCAGGACAACATTTTGGCATCCAGAAAAAGTTATATAGAGTTTGGAAGCGGAGGAATCCAGGCTGATTACAACAGAGGCACTTGTTATGGTTATACCCATTTGAGGATTGTCATCAGCAAAAACCATACTAGAAATTGATTTCAGAACTCCTCTACCTCATAGCAATTGATAGCATATAAAATTGCTTACTAATAGCACAGAGAAACAGTATTTTTTTTTTAAGTACAGAGACTTTCCTGGTGATCCAGTGGTTAAGAATCAGTCTGCCAATTCAGGAGATAAGGGCTCGAACGATTCCAGGTCTGGGAAGATTCCACATGCTGTGGGACAACTAAGCCCATGCACCACAACTACTGAGCCCACACTATAGAGCCTCAGGCTCCACAACAAGAGAAGCCCCCACAGTGAGAAGCCCACGCACTGCCACTAGATAGTAACCCCCACTTGCCACTACCAGAGAAAGCCTACACACAGCCATGAGGACCCAGCACAACCAAAAATAAAATTAAAATAAATTTTAAAATATAAATAAAATTTGCATTCCATAGTTCTTTGATTGGTTCAGTAAGCATTTGTAGAGGAGCTGCCTACTAAGTGTCCTGCACTGTGCTAGGAACTGGGATAGGAATAAAGCACTGCTTTCAAGGAAGGAAAAACAAAGAATTACAGATGAGCATGATACAAAAGCACAGAGCACCAAGAAACCACATAAAACAAGGAAGTGGGAGAAGCAGGCACAGACGGGAGCACAGGGTTTCCTAGATGTGACATCTAAGCTGATGTACAAAGGATGAACAGGAATTAAGTAGGTGAAACTTGGAGAAAGATCATTTCAGTAAAGGGAGAGTTACATAGAAGGCCAAGGAAGTGTGCGTTAGCACAGCCCACCCAGGGAAACACAGGAAGTTCAGCTTGGAAGGAGCATAAATGTAAAGGGAGGAAGTGATGATAGATAGATCCCGAAAGTTAGGCAGGAGCCAGATCCACGAGAGCCTTCCGGGCTATCAAGAGCTTGGATTTATGCCAAGGGCAATGGGAAACAAATGCAGAATTTTAAGCAAAGAAATGTCCTAGTCAGACTTATGTTATGGAGAAGGGACTTAAGAGAAACAAGACTGGTGGGAGTGAGATCAGATGAGAAATGGCAATAATTCACACTAAGGCCTTAGCAAGTCAGGCTGATAAGGAGAAGACAGTTTATAAAGATGTTTAGGAGAAGTAGAATCAATGCCTAGGTTTATGGCTAAGACTGAAGATTGTTTGATGGTGCTGTTTGCTAACATACTGAATAGAAGAGGATGAAGATCTTATAGATAAACAGTAAAATGATAAAATCTGGTCTGCTAATGTTACGTTTAAGGTACTACGGGAGCAGTTAAAATCCTTAGATTTGGGACACTGGCAGCTTTGCTCTTGACTCACTCTGTAGGTAGATTCCACTCTGATTTTCCTTGAGTCAAGACTTTTCTGTGGTGTTCAAGTGACAGACTGCTCAGAGCTCACACCCCTCCTTCCAGACCTGCTCCATTTTGCCTTCCTAGGATTCCCTAACTGTCTCCCAAATGGCTCCAAGCCCACCTTCAGCCTGTAGACAAGCCTCTTCCCTAAGCCTGTCCTCCTGATGGTGAACCTCACCATCATACAATGCCCCCAAGCCCAAGGAGTAGCTAGAAATGGGACTACTTGGGAGGAGTGAGGCTGAAGAGTGGAAATTCAGGCTGAGATGAACACACGTGTGAATCTCAGACACCCCTCACCATAGAAGGGAGCAGGAAGGAAAGAGGAAGGGATAGGGGCCCCCGTGTGTCCTCTGGCCCTGGCCATGCACCCAGGAGTGGGTCATTTTATAGTCTGGAACATGTGGCCATCTGCTGGGAAACTGGATCTATAGATCTGGAGCTCAGGAGAGAGATATGAGGTTTAGAATTCATCAATAATCAGGCAGTAATTGCATTTCCAATAATGGAGTATCCAAGGATAACACATAGCATAAGAAGGGTCAAAGGCCAAAGGAAGAACTTCGAAGGACACCAACATTTACAGGATACACACAGGAAGTAAGTGTTTTGGGGATAATGTTTTGTAGGTAAAACCAATGAATAGCACCCACTTGCCTTTCTTGATCTATGCTGCTAAGTCACTTCAGTTGTGTCCGACTCTGTGCGACCCCATAGACAGTAGCCCACCAGGCTCCCCCATCCCTGGGATTCTCCAGGCAAGAACACTGGGTTTCTATTTCCTTCTCCAATGCATGCAGGTGAAAAGTGAAAGTGAAGTCGCTCAGTCATGTCCGACTCTTCGTGATCCCATGGACTGCAGCACACCAGGCTCCTCTGTCCATGGGATTTTCCAGGCAAAAGTACTGGAGTGGGGTGCCATTGCCTTCTCCATTCCTGACTATAGGAAGGAGCAATTGTTTTAACAAAGACTTGCTTCTGCCTTAATGTGTTTTTGGCCACTTTAACAGTCTCTATCAAGGATATCAACCATCAAAGAATTAAACAAAGTCTTAGGTCAGTAACAGCACAATACTCATCTATAGTTCTTGACTTGACAGTATCTGTCATGGAGTTCTAGAATGGAAGAGATGAAAGGAAACCTTTGAAATTACCTACTTCATCCCCCATTGTATGGGTAAGGGCTTAGCAAATTAATGGTGGATTCAACATTGGGACTCAGGTCTCCATGACTTATATGTAGGCATAACATGCCCCAATCTGCCTAAAACCGTCCCAGTTCACACCTATTACTCATAATAATTATCACCTACCTTTATCTTTAAATATGTTCTGGTTAGACAAAAAGTTCCATAGTCACCTTATTTATATAGCATAAATTTTAGGGCCAATCAAGCATTGTTATTTATTTATATGATTATTTATCTTTTATGTGATCTCAAAGGTTTAAGTGTCTTAAACTCTTACACATCATTTTATAAGTGAGGTAACTAACATGTGAAAACAGGTTCCAGACCATAAAATGCTAAACAAAGATAAAGATTAAAAATAAAAACCTTAGATTAGGCAAGAGTTTCTTAAATATGACACCAAAAGCCCAACAACAAAAGTCAGTCAGTTCAGTCACTCAGTCACATCCTACTCTTTGATTGCAGCACACCAGGCTTCCCTGTCTTATCACCAGCTCCCAGAGCTTGCTCAAACTCATTTCCATAGAGTCAGTGATGCCATCCAACCATTTTATTCTCTGTTGTCCCCTTTTCCTCCTGCCTTCAATCTTTCCCAGCATCAATGCCTTTTCCAATGAGTCAGGTCTTTGCATCAGGTGGCCAAAGTATTGGAGCTTCAACTTCAGCATCAGTCCTTCCAATGAATATTCAAGGTTGATTTCCTTTAGGATTGACTGGTTTGATTTTCTTACAGTCCAAGGGACTCTCAAGAGTCTTCTCCAACACGACAGTTGAAAAGCATCAGTTCTTCAGTGCTCAGCTTTCTTTATGGTCCAATAACAAAAGTAAAAATAGATAAGTTGTACTTTATCAGAATGAAGGAAAATTGGGGCTTTGAAGGACATATCAAGAGAGTTAAAAGATGTCCCATAGAATAGGGGGAAATATCTGCAAATTATATATCTGATAGGGATATAGTGTCCAGAATAAATAACTCTCACACCTTAACAACAAGGAAATGAACAACTCAATTTAACAATGGGCAAAGTACTTGATAGACAACATCAAGTCTATCATGGAAGCTAATGGGGAAATGGATTTATCTCATAGGACTTTGTCTCACTCTCAAGCTTCTTGTAAATTCCTCATTTCATTAAACAAGAACTCCCCAAAGAAATGAATCCAGATTTGTCAAGGGATAGTTTTGCATTTTGGCTGAAATCATCTAAGAATTGCCTTCCCCTTCTATCTCATTCTGATGAAATAAACTTAGGAATCACTGCAGATGAGGTTGGACTTGGAGGATCACCCCAAGGAGTCTGTGGTCCACCCCTATTGCTAGAAACTTCTCTCCCTCAATGCAATGTCCTCTCTCTTCCTACACCTCTCCCACTACACCCTGTAATCCTTACCATGTCCTTGGTTTTCTATTTTAAGCTTCTTTACCAGTGTCTAAACTAGAAAGAATTATCTTAATTTTTTTTAATGAGACAGGGATAGATATTGAGCAAAGAACAGAGGGCATCTAGAACTGTGGTGGATAATAGGGGAAGGTGTGTTACCCATCTGAAAAGATGTTCAAGAAGAGAACAGGCAGCAACTGTCGCTGGCCAGGCCCCAGCTTCACCTGAGGCCCCTCCCAGCTCCAGCCCTCAGCCTCTGTGTCCTCCCCTTTCTTCCATTTCTGGGATCCTCAGAGAGAAACCAGCTCAGCAACAATTGGCCTTTTCAGATGCTGCCACTGAGTTGCCACTTCTTCCTCCAGTCCTGGGGCTTTCAATAGTTTCAGGAACATCAGCTTCACAATTCTCAGGTTCCCAGACAAGACTAAAGAGTTGCGTGCAGACATACTCATGATTTTCCTCATCTGGTCCTGTGAGTCAACTATTAAAATGTTCAGGAGAGGCAATTTCACTGTGCAGACTGGGAGAGGTGTAGGAGAAGAGAGGACATTGCATTGAGGGAGAGAAGTTTCTAGCAGTAGGGATGGACCACAGACTCCTTGGGGTGATCCTCCAAGTCCAACCTCATCTGCAGTGATTCCTAAGTTTATTTCATCAGAATGAGATAGAAGGGCAAGGCAATTCTCAGATGATTTCAGCCAAAATGCAAAACTATCCCTTGACACAGGTGGACGCAACAGAAGTGCTGGTGGGGAGGAGGTTGGATGGGAAAGCCTCCCAGCTCACCAGGTCTAACAGTCCACAGTCTGGGCTTCCTTCCAGGTTTGTTGTGCTCTTGGGGACTTAGAAGCTAGGTGTCCTCCCCAAGCATATCTCAAGAATCAGACTACTGTGCAGAATGTTTACGCGTTCAGGACACTTGTGCATGTCCCCATGTCTCAGATAAGTGAACACTGCAAGCTGTTTATCTTCTTGCTCTCTTGCTCTCCTCCTCGCTACCACTCACCTCACAGCCATATCCTGACACATCTGATACTCCCTTTGCAAGGGAAGTGCTAGGAAAAGAGTGAAGTCGATGAATAATTTCACATACAGGGTAAAAACATTTGAAAAAGTGATAAACCCAAGAATGCTCTGTTTCACAAGTTTGCATTTTCTTTTTTTTTAATGTATTCATTTATTTACTTGTCTGTGCCAAGTCTCAGCCGCACCATGTGGAATCTTCAATCTTTGTTGCAGTATGTGGTATCTTTTTTAGTTGTGGAACTTCAGTTGCAGCATGTCGGGTCTAGTTCCCTGACCAGGGATCAAGTCCAGGCCCCCTGCACTGGGAGCGTGGAGTCTTAGCCACTGGACTACCAGGAAAGTCCTTCTTTCTTTCTTTTCTTTTTCTAAAGTAGATTGAGAGTNAATCTTTGTTGCAGTATGTGGTATCTTTTTTAGTTGTGGAACTTCAGTTGCAGCATGTCGGGTCTAGTTCCCTGACCAGGGATCAAGTCCAGGCCCCCTGCACTGGGAGCGTGGAGTCTTAGCCACTGGACTACCAGGAAAGTCCTTCTTTCTTTCTTTTCTTTTTCTAAAGTAGATTGAGAGTATTCTGTGAAGGAACCACCAAGAGATGCTCAGGAAAAGTCCCAATAGGGAAATATATCTTTACTCATCACCCAGTCCTTTGGAAAGATCAGTTAGGGGTGTGAACAAGAGAAAAGTAAGCCCAGAGAGGAAAACAAGATGCTCCAAGTCACCCATAAAGTTATCAGAGAGAGTCTGACTAATGAACAAGTATTTATGGTATGCTAACCATGACCTGGATAATCATGATGGTGTGATCACTCATCTAGAGCCAGACATCCTGGAATGTGACGTCAAGTGGGCCTTAGAAAGCATCACTACGAACAAAGCTAGTGGAGTGATGNGATGGCTGGATGGCATCACAGACTCGATGAACGTGAGTCTGAGTGAACTCCAGGAGATGGTGATGGACAGGGAGGCCTGGCATGCTGCAATTCATGGGGTTGCAAAGAGTCAGACACGATTGAGTGACTGAACTGAACTGAACTGAAGGAAGCTTATTGTTGAATAAGGGAAACAAAATTAACATAAGTGTATCAGTTTTTTATTTCTGTGTAAAAAACTCCCCCAAAATTTAATGACTTGAAATAACAATAACTTATTTAGCTCATTACTCTTTGAATTAGTTGGGTTATTGTGTTAATTAGACTAGGCCTGGTTGGTCTTGGCTGGACTCACTTAAGCAAGGTTGACTAGAGTCTGGCTGCTTTAAGGTGGCCTTTACTTGGTTAACTTCTTGTTTCATTTGATCTGTTATCCTCTGGCCGACTCACCTGGATTTGTTCTCATGGTGGTGGCAGGATTCCAAGAGAAGATAGACGTGTGCGAAGTTTATTGAGGCTGGGCTCAGAACTAGGATACCATCACTTTCAGTGCATTCTGTTGACAAAAGGTGGTCATGAGGCCAGCCTAGATTCAAGCGCTGGGGAAATACCTCTTTACAGGAGGAAATGTAGAAAGTCACTTTGCAAGGGACATAGATATAGGAAGGAAAGAAAAATTGGGCCACCATTAACTGACCACTCCTAAGAAGTAACAAGCAAAACAAAATAGTAAATGTTGCTAAGGGCTACTCTGTGCTTAGGGTAGTTGACCAGGTCCCAGTTCTGGGACATGGACATGGCTTTTAGACAGAAGTAGCAAACCATTCAAGTTCAGTTTCACACTGCTGTGTGGACAGGGTCTTATTGCTATTGGTTTGGGTACTTTCAGTGATTTATAACCCAGAAGCCCAAGCCAATCATTCTTTCAACCAAATTTGTTAAAATGCTAAGACACACTTTTCAAGTGGCTATGCACTTGGAAAGGATACCCCAACTTCTACATCCCAGACAACACTGGCCTGGCTTGTAAGCTCACTGCTGGAGGTGACATCGCCCCAATCCAAGACCCTCTTTGAAGTTGGAGATATCTTTACTCTCTGTGCCCAAGACAACTTCACCCCAGATGCTAAAACCTCCACCCCAGCAGAGCTTATGGACTGCCTCTCCTAAAGCCATACTGGACACAGGACATTTCTGCTTTTCTTTGGTACTAAGGATTTCTATTCTATTCTATTATATTCCTCAAGTCTTCTGTCTGCTTAGCCCATGATCCTGGTATATTCCTTGCCAAAACGTAGACCCCCTATACTCTCAAGCTTAAAGAGAAATCTGACAGAGGTTAATACTGTCTGTGCCATTCTAAAGCTTAGTGGACATTATGGAGGCAGTTGTCTTAGGTCGGTCAACTCCAGGGCCACCCTGGGAAGAAAAGCATTCACTCCCCAGTGCCTCCTCCTGCTACTCTCCTCCAGCTTTCCAGCACAACTTTCTGTCTTGTGTCTCCGACACTACAACTATTCCTACCCCTGCCTTCATACAATACCACTAACCTTTATGTTTACTTTGCTAACTTATCAGATCATATCCTCCAACAACATTCAGACCTACCACCTTGAACTCAGCATATTTCTAATATACTCCACAATGCCACCAAGATATTTCTACAAACTCCAAAAAGTTCAGATCTGTGTTTGGCTCAACATCCAAAAAAACGAAGATCATGGCATCTGGTCCCATCGCTTCATGGGAAATAGATGGAGAAACAGTGGAAACAGTGACAGCTTTTATTTTTCTGGGCTCCAAAATCACTGCTGATGGTGATTGCAGCCATGAAATTAAAAGATGCTTACTCCTTGGAAGGAAAGTTATGACCAACCTAGACAATATATTCAAAAGCAGAGACATTACTTTGCCAACTAAAGTCCGTCTAGTCAAGGCTATGGTTTTTCCAGTGGTCATGTATGAATGTGAGAGTTGGACTGTGAAGAAGGCTGAGTGCTGAAGAATTGATGCTTTTGAACTGTGGTGTTGGAGAAGACTCTTGAGAGTCCCTTGGACTGCAAGGAGATCCAACCAGTCCATTCTGAAGGATTTCAGCCCTGGGATTTCTTTGAAAGGAATGATGCTAAAGCTGAAACTCCAGTACCTTGGCCACCTCATGCAAAGAGTTGACTCATTGGAAAAGATTCTGATGCTGGAAGGGATTGGGGGCAGGAGGAGAAAGGGCCGACAGAGGATGAGATGGCTGGATGGCATCACTGACTCGATGGGTGTGAGTCTGAGTGAACTCCGCGAGTTGGTGATGGACAGGGAGGCCTCGCGTGCTGCAATTCATGGGTTGCAAAGAATCGGACATGACTGAGCGACTGAACTGAACTGAACTGAATGCTTAAATAATAAAACAATGTAATTTGTTGGAACTACTGCAACCAACTAGTCTTATTTCCTCAATATAATCAACCTGTACTATATACTTTTTTACATTAAAGTTATTAATTGTGCACCAATCTGATCCAGAAATTAATTTCCATGAATGAGCCTAATCATAATGGCAGCTAGTAGCAAGTTTAGTAGAATACACTAAGAGACGAGACCTCACCAGTATATTTGGATAGACAAAAGAGAAATCCAGCAGTAAGTTACATTTCCTGAACTAGCTGCTGAATCTAAAAAAATGAGCTATCTCTATATAAAAAGTCAAGTTTTCTGACTATTAAAATTAAAAATAGTTAAAAGAATTAAAATGCTTCCCTGGTAGCTCAGTCAGTAAAAAATCTGTCTGCAATGCAGGAGACCTGGATTTGATTGTTGGGTCAGGAAGCTCCCCTGGACAAGGAAATGGCAATCCACTCTAGTATTCGTGCCTGGAGAATCCAATGGACAGAGGAACCTGGCAGGCTACAGTCCATGGGGTCTCAAGAGTCAAACACGACTAGCGACTAAACCACCACCAAAAGAATTAAAAGGTAATTCAGTAGCCCTTTTCATAGGCATGATCTTGACTGAAAGGTCTTGCAGTTGAGGTGTCCACTTCCATGAAGTCCTTGTCTCTGGACAACAAAGGTCCTGGATATCCTGACTTGGTCACTTGGTATATTCTGACAAGTGTCTGTGATGAAACTTTTTGATGTTCCTTCAAGAAGACTGAGTTGGGACCTTTAGGCAAATGCAAGGAAACAAAACAGAAACTACTTGAGAATGATAAGACTGAATGGCTCCAGTTAATTTATTTTAATACTCAACTATACTAGCATGAGGAAAGTAGAATCTCTGTTGAGAATAATACACATAAGTCTATAACGCTTTCATCAGCCATTTATGCCATTAAGTATTTTTATGATTGTCCCTTTACCAGTGTTGTGTTATTATTGTCATATGTTTTCTTGTTACTAATTGTCAGGGGATGTTCAACTTTAAGGAATCCAATATGTTGCCCTTTTCTTCCTTTGTGTGCCATTTCTCAACGATTCTCTATTCCTTATCAGTTCCTATTCCAGGAACGAGTAGCACTGCATGCAGGTCTCAGGACTGAGATCATGGGAAAGGGTACCTGCTTGGATTCCTTTCAGTAACTCCCTTCAATGACTCTTTTCAGCATCAGCCACCTTGTATGTATTAGACTATCCATTTTGTTTCAATTGATGGGATTTCATCCTTTGTAATGGCTGAGTAATCATTTTAGTAAAGATATATAAGTCTGCATTTCTGCTAATAAAATACCCTTGTTCCACTAGAGACTTGGGTCCCCGAGTCATTCTTTCTCTTTCTCTCTCTCCCTCTGGCTAATTTTCTAGAGCATAGAAACCTGCCCAGCTCACTTTCCTGCATGGGTTTTCAAGACCTCTTCGAGAGGACGCCCTGTGCCTCCATGAGTGGTACAGGCCCTGTCCTAGGGCTTTATTGGTTCTCTGCATAACCCAGGGAATTCTGGCCTCTTTCTTTTGCTTTCTTATCATCGATTCTGGACCACCAGGTTCTAGTCCATTAAAGGACCGCAACAAGTAGTGCCCGAACAGGAACCCGGTATACGTGATATTTTGGACGGAGTGACTCCAGACCTGTTGAGGTTGGGACCTATTGAGGTCTGTAAGTACTAAGACAACAGTCAAACAGCTGGAAAGCCCCATCATTTTTCTACTTTGAAGTGAAGTAAAGTCACTCAGTCGTGTCCGACTCTTTGCGACCCCATGGGCTATAGCTTGCCAGGCTCCTCGGTCCATGGAATTTTCCAGGCAAGAATACTGGAATCGGTTACCATTTCCTTCTCCAGGGAATCTTCCCAACCCAGGGATTGAACCCAGGTCTCCTGCATTGTAAGCAGATGCTTTTACCTCTACTTCATCGTTTATTTAAAGTTCAAAGACTTTCAGTTTCAGGCAAACAAATAGCGGCTTATCTCCAAATGACATTTTGAAAATGGAAAACTATCTTGACTGTAGTAATTGTAGTCATCTTATTCTTGCTGTTTGCTTTTTATGTCTGTAACTATTAATGATTTTTATATCTAAATGGCTTAGACATTTAAGTTACAAATGATTATTCATGCTCCTGCAGTTTCCACTAGCTATTACTCAGGGCCCCTAGATCAGAGACCCTGTATATAAAGATAAGGAGAATATATTGCCTCAACAATTTAAGGCCTATGCCCCTTCCCAGCAGGAAGAGGTTATAAAATGATTTCTCCACCCCTTTCCCTGACAACCATATTCTCCTAAAAACAGGAGAAAATGAGTCAAAGCTTAAGCAGACAGTCCAGGGCCCTATAAAAAAGAAGCATTCTTACTCATGCTTTCCTTAAGCCCTGTGCAACAATGTATCTTACCGAAAAACTGACCTTTCTTTACCTCCAGAACTAATGATTACACAACACAGTGTCTTACTCATAAAAATGCTTTTCTTAGGCTCTGTGTTAATGATTATAATTGTAACAAATCTTGCCTAAAAACTTGTATCTCAAGACTTGTACCCCTGATTGCACAGCAACAATATGTCTTGCCCAGAGACGTTATCTAGAACCTGTTCTCCCTGGCTAATCTTGTGCCGAAGTTATCTCTGGATGTATGTCTTGAGAAAGGGCCTAATAAAACTCTTACAGCATTCAGGTATTCTTTTTACCTATTCTCAACAACTAATTAAAAATATATATAAGGTCCCACTTAAACTAATGAGACAAGTACTCTTTCTACCCCCTTTTTTATATCTATGAAAGAAGCTTTCTCTGTTCTTTGAGACAATAGAAGCTCAAATACAATGCCCTCCTTTATGGCATGAACAATTAAAAGTTACCCTTGAAGCTTGAGATCAAATTACTCAAGGAGAACCTAAAGGTAGTTACACTAAGATATTACAAGGACCTAATGAAACCTATTTGAGAAGGAAATGGCAACCCACTCCAGTGTTCTTGCCTGGAGAATCCCAGGGACGGGGGAGCCTGGTGGGCTGCCGTCTCTGGGGTCACAGAGTCAGACACGACTAAAGCAACTTAGCAGCAATGAAACCTATGCTGATTTTCTAGCTAAAAACTGCTATTTCCCATAGTGTGATTGGAAAAAAAACCAATATACAACCAGAAAAACTGCTTGCATATGAAAATACAAATTAAAAATGTCAAAAAGCTATAGCTCCAATTCGTGAGATTGGGACTATTATTGATTATTTGAAGGCTTGTCACAATCCAGGATAAAAAACTCAATAAATGCAAATGCTAGCTGAAACAATGACTGCTTACTTTAAAAGGGGAAATAAAAGATGTTTTACATGTGTGGTTAAGAACCATTTAAAAAAAGACTGCCCTAAGAAGACTAACAAAAAACCTCCAAAAATCTGCCCTCGCTGCCATAGGAAAATGCATTGGGTCAAAGATTGTAAATCTAAATTTGATATTAAAGAAAAACCTATTCCAAGAAATTCCAAATAGGGGACCCCCCAGGTTCCGTTCAACAAAAACCAGGGACAAATTCCATCTTTTCCCTTAAACCCTCAACATCCAGCAGTGCTGCCATCGACATACCAGCCCTAAATAATTTTCTCCTTTACCCTCAAACAGTCCCTTCTAAAATACCTGCCAGACTTTTTGGTCCCCTGCTCCTACAAACCTTTGGTCTTTTACTTGGCCAATCTAGTTTGACTTCTAAAGGAATTACTGTTCACCCTGGAGTAATTGATTCAGATTATAAAAGAGAAGTTTAAACTATGATATCGTCTCAGATTCTATGACAATTCAAAAAGGGGGACAAAATTGCTCAATTACTTCTTTTACCTTACATTTCTATTAACTCCTCTAATGCTGTACAGACAGGTGGTTTCGACAGTACAGATCAAAAATAATCCTTATGGACATCATTGGTATCTAAATATGCCTGATCAAATATAAATATCAAAATTAATGGTAAAAGATTTTCTGGCCTCCTCAACATTGGATCTGATATTACTATTATATCCAAACATTTATGGCCCCAATCCTGGCCTATACAAAAAATCACTTGCCAAATTGCAGAAATTTCTCAAACCAAAGTACAAGAGGCTTATCAGAGTACTCGAATTTATCCATGTGAGAGGCCAGAAGGCCAACCTGCAACATTAAGACCTTATGTGATAGATACACCCCTTAATCTAATAAAAAGAGATTTACTTATGCAATGACAAACTCGTATATACATTCCACACTTTTCTTAGGGGCCACTGCTCATTTAACAAACAAAACAATTATTAAAATAACTTTTAAAAAAATGACGAGCCTATTTAGACAGAGCAATGACCCCTTACAAAAGGAAAATTACACACTGCTAAAAAAATTATAATTTCCTGACTTTCTTGTTATTCATTATATAGATGACATATTATTTTTACCTCCACCTGTTTTAGAAACTTAACACATATTTTGTATAGCTCAACAATGCTTTGGGTTAATCATTGCCCCTGAAAAAATTCAAACCTCTATGACTTACCAGTACTTAGGATTTGTTGTTAATAGACAACATATTACTCCCTAACTAACACAGATTCATACTGATAAATTATCCACCTTAAATGATTTTCAAAAACTTTTCGGTGATATAAATTGGATTAGGCCCTCTTTGAACATTGCTAATTATCAACTAACTAATCTATTTAATACTTTAAAAGGAGATCCTAATCTAAATAGCCCTCGATCACTTTCTCAAGAAGCATGAGAAAAACTCTATTTAGTGCAAAATAAACTACAAAAACATTTTCTTACCTGCATTACACTAGATTTACCTTTAAAATTATTTATACTCCCCTCTCTTCATTCTCCCACGAGACTTCTTGCCCAAAAAAAAACACCCAATAAAATGGATCTATACCCATTTTAGAAAAATAAAGTCATTTACACCCTACGTTGATTTAATTGCTCTAATCATTATTAATGAAAAAAAGTAAGACTAAAACTCTAATTGGTTCTGATCCCCATAAAATTGTAATACCTATTAATAAATCTCAATTCAAAAATACATTACAAACTTCTACCAATTTCCAAATAGCTTTTCTAAAATGTTTTGGGAAAATTTCATTTCATTATTCCTCTAACAAGCTATAAAATTTCTTCAAAAATACTAAATTTAGTATTTCCCACATCATCAGACCACAGACTATGCCTGCCAAAGCCTCATTCTGGTCTCTCAAAAAATATAAAGTCTTTTACACCAAATTCCATTCTGCTCAACAAAACACAGTATATGACCTTATTCAAGTTATTTGCCTACATCCCTACCCCATTAATATAGTCTCTGATTCCTTATATTCAGTTTTTGTATTAATACAACTGCCATACGACCCAGCAATCCCACTGCTGGGCATATACACCGAGGAAACCAGAACTGAAAGAGACACGTGTACCCCAGTGTTCATCACAGCACTGTTTATAATAGCCAGGACATGGAAGCAACCTAGATGTCCATCAGCAGACGAATGTATAAGAAAGCTGTGGTACATATACACAATGGAGTATTCAGTTCAGTTCAGTTCAGTCGTTCAGTCATGTCCGACTCTCTGCGACCCCATGAATTGCAGCACACCAGGCCACCCTGTCCATCACCAACTTCCGGAGTTCATCCAAACTCATGTCCATCAAGTCAGTGACGCCATCCAGCCATCTCATCCTCGGTCGTCCCTTTCTCCTACTGCCCCCAATCCCTCCCAGCATCAGAGTCTTTTCCAATGAGTCAACTCTTCACATGAGGTGGCCAAAGTACTGGAGTTTCAGCTTTAGCATCATTCCTTCCAAAGAAATCCCAGGACTGATCTCCTTTAGAATGGACTGGTTGGATCTCCTTGCAGTCCAAGGGACTCTCAAGAGTTTTCTCCAACACCACAGTTCAAAAGCATCAATTCTTTGGCACTCAGCTTTCTTCACAGTCCAACTCTCACACCCATACAAGACCACTGGAAAAACCANAAGGGACTCTCAAGAGTCTTCTCCAACACCACAGTTCAAAAGCATCAATTCTTTGGCACTCAGCTCTCTTCACAGTCCAACTCTCACATCCATACATGACCACTGGAAAAACCATAGCTTTGAGTAGAAGATTACCGTTAAGTAAAGAAAATAAGACATCTCAAGTTAATGAATTTAGCGGCTTTCTATGTTTGGGAGATGCAAGAATCCGGGCTCATTGACATCACTGCTTTCACATGCATCTTAACCATCCAGTGCCAGCGTCCTGTTGTCTCTGTTCTGAATTCCCTCGGGGCACACAGTGGGAGGTGGCTGCAATGGTTACTCGATTGATGGATGAAGCATGCTTTGCTTACTGATCTGGCAGATGAAATGTTTCATTCACACACTTCATCTCAGATCTCAACTGGCTCAGGGTATGGGGGGCGGTGATAACCCTCATTGGCCCTTATCTTCATGGGGGTGGGGACTGGATAACCACAGGCCCTTTTGGTTCTGACATTATGGCCTTCTCTCAGTATGGAGGAAATATAGACACCAGCTTCGTGGTGTTTTTACCAGGGCCCTGGTTTGTCCCATTTCACCCGTTATCTACCTGGTGGAGACCACAGGGAATTTGCTATGGTCACATAATACTAAAAGATCTTTTGTGCTGAAACCGTTTGGTGTCATTTCACAGCTCCAAAGAGCTCCAGTACCATAGTCTTTTATGTCTCAGCACAGAAAATAATTCAGCAAGAGGCAAAGTGATAGATAAGAAATGACTTATTAGAATAGGATGCTTGTGAGGCTAACAAGCAGGAGGGCAAGAGGATGCTGTACCCAGGAACTTACTGTGCTACAGTGTTATGATCAAAGGAAAAGTTGGGGGCAGAGAAATCTTTGTCTCTCTTGAGTGGACATCATGCTTCCTCCATCAGCTCCTCCTCCTGGTTGGGCAGAGGAGTTTTATTGACCCTACATGGTCAAGCTAGGGCCACAAATTATTGTTTTTTATGTGTGCAAAGAGCATGCCCTAGGGATCATTAGCTTACTGAGCTCACTGGGCAGGATGCGGGTCTCATGCCAACATTGTTTTGTTGTTTGGGAGCATGTTTCACGCTTCTGTTGCATGGTTTTATACCTAAGCAAGCCTGCTTGGTTTCATGGTTAAGCAAACCTGTTGTCTTTAGTAATCATTAACTTACAGGGGTGTCCCATATTTTTTTACTTAAAATCCTCTAGTGGGATTAACTATTTAATTACCTGTTTTTATCCAGTCTCTCTGTTTCTGTCTGACTGACATCAGCAAGACGGTGGATCAGTAGGCTCTAGGCCCTCATTCCCCCATGTAAACATTAAATCAACAATCAGAGATTGGGTAAACTAGCTTAGTAAGAGCTCTACCAATCAGTCAAAAAAGCCACATTCAAAGTAGAAGAAGTTTTATGGCGTTTTTACTTGTCCCTGCCCCACCCTTTCCTCATCATGGAAGATAGTGGTTTAGGGGAATAGCTACCCATTCCCCAGTTTTCTTCTGTGAACTAGAGAAGGAAGAGTGGACCTAATTTTCAACATTTTAACCAGTGTGGGAGCTGTCTGCTTGGTCCCTGTGATGCCTAGCTTGGAGCTCAGATGACTACATATGTCACGGCTCAGATCTCAGGTTGGGAAAAGCTGTGGGAAGTAGTGGACTTGGCTCATGAAAGCCACAGGGGGACTACAGACCCACATACTCCTGGAGCAGAAGACTACTGACTGAGAAATTCAAGAGACCACGTAGATCCCCTTAGGGCTTCCCTCATGGCTCAGAGGCTAAAGAATCTGCCTGCAGTGCAGGAAACCAGGGTCAGTTCCTAGGTCAGAAAGATCCCCCGGCAAAGGGAATGGCAACCCACTCCAGTATTCTTGCCTGGAGAATTCCATGGACAGAGGATCATGGCAGGCTACACTCCATGGGGTCACAAAGGGCTGGACACAACTGAGTAACTAACACTCACTAGAGCCCCTTAAAAAGCAGAGTGAGACACTTAGGGAAATTAAAACATTTTAAAGCTACTGTATATATGGGAGAATTGGGAATCAGAGTTTTCTGGTGACAAGGTGGCTCAACATGACCCATTAGATAGTTTCAAGAGAGGAACTAGCCAGCCACACACTTAATTAGAAATTTCAGCCCCACCTCCCAAACTTCAGAGAGATGAGTGAGTCTAGAGATTGAGTTCAATCACCAGTGGTCAATGATGTAATCAATCGTGCCTGCATTACATTGATTGATGTAATCAACAATCAAAAGTTCAAAACTTTTGAACAAGGAGCCTTGGGGAACTTATGAGTTGGTGAACATGAAACCAAGTCCCCCCATTACTGAGTTTATGATTAATCTGTCTATCCAAAACTTTATTCTTTTCTTATCCCCTCTGACCTCAATTCTGTGCTAACAGAACACTAATCAGTCAGATGACTAAAATTGCTGTTGTCAATAATATTATTGAGCTGTGCTGTGCTCAGTTGCGTCTGACTCTTTGCAACCTCATGGACTGTAGCCTGCCAGGCTCCTCTGACCATGGGATTTCCAGGCAAGAATACTGGAGTGGGTTGCCATTTCCTCCTCCAAGGGATCTTCTCAACTCAGGGATCAAAACTGAGTGTCCAGCATCTCTTGTATTTCAAGCAGATTCCTCACTGCTGAGCCAACGTGGTGGCCCCCAACATCATTAAGATAACATCGTCAATGTAGTAACATTGCTATTACAGGTATCATCATTAATGTACAAATTCAGATTGTTTCTCCAGGGCAAGATAAGCCCTCCTATCTATTGGATCTCCTAGCCAGAGAATTGTAAACCACAGACATCTCCACCCCCAAAACTCTGATTACAAAATGTCACAGAAATGTAAGAAGATGATGGTTAATCCCAGCCTCTTCATTCTTCCTCTTAAAAAAAAAAAAAGAAAAGAAAAAAACCCAGAGACTTACTTGGCAGTCCAGAGGTTAAGACTCTGTGCTTCCAATGCAGGGGCTACTGATTTGATCCCTGGTCAGAGAACTAAGATCCCACATGCTGCATGGCATGGACAAAAAACAAAAATAAAATAACAATAATACAAAATCAAAAAAGAACATTTGCATATAAGTTTTTTTTTTTTTTTAATTTAAAAACCCAAACTTCAGAGATCAAGTTGGAATGGTTCTGTGGCTTTTCTCCCCACTCCTTGGCTTTGGTGCCCTACAATAAATGCTATACTTTCCTTCACCACAGCCTGGTATCTGTAGATTGGCTTTGCTGTGTGTCAGCAGGTGGACCCTGGTTAGTTACAAACACATCCATGTGCCGGCAGGGTGCTGTGCCCTCCTCTACGTCTCGTGCTGCTGCTCCCCTCCCCACGCCTGCCCTATGCACCTCTTCCATTTGGCTGCTCCTGAGATATAGCCTTTATAATACAATTATAATAAGTATAGAACCTTCCTGAGTTCTGTGAGTCATCCTAGAGAATTACTGAATCTGAGTGAAAAGTCGCAGCTGGTATCTAAAGTGGGGGCAGGCTTGTGGGACCGAGCCTTTAACCTTTGAGATCTGAAGTTCAGGTCTTAGAGCTGCCACTTATTAGCTATGTGATCTTGAAAAGTAGCCCAATCTCTCTGAATATCAATTTCCCTATCTGTGTAATAGGGATCATAGTAGTAAATATGTCATAAGGTTGTTCTGAGGGTTGTTTGATATGATGCAGTAAAGCGCTTAGCACAGTATCTGACGCATTAAAAATGCTCAAAAAAAAAAATGTTAGCTATGATGGAAACCATTTGGTGGCATTTTGGAGGCTCTGGAAGAGCTCTGGTGTCATAGTCCTTTATGGCTCAGCACAGAAAGAGTTCAGCAAGAGGCAAAGTGATAGAAAAGAAGTAACTTACTGGAATAGGATACTCATGAGGCTTACAAGTGAGCAGGCGAGAGGATGCCATGCCCAAGAACTTGTGGGCTACAGTTTTATAATCAAAATAAAAGTGGAGGCAGAAAAATCTCTGTCTTTCTTGAGTAGACATCATGCTTCCACCATCAGCTCCTCCTCCAGGTTGGGCAGAGGAGTTTTCTTGTCCCAGCATGGTCAAGCTAAGTCTACAAATTATTATTTTTATGTGTGCAAAGAGCATGCTCTAGGGATCATTAACTTATTGAGCTCACTGGGCAGGATGTGGGTATCACGCCACCATTATTATTTTGTTTTGGAGCATATCTCACACTTCTGTTGTAATGTTTTGTTTCTAAACAACCTGTTTTGTGCTTAAGCAAACCTACTTTTCTGAGTAATCATTGACTTAGAGGGATATCCTATATTTTTTNAGCACTTTCACAGCATCATCTTTTAGGGCTCGAAATAGCTCAACTGGAATTCCATCACCTCCACTAGCTTTACTCAGCCATTAAAAAGAATACATTGAATCAGTTCTAATGAGGTGGGTGAAACTGGAGCCTATTATACAGAGTGAAGTAAGCCAGAAAGAAAAACACCAGTACAGTATACTAACACATATATATGGAATTTAGAAAGATGGTAATGATAACCCTGTATGCGAGACCGCAAAAGAGACACTGATGTATAGAATAGTCTTTTGGACTCTGTGGGAGAGGGAGAGGGTGGGATGATTTGGGAGAATGGCATTGAAACATGTATAATGTCATATGTGAAACGAATCGCCAGTCCAGGTTTGATGCAGGATATAGGATGCTTGGGGCTGGTGCACTGGGATGACCCAGAGGGATGGTATGGGGAGGGGGGGGCTCAGGATGGGGAACATGTGTACACCTATGGCGGACTCATGTTGATGTATGGCAAACCAATACAATATTATAAAGTAAAAATAAAATAAAAGTAAAATGGAATTGCCATTAAATAAATAAATATAAATATAAAAACTTCCACCATAAACTCCAATCAACCTATTATTCAACAACTTTTTTTTCAAACTACAATCCATTATTAAAAACCACACTTCTCCCATTTATATTACACATATTCAAACACATTCCTGTCTTCCCAGTCCTATGACTCATGGTAATGAACAGGCTGATAAACTTGTTTCCTTTGCTACTCCGAAAAAACAACTTGCTCTGGTGCACAACAACGCTGACTTTCTATACCAGCTATGAAAAATCCCATACCGCCAGGCTAAAAAAATTATCAATAATTGCTCTACTTGTAGACCCCTACATCTTCGACCCATTGCACAAGATATTAATCTTTTTTAATTAAATTAAAAAAGAGAAAATACACCGGAACACTACTATCTTCCTTATCTAAAACTGACTGTACCAGATTCCAACATAAGCTATCCTTTGAACCTATAACTATTGTTAATACAGCTTTATTTGTTTTAAATTTTTTAAACTTACCGCAGGGAGATATCTTGACAAGAGCAGAAAAACATTTCGAGGAACTGAAGGACACTTCTCTTCCTCTGCCCATTTGGTACCAAGATGGGTTAACTAATCAATGGAAATCTGGGAAACTAATCTTACAGGGAAGAGGGTATGGTTATATTTCTCCAGATGGATCCACCGAAGTCAGTTGGCTCCTTCTTCAGAAGATCTGTCCCCCGGGAAACCACCAGCGTTCAAGATAGAGAGGAAAAGACCAAATCCACGGAAAGAAGAAATTCCAGTACAAGCTATGGCAGCTTTAGAGATTTCCAAAAAACGTCACACTCAGCATCATCTACCTCATGATGTCCCTACTTGGGGACAGATAAAAACCCTTACTTTTCAAGCTGAAAATCTGACTTCTCAACAGGGAACGCCTCGGGGTCCTGAAAATATTTTTGTTGCTATGCTTGCTTGCTTGCTTTCGCTTCCCCCGCTTGAGCTGAACTAACTAATCATACTTTTGGGGCTTACATACCCAACCCCCCTTTATTATATGTTGTAGAATGAACAGAAAAGGGACCGATCATATGAACCAATGATTCCATACATATGCCTTCTCCCTGGAGCATGAAAGGGCCCTCACACCCTGAGGAGGAGGGAAGACTAATTAATATTTCTCTAGATTAGGAAGTCCTTCCTTTGTGCATGGGGCCAGTGGAATTATGCGTTAATGTTAGCCGACAAACTTGGGCTTTTGTCCTGCCTCCAAAAAAAGGACTTTCAGACCTTGCTTGGATTATTTACTGCCCTTTCTTTTTATGAGAACCATGTCAACACTACTGAAACTCTCGGGAAAGGACAAAAAAACATTATTCAAAGGGTTTACTTATAAGAACTTTAAGTATATTCCTGTTCACTGGGACAGGTGTCAAGCCAAATCAGGAAAATTAATGTTTTTGGCTAAGCACACCACTGTCGACTGGGGACCCTATGGCATGTGGTTATCTAACTGTTCAGATGATATTAACAGTGCTGTGTGTGACTATGCTACTCAAGGAGCATAGGAAGTTACTAATACTACGATGGAACATTACCATGACAAAGGGCTTCTTGGCTGGCTTGACGGTGAAATGGCACCCCCTCGTCCTCGAACCGTCCTCAATAAACAGACTGGGTCTGAACAATGGGACATCTGGAAACTTGCTGCAAGCACTGAAGAACTTGGGACTTGGACTGGACACTTCACAGGGACCAGTCGTAGTCATAGTAATTATTTCTTTCGCTATAATCAGTCTTATTTCATACAAGCTTGTGTTCCACTTCCTTTTGTTTTAGCTATAGGAAACTTACAATTCAATAAGATTTTACGTTCTGTTACTTGTGTAAATTGCAAACTCCTCTATTTCCTTAAGAAATGAATCCCTTCTGATTCTTCAATCTCAACGTAATTTCTGGTTACCAGTAAATCTCCAATGGCCCTGGGAAGAAGGCCCCATAGCCGGGCTCGCTTCCTGGTTACTTACTAAATTACTCCAACTATCTAAGAGATTCATTGAATGGCTGATTCTTGGCATTTTGGGATTAATAGCTATTTGCACCACTGCTGCTGTCGCCGGTGTTGCTTTACAAACTTCAATTCAAACACATAATTTTATCTAAAGTTGGACTAAATATGTTTATACTATGTGGGCCACTCAGGCTCAGATAGATGAGGAAATTCAAGATGAAATACAAGAACTAAAAACAGCCATCAAATGCGTTGGAGATCAATTAACAGATTTACAAAAACGGGCTTTGCTATAACGTGACTGAAATTCTACTCAATTTTGTATTACCCCTGTTCAGTTCAGTTCAGTGCCTACAATTGAAAACAAATCAAATTTCATTTGCAAGACTTACATGATAATGCTTCCTTAAATGTACAGTTATTACAAAAAGAAATCTTTGAAGCCTTCTGTAAGAGTCTGCCCACTTCCACTAATTCGGAAACTTTACCTGAACAACTACCTGATCAATTATCTGGGCTAGACCCTGGAGGATGGTTACAAAGCATTATACATAGTATTAGATCGGAAATTGTAATGCTAATAATTGTCCTAATGGTTATATGCGGATTATACTGATGCCTTTCAACTAAAATTGTCCAAACTAAACAAACTCATTTGATCAGGACCTTTTTCACTAAAGTATCTGCAGTCATCTCTAATTATAAAAAAAATTTAAAAAGGGGAAATTGTCAGGGGACGTTCAACTTTAAGGAATCCAATATGTTGCACTTTTCTTCCCTTATATGCCATTTCTCAAGGATTCTCTGTTCCTTATCAGTTCCTATTCTGGGAATGAGTAGAGCTGCACACAGTTCTCAGGACTGAGATCATGGGAAAGGGTACCTGCTTGGATTCCTTTCAGTAACTCCCTTCAATGACTCTTTTCAGCGTCAGCCACCTTGTATGTATTAGACTATCCATTTTGTTTCAATTGATGGGATTTTATCCTTTGTAATGGCTGAGTAATCATTTTACTAAAGATATATAAGCTTGGGTATCTGCTAATAAAATACCCTTGTTCCACTAGAGACTTGGGTCCCTGTGTCGTTCTTTCTTTCTCTTTCTCTCTCTCCCTCTGGCTAATTCTCTGGAGTGTAGAAACCTGCCAAGCTCACTTTCCTGCCCGGGCTTTCAAGATCTCTTCTAGAGGACGCCCTGTGCCTCCAAGAGTTGTACAAGCCCTATTCTAGGGCTTTATTGGTTCTCTGCATAACCGAGGGAATACTAGCTTCTTTCTCTCTTTTAGTCTTTTTCTCTCTTTCTTATCGTGGACTCCGGGCCACCAGGTTCTGGTCCATTAAAGGACTGCAACAACTAATTAGCATCTTTTTGTTTCAACTTGAAGAACTCCTTTTAGCATTTCTTTTGAGGCAAATCTAGTGATTATGAACTCCCTTACCTTTTGTTTGTTATGAGAAGTTTTTACCTCACTTAGGGCTTAGTATAAAATAGCAGTGAATATGATATATGCTATCTGATAATATAGCAATAAAATTAAAATTATTTAATAACAATTATATTTTAAAATTTAAACTTTAAATAATATTGTCATCTAACATTGTAGTGTATGACTAAATCTTTACATGTATCCATATAATAATGTTACTAAGCAAAAAAATTTAAATATGATAGGAAAAGGGGACTTATAACTAAGGGAAAATTATGACCTAGAATAAATAATAATCTTTGTCCTCTGCTTACTATTCAAGCTGAAACAAAAAGATGCTAATTAGTAAAAAATAGACTGTTAAAGCTATAAGATGCTCTACATCAGCCTCATGGTAACCACTAAATGGAAACCTACAGTAGATTCAGAAAAGATAAAGAGAAGGGAATCAAAGCATACCATTATGGAAAATCATCAGTTCACAAAAGGAGGCCACAAAAGAGGGGAAAAGGACAAGGAATATACAAAATAACCAGAAAACAATTTTTAAGATTGCACTACAGGTCCCTGTGTGCGTGCATGCCTAACTGCTTCAGTCACGTCCTACTTTTTGTGACCCTATGGACTATAGCCCACCAGGCTTCTCCGTCCATGGAATGCTACAGGCAAGAATACTGGAGTGGGTTGCTATTTTCTCTTCCAGGGGATCTTCCTGACCCAGGAATGGAACCCAAATCTCTTCTGTCTCCTGTACTGGCAGGCAGGTTCTTTACCACGAGCTTCACCTGGGAAGCCAATATCCTTATACTACCTGTCTGTTATATCTCAATAAAGCTGGGGGGAAAGGTTAAGCTTTATAAAGGATAACTGTGTTTGTATGTAGCCAAAGAATAAGAAAAAGCTATTACCTTAACTTAGTACATTTGTTCTAACTGTCCTTTAAATTCTAATTTTCTTAGGTAATCATATAATTGTTTGTTGTTCTTGTTTAGTTGCTAAGTTGTCTGACTCTTTGTGACCCCATGAACTGTATCCCTCCAGGGCCCTCTGGCCGTGGGATTCTCCAGGCAAGAACAAGCAGTGGGTTGTCCTTTCCTTCTCCAGGAGATTTTCCCAAACCAGAGACTGAACCCACATCTCCTGCATTGGCAGGGGTATTCTTTACTGTTGAACCACCAGGGAAGCCTTATTTATTTTATAATTAATAGTAACTTTCAAGAGATCAAATAAGTTATAGAGCTTAAAAACTAAATTTGTTACTTCAAACAATATAATATGAAAAAATGAAAAAAAATTAATAAGAAAAATTACCAGAAAAAAGAAATTTTTAGAATTTACATAGATAGCACTATTTTAAAATTACTTTTTTAATTATTTTTAATTGGAAGATAATTGCTTTACAATGTTGTGTTGGTTTCTGCAGTACAACAATGTGAGATGCATCAAGTTTTTGAATTATTTTGAATTTTTATATTTTTAAATTATGAAAGTACAATAACGCATTTACAGGAGACTTGGAAAATACAGAACAAAGTTACATATAGTTCCACTATACATTACAATTTTTAAGTAGATAAATTAAGATTTTTAATTAGAGTTTCAATATCAAACTCTCAAAAATTAATACAATAAATATACAGAGAAGTAGAAGGATATAGTCAGAGAAGGCAATGGCACCCTACTCCAGTACTCTTGCCTGGAAAATCCCATGGACAGAGGAGCCTGGTGGGCTGCAGTCCATGGGGTCGCTAAGAGTCAGACACGACTGAGCGACTTCACTTTCACTTTTCACTTTCATGCATTGGAGAAGGAAATGGCAACCCACTCCAGTGTTCTTGCTTGGAGAATCCCAGGGACAGAAGAGCCTGGTAGGAGCCCGTCTATGGGATCGCACAGAGTCAGACACGACTCAAGCAACTTAGCAGCAGCAACAGCAGAAGGATATAGTAGACCTGAAAAACACTGTGAACCAATTCAACATAATTAACATTTATACAATTTTCACAAATCAGTTCAGTTCAGCTCAGTTGCTCAGCTGTGTCCGACTCTCTGCGACCCCATGAACTGTGCACACCAGGCCTCCTTGTCCATCACCAACTCCCGGAGTTCACTCAGACTCATGTCCATCGAGCCTATGATGCCATCCAGCCATCTCATCCTCGGTCGTCCCCTTCTCCTCCTGCCCCCAATCCTTCCCAGCATCAGGGTCTTTTCCAATGAGTCAACTCTTCACATTAGGTGGCCAAAGTACCTGAGTTTCAGCTTTAGCATCATTCCTTCCAAAGAAATCCCAGGACTGATCTCCTTTAGAATGGACTGGTTGGATCTCCTTGCAGTCCAAGGGACTTTCAAGAGTCTTCTCCAACACCACAGTTCAAAAGCATCAATTCTTCGGCACTCAGCTTTCTTCACAGTCCAACTCTCACACCCATACATGACCACTGGAAAACCCATAATCTTGACTAGACGGACCTTTGTTGGCAAAGTAATGTCTCTGCTTTTGAATATGCTATCTAGGTTGGTCATAAATTTCCTTCCAAGGAGTAAGCGTCGTTTAATTTCATGGCTGCAATCACCATCTGCAGTGATTTTGGAGCCCCCCAAAATAAAGTCTGTCACTGTTTCCCCATCTATTTCCCAGGAAGTAATGGGACCAGATAGTAGGTTACAAATTCTATTCAAGTTCCCATAGACTGCAAATTAGAAGTCACTGGAACACAGGGACATAAAACAAGGTGCAAAAATTTCATGGTCTAAAGATATTGAGATCATACAGAGTTTGTTCTCTTACCACTGTGGAATTATGTTAGAAACCAGGTATGACCTAAATCAAATCCCTTATGATTATACAGTGGAAGTGAGAAATAGATTTAAGGGCCNAGAAATTAAGGATACAATTTCATTCACCATTCCAATGAAAAGAATAAAATACTTAGGAATATATCTACCTAAAGAAACTAAAGACCTATATATAGAAAACTATAAAACACTGATGAAAGAAATCAAAGAGGATACTAATAGATGGAGAAATATACCATGTTCATGGATTGGAAGAATCAATATAGTGAAAATGAGTATACTTCCCAAAGCAATCTACAGATTCAATACAATCCCTATCAAGCCACCAGCAGTATTTTTCACAGAGCTAGAACAAATAATTTCACAATTTGTATGGAAATACAAAAAAACCTCGAATAGCCAAAGCAATCTTGAGAAAGAAGAATGGAACTGGAGGAATCAAGCTGCCTGACTTCAGGCTCTACTACAAAGCCACAGTCATTAAGACAGTATGGTACTGCACAAAGACAGAAATATAGATCAATGGAACAAAATAGAAAGCCCAGAGATAAATCCACACACCTATGGACACCTTATCTTAAGCCAGTTTTTTACTCTTCCCTTTCACTTTCATCAAGAAACTCTTTAGTTCCTCCATAAATACATTATAGATCAGTAACTCTATGATGTTCACTTTTGCTGCCTTCCAGATCACTGAACTTAGCCAGGATCAAATTCACAATAAATTGCCTTCTATTCTCTGAAAAAAAATGGTCAAGATGGTAAATTTTATGCTATGTATATTTCACCAACATTTTTAATGGAAAAAAAAACAAAGCTACTTTATAATTTTGTCTAAGCACAAATAAAAGCAAGGTCATAATGCTACCCACCAAATACCCTATTGTCCCCACTTTCTGACAACATCCAGTCTAGAGCTAACCCTCCCCTAAATCACTCCACAAAGCCCAAATCATTTAAGTTCTTTCCTGACATCCTTTTATTGAGATCCTCCAGTTCCCCATGATATGTTTTCTCTCTCACTGTGATGAATAAGAAACCCAGCTTGCTTAACTAGGTGTGTTCTTGGTGGCCTTTGACTGAAGGGCACTGAAAACATATAAATTATATTTCTGTTTGGTAGAAACCAACACAATACTGTAGAGCAATTATCCTTCATTAAAAAATAAATTTAAAAAATGTTAAAAATTCTATTTCTAAAAAGCAATGAGCAATACAAATTATTTATATTATTTCTTTCATTTTTATAAAACAAGCACTCTTAAACCATACCCAGGTAAAGAAATAGAACTTTAGTGAAGGACAAGGAAGCCTGGCATGCTGCTGTCCATGGAGGTCTCAAAGGGTCAGACATGACTTAGTGACTGAGCAACAAAAAAAAGCCTTCTATATATCCTATTTGAATTACAACTCATTCCCTCCCTGCAAAAGTAACCATTTTCTAAACTGTTATAGTAATTATTTCCTTATTCTTACAAGACTTACAAATAATTATTTCCTCATTCTTACAAGCCAAGTGTGTATTTCCTAGACACCATAGTTTAGCACTGTTCATTTCTAAAAATCCAATATGTTGGGACTTCCCTGGTGGTCCAGTGGTTAAGACTCCGTGCTCACAATGCAGGAGGCCTAGATTCGATCCCTCATTAGGGAACTAGATCCCACATGCTGCAACTAAGACCTAATGCAGCCCCCCAAAAATTGATATGTCTTTTAAGTGGACAAGTTTTCCTTCCATCTGCTTCTTTTCCTTACTCTTTTTCAGTTGGAGACCCCAGGGCTTTTGACCTGTAGATTTTCCCAAAGTCTGAATTTTATTGGTTATTCCCTGATATTTCCATTCAGTGTGTTTCTTCATCTCCTATATTAATTCCAAATTGGCAGCTGGATGCAGAGAGTTGACCAGACTCTGGTTCAGTCCCTTGGAAAAAGACCATGGGTAGTACTGGCTTCTTTTACTAGGAGGCACATATCTGGTTTTCTCTCCTTTTATGATGCTGGCATTTGTTGGAAGCAGTGGTGGATGCAAAACAGTGACATTCCAATTCCATTGTTTCTTTTTTTAGCATTTTATTTTGTATTGAAGTATAGCTAATTAACAATGTTGTGATAATCCAATTCTATTAATTCTTTTTCAATTATTAATTGGAATATTTTCATTAAGAGATGTTTCTTCTTGGGGTGAAATGTGGAAGGGAGATTTAAGAGGGAGGGAAAATATGTATACCTGTGGCTGATTTATGTTGATATATGGCAGAAACCAACAAAATATTGTAAGCCAATTATCCTCCAATTAAAAATAAATAAATTTTTAAAAAGAGATGCTTCTTCTATGTACTATTTGGTTATCTGCAAGTATAGTTCATATAGGAAAGATAGGATAAATGCTTGATTCTGCTTTTGTTTTTCATTTTTTAAGGTAATGAATTGGTTTTTCTGAAGATAAACAACTAGTCTAAATAGATATGTGTATATATGCATGTATATATATATCCTTGTAGACTCATGGATTCAAAGATATTTGATAGGTTTTCATCCATGGCAGTTTTATTATTGACAGTCAAGTTGTCCAATCTTTGACCTGTTGGAGGCTCTTCTGTTGGGCTCCTGCATGGCTTGATCAACATGATAGTATTTTTGACTTCTTTGCTATCTGATATGAACAACTGTTTCAGGTCATCTTTTACATTTTCTGCCCTGGTTCTGTAACCAGCATTTCTCCAAGAAGCCTTGGATGGTAATTTAAGCATTCAGGATGCTCACTGTTGAGTTGGTCATGGTTTCTAACATTTAGAAATATATATACATAAGATATATTATATATAATATGAAGTGAAGTGAAGTGAAAGTCGCTCAGTCATGTCTGACTCTTTGCAACTCCATGGAGTATACAGTCCATGGAATTCTCTAGGTCAGAATACTGGAGTGGGTAGCCTTTCCCTTCTCCTGGAGATCTTCCCAACCCAGGGATCAAACCAGGGTCTCCTGCACTGCAGGCAGATTCTTTAGCAACTGAGCTATGATGTATAATATATAATACATATTACATATATCAATGTATTTTTAAAAGTAACCTTTTGTATGTTACATGTGTACCTCTTTAACCCACAAGAGTCTCAAAAAATTCTAATATTACCATTACCAATATGATTAGTGAGAACAGTTCCATAAATTGTTGTGCATATGCTATCTCCATTCCGCCCCTTCTTTAGAATAAAGATTGGTATAGATTTTCTTTTTTTCACTATTTCAGCTATTTTAAACTGCATAATTTGGTGGACTTTAGTATAGTCACAAATTTATACAACCATCATCACTATCTAATTTCAAACCTAAAAAAAATCCTGAACCTTTCACTCTCCCTGCCCCCTATCCCCTGGCAACCACTAATTTATTCAAAACTTTCTGTCTCTCTGCATTTGCATGTTTTAGACTTTTCATATAAATGGAAACATGCAATATGTAGCCTGCTACCTCTGGCTTCTTCACTTAGCATCACAATTTGAAGGCTCATTTATGTTATATCATATAAGCTTTTTATTTTATTGATTTTTTTAATTGATTATTGGCCGTGCTGGGTCTTCATTGCTGCACACGGACTTTCTCTAGTTGTGACAGTGGGAGGTACTCTCTGGTTGTGGTGCATGGGCCTCTTGCTGGGGTGGCTTCTCTCGTTGCGGAGCACAGGCTCTAGGGCGTGCAAGTTTCAGCAGTTGTGGCACAGGGGCTCGGTAGTTGCAGCTTGTGGGCTCTAGAGTGCAGGCTCAGTAGTTGTGGCTCAGGGGATTGGTTGCCCAGTGCACGTGGAATCTTCCCCAACCAGGGATCAAACCTGCATTCCCTGCATTGGCAGGTGGATTCTTAACCACTGGGCCACCAGGGAAGTCCTACAAGTTTTTTTTTTTAAGTAAGAAATAAATCAATATAAGAATGATTGGAGGCCAAGTTCCTCATCCTCCAATATAAACAGGGTTGCTCCAGCTGACTTCAGCGCCTTCCTGGAAGTAGCCTGAAACTTGTGATGAGTGGGAGTGCTCTCTCCTGGTCACTGCACAGTGCTTCAGGAAGAAGGCTAGGCTGGGGTCACAGCACAAGATGCATCTCCTCTCGGAGTCCCTTAGCCTGAATAGCTCCTGATTATGTAGGTCCAGGGGCTTCTCTGGTAGCTCAGCTGGTAAAGAATCCACTTGCAATGCAGGAGACCCTGGTTCGATTTCTGGGTTGGGAAGATCCCCTGGAGAAGAGATAGGCTACCCACTCCAGTATTCATGGGCTTCCCTGGTGGCTCAGATAGTAACCAATCTGCCTGCAATGTGGGAGACCTGGGTTTGATTCCTGGGTTGGGAAGATCCCCTGGAGGATGGTATGGCAACCCACTCCAGTGTTCTTGCCTGGAGAATCCCCATGGACAGGGAAGCCTGGTGTGCTGCAGTCCATGGGGTTGCAAAGAATCAGACATGACTAAGTGACTAAGCACAGCATAGCGTGTAGGTCCAGTCTCTGTCCCTACTTGCTACCGCTATGACTTTAGTGTTGAAATCTAGGCCAAAGTCAGCTTATGGGACCTGATGATCAAACACTTTGTTCTCCACCTGTGACCAGCCGTGGGATCTAATATAGTGCAGGACCTGAGCCCGGTATGGCTAGTGACTTCTAGACTGTGACTTCTGAGCTGAGAACCCCCCACCCAATACAGTGACCACAGTCTACTTCTTGGACTTGAGATCTACTGCTGTGAGACCCAAGTGAGTCTGCCTCCCATCTTTCAAGGAGGGACCTGTGCATATATCCCCAAGACCTGGTCACTTTTCCCAGCACCCACTCCCCTGCCCACCCAGCCCGCTCTGGCTCTGTGCTTCACCCTCCTGTTGTGTATCTGGCTGTTAGAGACCTGGTCACAATGAATTGGGGTCTTCTCAGTTGGCTCTAGTGGTAAAGAACCCACTTGCTAATGCAGGAAACATAAGAGATGTGGGTTCAGTCCCTGGATTGGAAAAATCCTCTGGAGGAGGGCATGGCAACCCGCTCCAGTATTTTTGCTTAGAGAATCCCATGGACAGAAGAGCCTGGCAGACTACAGTCCATAGGGTCACAAAAAGTCGGACACAACTGAAGCGACTTAGCATGCATCCACGGACAATGAATTGGATGATGTGTTAATAAGTTAGTTTCCCTAACCAGCTTAAGAGGCTCTTGAAGGCATCATTTTTTATTCACTTTATCTCCCCCAATGCCTGCTTCAGAGAATGTTCTTCATCAATGTGTGATCAGTTAGAGAAGGAGGAAGGCAGTGAAGTGACAGAGTCTTGTGCCCAAACCAGACTGCGAGCTGCCTGAGAGCAGTGGCTTCTGAGAGCTCCTGAGAGCACCGCCTCCTCCTCCCCCTCTGTGTCCTCCCACAGCAAAACCCAACATGAGACTAGGCTCAGAATGGGCACATAGATTATTTCATTCAAGATTTTAAAAGTCTCCACCAATAAGGACTTCTGAATAATATCTTTATTTAGCTCACGTAGATAGATATTTCCTACACATTTCTGGATACCTGGGTTAGAATTTTCTTCATGGCTCTCAATAAGCTGCTCTTAAGCTCTCATACATGGTAAATACAAACATGCAAGTACAATACAGGCTAAAATTTTTAAAAGACTTTTTAACACAGGGTATATTGAAAGGAGATGCAGTAGAAGGTGACTTGATTACCACCCCCTCCCTCCTGATCCAGTCCTGGTGCCTGGATTTGGACCCTCCCTCTGCTCTCTGCTTCTATTAGACACAAGTCCTCAGCCCTCCCTGGACAGGAACAGGGGCCTCACAAGGCCAGGCGACAGCCCCACCCCTGCCTGCAGAGAGGAAGGTCGTCTCCCAGGCAGAGTGTCCCAGACCCTAGTGGTCAGATTGCTTAGTCTTGTTTAAGCAGGAAGACCACCTCCATGTCAGTATTCTGGACTGCCTCTTCCCTTCAGTCTTGATGGCTCCCAATTGTCAAAGAGGTCAGGCTCTGGTGTGACCTGGTCTGAATGTTTCTCAAGCCAGTCAGCCTCCATGGAAAGCCAACCAGCTGGTGGGCTGGGCCCAGGGGCTTCCCAAAACCTCTTTAGAGGTTTCCAGAGGCCTGAGGACCTTTTAGCCCTGCCAGCACAACTTCAGAAGGGCTCCATCAGCTCCTGTGTGGCCCCTGGTGTGTCCGCTCTCTGTGGTCAGTGTGCAGAAGGACAAGTCCAGGCTGGGGGGCAGCTATGATCCCTCAAGCTTGCCCACAGCTCAGACAGCAAAAAAATCAGCCCGACAATGTCTGTGGGTTTTAGGCTCCCCTGGGCTAGGCCCCTGGCCTGGCTGCCCAGACAGGGGCAGGGCTGTCTGTCCCCCAAGAGCACATGGGCTGTCTAGGCTGCAGGACTCTGTCCCCTAAGAGCGCATGCGCATCTGAAAGTGCTCACAGCGGGCATGCTTCATGGTCAGTCCATACAGGGGGGTCATGTCCACCTTCACACCCGGGGTCACGCGGAATTCCACCTGATGCAGCAGGATGGCCAAGAAGAGAAAGACCTCCAAGCGAGCAATGGTCTCACCAATGCACTTCCGCTTGCCCAAGCCGAAAATAATCACCTTCTCACTCAGTACTTTGTTGATGGTGCCATCAGTAGTGAGAAACCGTTCTGGCCGGAACTCAGATGGATCCTCCCATAGCTTCCTGTAATCAGAGAGAAGCAGCTGAAGAGGCAGTCTGGGGACTCAGAACCATCAAGTGGGTCTCTGAGCCCCAGCTGAAAAGAATAGAGTTCAGGCAAGTGGCCCAGAGACAGCAAAGTGTGAAGCTCAGGAGCGGGGAAGCTTCCCTGCTCCTTCTCAACTTACTGGTCATGGTTGATCTGCCACTGGTTCACAAAGACACAGCGCCCCTTGGGGATGTAAAAGCCATTCAGAGTGGTGTCTCTTGTGGTACTGAGGAGGGAGGAAGCTCAGTCAGGCTCAGGGCCACAAGGAGATCTCCCTGCCTCCCATACCCTGTCTTCCTACCACCCTGATCAGGTACATGAACCGAAGTAAGGCCCAGCATTAGACAGCAGCAGATCCACGGGGCCTCACCTGTGTGGGATGGTGAAGGGGACGAAGGAGGAGTGTCGGAAGGTCTCCAGGATGAAGGCCTCTAAATAGGGCAGCTGGGGTCTGTCAGAGAGCCGGGGCAACCGCGCCCTGCCAATCACTGTGTCTGCAGAGCACAGAGGACCAGACAGGTCAGGGGCCACTCAGACCTTGGCTGGGCCTCCTGCCTTGAGCACTCTGAGGGAAGCCACCACCTACCCAGCTCCTCCTGAATCTTTTTTTGCACCCTGGGGCTTGTCACCAGGTACAGGAGGCTCCAGGAAATGGCAGTTGTGACTGTGTCAAACCCTGGCCAGGGGAGAACAGAGGGAGAAGTTAGGTGCTTGGTGGGTCAGGGCAGCTGGCCATAGGAATGGTATAATGGGATAATTCATACCGGCTCCAAAGAGGTCCATCACGACATTAATGATCTTCTCATCCGACAGCTGGATATTGGCATTCTCATCCAGCCTCTTATCCTGACAATGCTCAATCAGGCTGTCTGTGATGTCCCGGATATGACCCTGGGTAGGGAAGGCCCACAGGTAAGGAAGATCCCAAACCCAGAACTGCCTCTCCATCCAGACCTGGTCCCTTCCCATCCCTAGCATCTTCATCCAAGAGGTGACCACACACACATACCCCTACCCCCTCCAGCTTCTCTTGTCTTTCCAAGGCCCTCTCCTGACCCAGAATATTTGCAGCGTCAACTCAAGGGACATTTGACAGAGTCTAGTAACATTATCATCTGCACATGCCCTTTACATCTTTCTCTCCCATGAGGCCGGAAGACCAACTCTTCTTGGTTCCTACCACAACTAGCTTAGGGTCCTGCATGGACTGGCTCTACAGTAGATACTGCTGTGTTATGGATAGTTAGAAGGGCTGGACAATAAAAAGTTCTATTTTCCTGCCAAGGATGGAATCCCCTCCACTACTGCCTTCAAAATCCCAGGCTGAAGGCCTGTGAAAGCCTACCAAACTCCACTCTGCTCCAGCCATCTCTGACTTCTGACCCCTGACTCTACCTGCTCCCTACCACCCACCTGCCTCTCCCTAGGATATACCTTCTCAAACGTTTTATAGTGTTCCTTGACTATCTTCTGTACAAAGACGTAGAACCTCCGATTCAGGTCCTTGAAGAGGTCCAGGGCAGTGTTGGGCAGGTAACGGAGGACAGGGATAAAGTCAGCTGGATTCCCGGAGGCAGTTATCTCCCCAAACTCATTACTCAGGTTGATGAGGCTAAGAAACTCTTGGTCATCGTGGTTATAGCGTCGGCCAAAGCATATGGCACAGATGACATTGGCCACTGAGACCACTACATACCTGTAGGGGTCAAAGCGCCCAGACCCTGACATCAGCTCCTGAAACTTGCCCAGGAGGGCCTCAGCCTCCTTGCTCACATGCTCTTCCAGGTAGCAGGATGACAAGGATGCCGGGTCTGAGGCAATGGAGAAACTCTTCAGAGCATTTTGGGCCAGACGTCGCCGGGCAGCCCACACTGGTCCAGAGTCTGGGTTGAAGGTCATGCTCTGGCCGTCAGTGATCAAGGTGAAGCTGTAGAGGTCGGGCCGGCCCTTGAAATCATCGCCCTGCCGCACCAGGGCCTGCCGGATGGTGTCCAGGCCGCTGAGCACCAGCACGGGTGTGCAGCCAATGCGGATCTGCAGCACGTCCCCATAGCGCTGGCTCAGCTGCGACAGGACCACGTGTGGGTTCTTCCCCAAGGTCAGCAAGTGCCCGAGCAGGGGCCAGCCCCAGGGCTCTGGTGGACTCTTCAGGCCTTGAGGGACCCGAGGCCGCCAGGTCCTGACCACCCAGAATACCAGGCAGAAGACGGCAGAGGCCAGGAGAAGTTCTGTGGCCGAGATGGGGATGGGGAGTCCAAACACAGAAAACATGATCCACGTAGATTCCAAGGTGGCTGCTAAGAGGTGAGATGGGAGAAAAAGGTCAAAAGATCTGGCAGGTGGATGGAAGGAGCCAGTGTCCTAAAATGTCAGCACATCAGTCAAGAAAAGGGAAAACCTTATCCAGAACTGTTCACTGGGCATGAAATGGGAGAGGAGATAGGAGAAGCTGTTTGTGGAGCTGACAACTCCATACCAAGAATTTCAGTCATTCTTCATTCAGTCCTGGCCACAGCCTTTGTGGTAGGCAGCTCTGAGGCTCAGAAAAAGTACATAACTTGCCCAAAGTCACACAGCCAGCAATGATAGAATCCAAACCCAATCCAAACTTGTCTAATTCCAGAACTCCTTACCTGCCATACCAATCTCAGTGACAGTCTATAGAACACCTATACTATTATTTATTTCATATTTTTCTAAAATCAACTTTAAATCCACCCACTTAGCACCATTTCACACAGTAACATCTGTGTGAAAATACAGGTTTTTTTCCCCGTAACATATATTAAAATAAGCACACAATAGATGTGTATTACCCAATTCCTCTTGAGTATTACCCACCCAACTTGGGACAACACTACCAAAGAACTAAGGATCCTCTCTTCTTCAGCCTCATTTCACATTTGGGGAAACTGACCTCCAGAGGAGGCACTGACTTGGCTAAAGGCACCCAGCTCTCAGACAGAGCCAGGACTCAGATCTCTTAGGTAACGTTCCCTGGGAAGATTCATGGCCCAGTCTTCCCTGTTCCTATGTTCCTGTCTTAGGTACAGGAGTGGTCAGATCAACTGATGAAAAGGAATCGTCTCAGTACCGTCAGTTCTCTACTGTTCAAAGCCAGGATCTAGGGAATCTGGCCAGACACTGGGACACAGTGGGAAGGGGACAGGGGACTGCCCCCTTTCTTTACTGTCTAAGCCACAGTGCCCTTAGCCCCAGCTCTCTGAGCTCAGCAGACTCACAGTTTAAATGCAGCTGAAGGCCAGCTAGATTGAAGCTCCCGGTCACAAAATTCCAGGCCAAGGTTTTCATTGGGTTCAATTCTCAATGAATGAATAGTCTGGACCTCCCCCATTTGCCAGTCACTCAAGAGCTGTGAATAAATGGAAGGATCCTACCAGGCAAAGGCTGTAAGAAAACTCTGGACTGGATTATGAGAAACTAGGAATGAGCTAAATTTAACTGACACGACACTTTCTCTCTCTAGGTTCAGTCTAGAAAGGGTGTGCAAATTCATGGACTCCTCTCTTCAAGGCGTGGGGCTATGACAGGGGTATCTTACTGATGCCCTGGACTGGAGGTCAGGAGACAAGGGTTCCAGGCTTTATGACATGGCCTTGGATTGGACAGTTCATTTTACCCTTCTGGGCTTCAGTCACATCACCTGAGAGAAGGGATGGGACATGATCTCTGATTCAGGGTACCCAGCTGATCTCAGATAAGAGAAAACTCTGATCTTTCCTTTGAGGTTAAGCATAGTCTGACTAGTGAACTGTCCCTACAGAAGAGCCACCCAAGATGGGGAGGTTGTATGGTTCCTACCTGAACTACTATAGCTGTCTGTCTAGGGAGACTTCCTGCTGCTGCTGCTGCTGCTACATTGCTTCAGTCATGTCCGACTCTGTGCGACCCCACAGACAGCAGCCCACCAGGCTCCCCTGTCCCTGGGATTCTCCAGGCAAGAACACTGGAGTGGGTTGCCATTTCCTTCTCCAATGCAGAAAAGTGAAAAGCAAAAG
>SJYA01002789.1:3706418-3805742 GCA_006410615.1 Neotragus moschatus | reverse complement strand
CGAGCTGGGCTAGGGAGTTGGGCTGCTGGGTGGCTGCGCCGGCCTCCGGGTCCTTCTCACGCAATTTCTGGGCACCGCGCCCCCGGCCGGGTGGGGCTGGGATGGGCCGCGTGACCTCTGCCCCCTGGAGGGATGTACCAGACACAGGCACGCTAGCTGGGGAGGCATCTGCGCCCGCCACCCCTCCCCGCCCCCTTTAGTAGTCCCTGAGCTCCCTTTCTTACCCCCACCCCCACCCCAAGGCCTCCTTCTAACCCTTTCCTTGGCCGCTGGGAGATCCGCTCGCCGCACGGTTACTCTGCCCTGCCAAAGCGCTAGTAGCCCCAGGAACCTCGAGGGCCCGAGGGTCCTGGCTCGAAGTACCCTTGGTTTGCAGAGTGGTCCTAGGGGCGGCTCAACGCGTCCAGCTAGTGCGCACATTAGCAAGGCTGCACGTTCTCCATCCCTTCCCGCATTCCGGCCCTTCCATCAGTGAGCGCGGACTTCTAGTTGTCCGGGCTCTGGGGATTCTGGGGGTGGGGGAGGCTCTGGGGAAAGGGGCCAGCCCATAGGGGCCTCTGGCCTTCCGGCCCTAGTGACCTCGGGGCTGGGGTCGCCGGGCTTCTCACGCGAGCCTGGACTCAATAACAGGGGTTAGGAGGTCATCCCCGGGCAGCTCCGCCTCTGCCTGCCAGCCTCGTTCCTATCTGCTGGTAGAGAGGAGGAAGCACTCTCAGTGTTCAGTGGGTACAAAAATGAGAGTGACTGGTCCCCGTACCACGGGATGGAGCACCCTTATACCCTCTTTCGGGCTATCATGGGACTTCTTCCCCAAACTCCTCCCCAGTTGGGCTCTGCGCTTGTCCAGGGGTACCTTGGAACTGAGGGTCCCAGGTGTTCCTAGCCTTCATCCCTTTAAGAGCCAGCACTTAATCAAGGCATCCCCAGAGTTGGTTCTTACCTATCCCCCAGCTTCCTTTCTCGCCCCTCCCTCCTCTGTCCCAAAGCTTCCAAAAGCGACCAGTTCCCCTCCCCCCTGCCCCTCCCTCTTTCCCCATCCCCGCGCTCCGGGAGGCGTGGCCAAACGCCCAAGCCGCCTATAAAGGTGGCATTGCTTTCACCCTCACTCTGAAGGTGACAATTCCTTGGAGCCTTCCTTGATCTTCTTTGGGGTCCCTGGCTCCAGAGACCACTCTTCCCAGCCTAGCTCTGCACCCCCTCACAGCCACAGGTGAGTGCTGGGGATTATTGGGTTGTTGCTTCCCTCTGCCAAAAGGAAAATTTTGATGCCTCCATGTCTTCCTGGTCTAGCACCTCAAAAATAAAAAAGGAGGCTATGAGTGTCCTTAGTAAGGAGGCAGTCCAGCTTCCCTCACTAAGTGGGGAAACTGAAGCCAGGGGAAGGGCTGGACTTGCCCAAGATTCCATGCCTAGTACCAGAACTGCTCCCCTCTCAGCATTCCAGGACTTAGGCTCCAGCTCATCCCCTACTGACTCCTGGAATGCTGGGGGCTTCCCCATGGAGGTCACCTGGAAGGTTGGAATAGGATACAGGTGTGACAGGCTGTGTGAGCCAGTACAGTACTCCTTCAGGCTCTGTGAGCAGGAGGCTTCTCCGTGGTCAGGGTGGATAAGGGAGCAAGTTGGGTTCTTACCAGCTGTACCCTGCCTTATCCAAAAGCTGCTCCCGGCTGGGACCACCCTCCCGAGGCATAGCTTGTCAGTGCTGAGAGGTGTTGGCTGGACAAGGGAGGCTGATCTGAGAGGGAGTCCTGGGCATTGTCCAGGAGCCTTCCCTGTTCCACTGTCTTCTCTGGCCTCTGCTGGGGGCGGATCAGTGTGAGAGACTGCCCTCTGCAGAAAACTTGAGCCTGAAAACTCAGCAATCACACCTCTCTTGGCCTCCTACCATCTTACTAAGGATAGGGATCTTTGGAGCACCCAGTGTGTAGAAGGGGACCCCATGGCACGCCAAGGCCTAGCAGTGTCCCCAGTTCACTCAAAGAGTCTGGACTCAAATGTGCTTTGGGGTTCAGCTCCTTTAGGAAGCCTCCCTTGGAGAAGGCAATGGCACCCCACTCCAGTACTCTTGCCTGGAAAATCCCATGGATGGAGGAGCCTGGTAGGCTGCAGTCCATGGGGTCGTGAAGAGTCAGACACGACTGAGCAACTTCACTTTTGCTTTTCACTTTTCTGCATTGGAGAAGGAAATGGCAACCCACTCCAGTGTTCTTGCCTGGAGAATCCCAGGGACAGGGGAGCCTGGTGGGCTGCTGTCTGTGGGGTCGCACAGAGTCGGACATGACTGAAGCAATGTAGCAGCAGCAGCAGCAGCAGGAAGTCTCCCTAGACAGACAGCTATAGTAGTTCAGGTAGGAACCATACAACCTCCCCATCTTGGGTGGCTCTTCTGTAGGGACAGTTCACTAGTCAGACTATGCTTAACCTCAAAGGAAAGATCAGAGTTTTCTCTTATCTGAGATCAGCTGGGTACCCTGAATCAGAGATCATGTCCCATCCCTTCTCTCAGGTGATGTGACTGAAGCCCAGAAGGGTAAAATGAACTGTCCAATCCAAGGCCATGTCATAAAGCCTGGAACCCTTGTCTCCTGACCTCCAGTCCAGGGCATCAGTAAGATACCCCTGTCATAGCCCCACGCCTTGAAGAGAGGAGTCCATGAATTTGCACACCCTTTCTAGACTGAACCTAGAGAGAGAAAGTGTCGTGTCAGTTAAATTTAGCTCATTCCTAGTTTCTCATAATCCAGTCCAGAGTTTTCTTACAGCCTTTGCCTGGTAGGATCCTTCCATTTATTCACAGCTCTTGAGTGACTGGCAAATGGGGGAGGTCCAGACTATTCATTCATTGAGAATTGAACCCAATGAAAACCTTGGCCTGGAATTTTGTGACCGGGAGCTTCAATCTAGCTGGCCTTCAGCTGCATTTAAACTGTGAGTCTGCTGAGCTCAGAGAGCTGGGGCTAAGGGCACTGTGGCTTAGACAGTAAAGAAAGGGGGCAGTCCCCTGTCCCCTTCCCACTGTGTCCCAGTGTCTGGCCAGATTCCCTAGATCCTGGCTTTGAACAGTAGAGAACTGACGGTACTGAGACGATTCCTTTTCATCAGTTGATCTGACCACTCCTGTACCTAAGACAGGAACATAGGAACAGGGAAGACTGGGCCATGAATCTTCCCAGGGAACGTTACCTAAGAGATCTGAGTCCTGGCTCTGTCTGAGAGCTGGGTGCCTTTAGCCAAGTCAGTGCCTCCTCTGGAGGTCAGTTTCCCCAAATGTGAAATGAGGCTGAAGAAGAGAGGATCCTTAGTTCTTTGGTAGTGTTGTCCCAAGTTGGGTGGGTAATACTCAAGAGGAATTGGGTAATACACATCTATTGTGTGCTTATTTTAATATATGTTACGGGGAAAAAAACCTGTATTTTCACACAGATGTTACTGTGTGAAATGGTGCTAAGTGGGTGGNCCAGACCAAAAAAAAAAAAAAAAGCTTGTTTAGCTCAACGTGTCTCCAACTAACTACATCACCCGTTCTCCGAGCTCAACCGCGCTCCCCAGCCCTACGAATGGCACTGCCATCCGCTGGCCCATGCCAGAAAACAGAGCTTCATCATACCCCCTCACCTCCCGCTGCAGTCAGATGCCACCTCGGGCACTGCACAAATAAGTATTTACCAAACGCCTACTATGTACCAGACACTTCTGGTTGCCAGCGACTGATACAGAAGTGAACAAAACTGACAACCTCCTGCTTCCCTGTAGCTTACATTGTGGGGCACGGGGGATGGGAGGTGAGGCCAGAAAATGCCTAGAGAGTCTCAGAGGATGAAAAGTGCTATAGAGAAAAATAAGACAGAGAAGGGGTAGGAATCATGTAGGGGCAGATTGCAATTCAAAGGACATTGAGGAAAGGCCACCCAGCCCAGGCAGAAAGGGCAGACACCCAGCCAAGAATCAAGGCACACAGATATCTGGAAGAAGAGCATAACTGGCAGAAGGAACAGCAAGTTCAAGGCCCTGCACAGTGGTCCTTGAAAGAAGGAGCGGTACCAGGGGCACTGGAAATGTCCAGTGTCCTGTGACTGGGGAGTTCTCCTGGAATTTGGTGGATGTGAGGATGCTGAGGGTAGAGAACAGCCCTGCCCTAGATGCTGAGAGCACCCTGCTGAGAAGGGACTTCGTTTGCGTGAGACAGAGACACTGTGAGGTCTGAGTCAAGGAAGATCACTGGCTAACACGCTGGGAACAGACTGAGGGAAAAAGGACCCATTTCTCCACTTTGATTTCTGTCCATCTTCATCCAGGCCCCCATCATTGCTCCCCAGAATACTAATAAACTCCAACCGGGGTACTGTACCATCTGACTTTCAGTGCCTCCAATTCCTTCTCCACCTGTGGCATCCCAAGTGTCTTTTCAAAGATGCAAAATCTCATTCCATCACCACCATTCCATGCCCCTTCAGTAGCTCACATCTGAATAGAAACCAGAATCTTTTGCAGAGCCTAACAGGAATGCCCACTTCTACTTTGAATCTTTCCTACTTAAAGCCTCAGCTAAGACATCACTTCCTCTGAGAACACTTCCTGGATCCTTTCCACAGCAAGTTAGATTTCTCCTGGTCTATTTCCAGCATTGCTTCATGGTAATTCGCAGAACATTTGATTCTTGCCAGGATACAGACCCAAACTGTCACTCCATCCTCCATGCTGTAACACAGAAAATCAGCCTTGGGAAATTGATCTGATAAGCCAAGACCTTGCAAGATATTAATAACAGGTAAAGGAGTTAAGTCCATCTGTATTAAGGTGCATGACCAGGGTATTGAGCCCAAAGTGCTAATGATATAATGGTGGAATTTAGGTAACAGAACAGGCAGGAGACAGGGAGGTATTGCTGGGCTTCCATTCTGTCCGGCATCCTTCTGTTCATTTCACCTTTGCATCTCAGGCTCGGTCTGAGAATTTTTGCAGTACCCAAGGTCTGTCCTTTACACCAAGTAGGAGCTAGAGCCACAGAGAGTGGAAAGAATTTATGTGGAAGCCATGGCAAGGAAGGAAGGCACTTCCAAATCCATCACCCTGCTCTGTAGCCCAATCTCTCCTTTGGCTCTCAGAGTCCCCAGCAATGCCATAGCTCTAGAGAATCATCGCAGAGCTTCCCTGGTGGCTCAGGGGTAAATAATCCACCTCCCAGTGCAGGAGACACAGATGTGATCCCTGATTCAGGGAGCTCCTACATGTGGTGGAGCCTGTGTACTCGAGCCAGGGAACCACAGCTATTGAGCCCGTGTGCCTCCGCTACTGAAGCCCGGGAGCCCTAGAGCCCATGCTCCACAACAAGAGGGGCTGCCACAGTGAGAAGCCCATGCACTGCAACGAGAGATGAGCCCTCTCTCTCTCCCCAACTAGAGAAAAGCCCGTGCAGCAGCAAAGACCCAGAATTGCCAAAACAAATACGTGAATAACATTTAAAAAATAGAAGAAGACTCATGGCAGCCTGCTTTTCACAGCTGAAAGACCATCTGCATAAAAACTCCTCTCTTGGTAAAAGATACGTTGCTTTCCTCACGTTTTCCAAGGGATTCTTTTTTTTTTTTTTTAATTGGGCCATGCTGGGTCTTCCTTGCTGTGCACAGGCTTTCTTCGGATGTGGTCAGCCTGGAATACTCTCTAGTTGTGGCGCTCGGGCTTCTCACTGCAGTGGCTTCTCTTGTTGAGGAGCACGGGCTCTGGGGCCTGTGGGCTTCAGCAGTTGTGGCACACAGGCTTAGTTGCACCTCAGCATGTAGAATCTTCCCAGACCAGGGATTGAACCTGTGTCCCTTGCATTGGTAGGCAGATTCTTAACCACTGGACTACCAGGGTCCACCAGGGAAGTCCTCCAAGGAACTCTTGATTCCAAAGAAATTTTAGCTAATTAAGCCAATTCCTGTCCCATTTCTCAGCTGGAGAGACCGAAACCAGAACAAAGAAAGCTGAAGGACAAATGACAAATCAAAGCAGAGCCCAGGCCCTTGCTTCCAGGCCAGAGCTCTTCCCTCCATGATTTATTGTCCCAGACTACCAGCAAATCCCAGGGGACCAAAGTTAGGCTCAGTGCCTCAGTCAGAGTGCCCCCTTGTCCCCACCTTCCTGGACAAGAGTCTGATGCACTGGGGTTATGGGAGGCCCTGCACTTCTCATCACCAAGCCTGTCTTGGAGGACAGCTCAAAAGACGGAAGGGGGCCCTCAGGGCACCAGGGCAGACAAAGAGGGAGCCAGGCGGGAGGTTAGAGGACCTTGACCTGGAGTTGAACAGCCAATCCTGGGTCAAAGTTTGTATGCCTTTGCGTGAGAAGCTCTTTGGCTAGAATTCCCTAGCAATCGATACCAGGAACACAAAGGGAAGGGTGGGCAGTGCAGAAAAGAGGGGGCTCCGGGCTAGACACAGTTGAGGGTTTTGGCCAGCCTAGCCTAGAGTCTTCAGTCAGCACTGCAGAGGGCTATGTGGTCAGGGGATGAGGAGACAACCAGACTCAGAACAAACTCACTACCCAGCGGTGGAAGCAGGAATCACACCCAAACAGAGCCTAAGCTAACTCTGGAAATGCTACAGAAGGCTAAGGGCCCTAGGGGTGAGCAAAGGAACAGAGAGGAGTCCTGGAGTATGAGAATAGGAAGGGCACCCCTGGCACTGAGGCAGGGCCATAACGAACAAATCATGGGAGTGGAAGCTTGGTGTGAGACAGTTTGAGAAGAGTGGAGTTTAAGTGAATATGGATAAATAGGATTTGTCTTACAATGTGTCTTCACCCCACCAAGCCACCCACCACCCCACCTGAGCTCCGAGCCCTGAGTGCCTTCCTCTCTCCTACCTGTGCCAAGAAAGATAGAGAGATCCAGTCTGCAGGATCCAAGGTTCAAATGGACAGCCCCTGGTTCTCTAGCTCTTGGCTGCTCTAGTCAGGCTAATGATACTTTCTCAGAATAGTCTTGATCTAAGCCGGTGGTTGTCTTATCTATTAAAAGTTCTCTCTTTCTTTCTCAAGAGAGTCTTGGCTTGGGACTTCCCTGGTGGTCCAGTGGCTAAGACTCTAGGCTCCCAATGCAGTGGGCCCTGATTCAATCTTTGGTCAGGAAACTAGGTCCAACAAGACTCTGCATGATGCAATGAAGATCAAAGATCTAGTGTGCACAACTAACACTCAGCACAGCCAAAGAAATAATTTTTTTTAATGAGTCCTGGCTTGGACATACATTATATGGTTACCCCAGTCGATAGTAGAAGACCTGTGAGGGGGTTTTATGTCCCCAGCATCTATTCTCTCTTCATCTGGAAATATCACTTCATTTGTCCTTTGGGGACCACCCCACCCCTACTCTTACCTGATGGGCTTGGTGGAACTAACCCCAGCCCAGGCCCCCAGGTTAACACATGACCCAGCCCAAGCCACTGAGAACCCTTTATGGGAGTTTCAATGAAATTGTTGGAAAAGCAAGGTTCTCTTTCTGCCAGAAGTGGCGAAGCTGGTTAGAAAATAATTCTGGACCTACCAGTGGCCATGTTTAAGAAGCCCATTAGAGGAAAGCAGAACTGAGAGATGAGGAGAGGCAGGGAAAGAATTGATGACCCTGAGCAATGAGATCCAGTTATTCCTGAAGCCAGGGAAGTTCACCATAGAACTTCTCTGTTATGTGAATCGATACCATCACCATCTCTCCCATCTTCTCCTTTCTCCCCTTTTCCTTCTTCTTTACCACTTCCTCTTCTTTCTCCTCCTTCTCCTCCCCTTCTTCATCTTTCTCTTCTACTAGGAGTTGGGTTTGGGGGCTTGCAACTGAAAGGATTAGAGCCAAAGCCTGCAGGCCAGAGAGGCTTACCCAACAGTGCTCTCTGAGTGATTAAACCTCAACACTTGAGGCAGATCCAAGAAGTCCTGGGCAGGTAGGACAGAATCCTAAGAAGTTATTCTTATCTAACAGCTTCTGTGCCAACGGGCCTGCCCCTGTGCCAACAATGCCACCATCAGCAGTATTGTGAGAGGCTAGTTTTATCTCCAGAGGCCCCATGATGGAGTTGAGGAGTTGTTGGCTGGGGAGTGTCTGGAAAGAACCCACACTTGAGGCAGAGACCATCAGATGAGTCTGTGCCATCTCACTGCACCAGGAGCAGAGTTCATGGCCTGCTGGCTGGCTGACACCCTCCCTGGCTGGGAGGCACCCTGGGAAGGAAGGTGCCCTATTTTCTCTTCCAGCTGCTAGCTGAGAAAGATATACCATCCTTTCCCCAAGTTAAAGTTTTTGAAGACTCTCAGAGGAAACAGTCCTTATAATGGCCCGCAAGACCTTTCCAGCTGTGGCTCCCATGGCCTCTCTGACCTCCTCTCCTATCCCTCCCCTTTCCCTGGCTCACTCCTCTCCAGGCCCCAGAGCAGCCTGAGGTTCCTAAGACACTCCAGGCAGGTCCCTCCCCGTATCTGTCAAGGTCAGTCCTTTTAGGAAACAGAGGGGCCCCTAAAACTGAGTCATTGAGGAGAATTTAATTAAGGGACCACTCACAAAGGGTCAAGGCTTAGGGAAATCCGTAGGACAATGCAGCAGCAAATGCAGCAGGAAATCAGTAGGGCAAGCAACAGCAAGGCCAGAAGTGATGGGAGAAGCAGAAAACAGGACCCAGAGAAGGTGGCTGTGGTAAGGCTACAGAGAGGAGCTGGAGCCTTTGGGAGAGTCGTAGATAGCATGCCAAGACCCTACAGGGAGAGAGCCTAAATACTCTGACCTCATTCCATTCATACCCTCTGATGTCTTGCTGGTACCTTCCACAGACTGAACCTAGCCAAAAAGCAGAGGGTCCATTCCTGTAGCAGACTGGAAGTCAGTCATTGGGGACTGAGAGTAAAAGGATGGAAAGTGGTCTGGAGAGGCAAGTGGACAATATCGACAGATCTGTTCGACATCCGGCCTTTGCTTCTGCCGTTCCTGCCACCTGGAGATGCTTCGCCCCCCCCCCCCACCCCGGATCCACATATCTCACTTCCCCGAATATCATTCTCAGTATGCCTTGCTTGGCCATCCTATGTAAAACTGTTACCCTGAATCGTAGTCTCCATCCCTCTTCTTAACCTGATATTTATTCGTAGCACTTGTTTGATAGGTTTGTGGCACTGAAAAAACTTTGAACATACTATGTAGGGATTTCCCTGGTGGTCCAGGGGCTGAGACTCCATTCTTTCAATTCAGGACCAGGTTTGATCCCTGGTCAGGGAACTAGACCCCACATGCGGCATAAATAAGAGTTCACATGCCGCAACTAGAGATCCCAGATGCTGAAAGATCCTGAGTACCACAACTAAGACCCAGCGCAAATAAATAAGTAATAATTTTTTAAAATACAGCAGCTGTTCCCCACATGTGGCTACTGAAAATTTCAGACATGGTATGTATTTTACTTCTCAATGCTCTGTATGGTCTATATTCCTCAACTAGAATGTAAATGCCTGCAGAACAGGCACTTTCGTCTGTTGTGCCCAATGCTTCATCAACAGCAAACTGGCACATTGTGGATCCCAAATAAATATTTGTTAAATAAATGAATTGTTGTGGTTGTTCGGTCGCTAAGTCATGTCTGACTCTTTGTGACCCCATGGACTGCAGCACGCCAGGCTTCCCTGTCCTTCACTATCTCCCGGAGTTTGCTCAAACTCATGTCCATGGAGTTGGTGATGCCATCCAACCATCTCATCCTTGGCCGCCCCTGTCTCCTCCTGCCCTCAATCCTTCCCAGCATCAGAGTCTTTTCCAATGAGTTGGCACTTCGCATTAGGTGGCCAAAGTTTGGAGTTTCAGCTTCAACATCAGTCCTTCCAATGAATATTCAGGGTTGACTTCCTTTAGGATTGACTGGCTTGATCTCTTTGCTGTCCAAGGGACTCTCAAGAGTCTTCTCTAAGCACCACAGTTCAAAAGCATCAATTCTTTGGCATTCAGCCTTTTTTATGGTCCAACTCTCACATCCATACATGACTATTGGAAAAACCATAGCTTTAACTACACGGACCTTTGTTAGCAAAATGATGTCTCTGCTTTTTAATATGCTGTCTAGGTTTGTCATAGCTTTTCTTCCAAGGAGCAAGTGGAAAATATCAAACCTCCAAATAGGAAAATATGTCAGGTTTGAAATGGTAGTGGCCTGATGAGATTCTGGGTCTCGTTGGGCAGGGCACCAAGTCCAAGTTGGCCGGCTGAATGGATCGCCTCTCCAAACCCAGGTCCTTTCTTCAGTACCCGCCAGATGAGTGCTGGTCATCCTGTTGCCAGAAGACACGTGATCAGGCACGGTCCTGCCTTAAGAAGCTCATCTCAGCCTGGCCCAGCTGAGGCATCTGCCTCATGCCACCTTCACGTTAGCCCAGGGCCAGCATCTGGACTGTGGACCACATGGCCGCGATCACCAGGAGGCCGACTGCTTTCAGTTTTGGAGTCGCCTGGTTCCTCTCAACAGGTCTCGGCTCCTCTCTCCACAATCCGGCTCCACCACAGAAATCAGAAGAGAGCAGGCACTGTAGCTACCTCAGCAGAGAGAGCTCTGCAGGGTTGGGACAAGAGGGCTCCATAGTCTGATGGGTGGGGAAGGGCTGCAACAGTGCAGACCCTGGGACACTGCCCAGAGAAGGGGCTAAGGGATATCCCGGAGGTTCTCCAGATAAAAAATAACGGAGATAAAGGCAGACCTTCTTTTTCCTTTTCCTCGTCTTCTTTCAATAATACCAAATATGATTAATTTAGACCCATATTTGATATCATAATTTGACTAATTCTGCTCTGGTTGGCAGTTGACGTTATTGTTGGGAAAATGTTTTGCTGAGCCAACGAATTGTGAAAACAGCCTTGCAGGGAAATGTTTGCGGTACTGTACTGAAGGGCAAGTTCAGCAGCTCAGGGGACTGTTCTGTTTCCAAGTTAGAGATGCCCTTTTATGTATAAACACAGAGGTTTGCTGATAATGAATGTTCTAGTCCTTTTATCAAAACAAGGTCTCCAAGGACCCTGCTTCGTCATCCAAGCGCTCCTGGACGTGCTCACACAGTCTTTGCCAAGAAGGTGGCCCTATTCAGACCTATTGGTGCACAGCCTGGCTGTCCTACCAGACCGTGCAGGCCATTTAGTTAACTTTAGAATCGTTTCCCAACTGCTTCTCAACTTGTCGACACCCAAGAGCCATTCCCTCCTCTTTCATTTTTCCTCCTTCCCAGCACCCTCCCCACCCCAGTTTTATCTAAGTATCCTCCATATTTCTTTGCAGGGTTATGTGCTTCTGGGGAGGTGGGCCCCAGGGAATGGGTCTTGGCTGGTCTGAACCAGTCATTGTGGCCCAGTTGCCTTGGATGAATCTGTGACATGATTCTGGCCAATATTATGTTGTAGAGATCTGGTGGGACTAAACTGAGGAAAGATTTCCTCACTCTTAAAAGGGATACATGATGAGAGATGCACTCTTGTCCCTCTGACCCTTGTCCTGTCTGGATATTATGGCCGGAACTTTAGCAGCCATCTTGTGACCCTAAGGGAGACAGCTTACGGGAAAGGTTAATATTCCAGGGACGGGGGAAAAGAAATTTGCTAAGAATCATTTTATCATTCAAGTTCCTTGCAAGAACAGAATCCATTCAAACTAGATCACTGAGAAGAGTTTAATAATGGGATTATTTATAAAGGTGTGAACAGGGTATGGAGAAACTAAGGTAGGATATTGTGGTACCATATGACTTGTAGCAGAGAGGGGCCCTTACTGTCTTGGACCTGAAGGGGCGAGAAGGATCTGTTTCTGGAATCCAGAGGGAGAGACTGTAAGTAAAGGAAAGCTATCTGACAGTTGCTGTGGCCTAGCGTGGTGACTTTGCAGGGAGGGTCTGGAGAAAAAAAACCCCAACTTCAGTCTCCTCCCACCCTCCCATTTCAGGTCAATACCTCCCATTGACAGAACCCAACAAGAAGCCAGAAGATGGGGAGCCCATTGACATAGTCTGCAGAGATCAGCCTCTTGGTGCATAGAGCAGGGCAGAGAAGGGGCAGGGGTGGTGAGTGTGGAGGAAAAAGAGGATTCTCAGCACACGCTGGGTCTGCAACAGTCTCATTCATCTGTTTGTTCTCTTGTCATTCTCCTCTATGAAGACAAGGACTGTCTTATTCACTGCTATAAGTATCCTCCTAGAACAGTGGCTGGCAACATAATTTATGCTCAAAGACAACACTTGGATATCCACTATGTAACAGGCACTGTACTAAAAACTGAGTGAATAAGAACACAGTTTCTCTCAAGTTGTTCATAGTCTAGAGAGAGCAAATGAAATCAAAGTAATATGGCACCGTGGTGTTTGTGCCATGAGAGCTATGCCCAATGGAGGAAGATCTTACCCAGAATAGGGTTCAGGACGCCCTGCAGCAGGTGGACCTGGAGCTGAGCTTTGGAGGATTTGCTCTGATGGAGAGAAGAGAATGCTTTGTCATGCCTGCATCATAGTACTGCAATATAAGTAAGCATTTCTAACCTGGAAGCAATTAATTTCCATGAGAGTGTTTGTTGGATGGGGAAGAAGTGGTTGGGAGGAAGGTAGGGCAGTCCAGGCAGAGGGAACAATGTGCAGAGGCAGAAAATCAGGAGAATTCTAAGAGTTCCTTCTGACTGGTGGGAAAGATACATGAGAGGAAGAGTGTAGTGGGAAACGAAGAGAAAGAAGTGAGTAGGAAATGACTCACATGCTGACCTAAGGAGTTTGAGTTTGGTTTCTGAATGTCTTAAGAAATCAGTTTCTTAAGAAATCAGTACTAAGGGATTTTACATAGGAATATGGTGCTAGTGATAAAGAAGCCACCCGTGCAGGAGGTACAAGAGATGCAAACTTGATCTCTGAGTCAGGAAGACCACCTGCAGTAGGAAATGGCACCCCACTGCACCCCATTCCAGTGTTCCAAGGGCAGAGGAGCCGGGCGAACTACAGTCCATGGGGCCGCAAAGAGTTGGACATAACTGAGCACACACATGGGTTGCACAGATGCGCAATTTCAGGAAGTTCATTTGGGTGGCAGTATGCAGCCTGGATAGTAGGGATGGGATGGCGGGAGCCTAGAACTATCCTCTCCAATACAGTAGTCACTCGCCACTCACACTTCAAACCTTTGTATATTAAAACCTTTGTATTTCAGTTGTACCAGCCATTTGAAGTGTTCAGCAGCCACATGTGGCTGGTGGCTACCCTACTGAATAGCACAAACACAGAACATTTCCATTATCACTGAAAGTTCTACTGGACCACACTGGCCTAGAGACAGTGAGACCAGTTAAAGACAGTGGGAACCAAAAGTGCAGGCAGGAAGTGGCGCTGAGAGTCACCTCCAGGCAAAGCCGTAGTAATGGAGAGAAAGGACGTTCAGGCAGTAGAATCTTGAGACTTTGGTAGGAGGTGAATAACAGAAGGAGTATTTGCGGATTCCCAGGTTTCTGGCTAGGGTGATAACCCAGAGAGAAGGTATCTGGGCAGGGAGGTTGACAGACAGCATCCATTTGGACATGTTGAGGATGCTGGGGCCTCTGGGTGGACACCTGCAGCAGGTGATCAGATGTGCAAAACTGAAGCTTCCGATCTTTACGTAATAGATTAAGAGACACCCTCCCTCTTCAGCTTTAATTATCTGCCTATGTTTCCCACAGCACCTGTGTCCATCAAGGTCTTTCCTCTCTGCCAGGTCTGGGCACAGAGATAAATGGGACTCAACCTCTGTCTCTGAGGGCCCATAGTCTGATTTAGGGTTTAGATTAAGTGATGAGAATCTGGCCCAAAACTATGGCTCTTAGTGGCCAGAGCCATTTCGGAGATGAGAATGGAATGATGAGGGTCACAGAGAAGGACTCGCCCCACAAGAAGCAGGGGGAAAGGCTGCCAGTTACTGCATTCTGACCACTGGCCAGGTTGGTGAATGTGTACTAAATAAACTTGTTGAGTGACCCACGGGTGTCCGTTCCCTCATCCTAACCTGAGCCCCATCCTGTGTCTCCTTGGACACCTCTCTGGAGAGTCAACTCTAAATCAGCCTTCTCTCATGATAACCTCCTGATTAGCCCTCTTCCCCATGCTCACTGAACTGCTTTTCTCTCATACTCTAGCTCTGGGAAAAATTATTTAGCATCTTCAGGCTTTCATTTCATCAACTGTAAAATGAAGCCAATAACAGTACCCACCTCGTAGTGTTGCTATGAAGCTCAAATAGAGATGGCTGATGCTAAGCACAGAGCACAGAGCTTGGGGCATAGTGGGAGCTTAGTAAATTTCAACTGTAAGGATTATCATTTACAAGTTCCAGAAAACCAATGTAGGAAAATGCCCAAAGTTGTTTTCACAAAGCTCTTACACAAGCTAGCATTCTTACTTGTGAACACTGCCCCTAATTCAACAGACCTTTTTCAGGATACATGCTGTGTGTCACTCCCTGAGCTAGATACTAGAGATCTGAAGAAAAGCAGAAGCTGCTTTGACCTTCAAGGAGCTAACAGTTGAAGGGGGAAACAGCATGACAGGTGCTTATTGAAGAGGGTAGCGTGAGGCCTGTGGGACCTCAGAGGAGGGGGTTGAACCCAGCCAGCATGGGGCAGCTGAACAGGGTATAAAATGAGGGGCAGGTATATAATGGATAAACAATAAGGTCCTACTGTATAGAAAAGGAAACTATACTCAATATTCTATGATAAACCAAAATGGAGAAGAATATTAAAAAAGAATGTATATATACAGGCCAGCTTGGATGGGATGGGAGGGCTTGCAGGAGAATGGATACGTGTGTATGTGTATGGCTGAGTCCCTTCACTGTTCTCCTGAAGCTACCAGAATATTGTTAATAGGCTATATTCCAATACAAAATAAAAACTTCAAAGTTTGGGAAAAAAGAAGATAAATATATATATATATAATTGAATCACTTTGCTGTACAGCAGAAATGAACACAACATTGTAAAGCAACTATACTTCAGTCTAAAAAAAAATGAGGAGCCAGCGAACACAGGATGGGGTGCAGGTGTCAAAGGGATCCACACATGGAGAAAGACAATGGAAATGGGACCAGGACGTGGTGGCAAACAGAGCCAGAGAGGGTGAGCAAGAGCCGCCGCTGAAGCCTTTGGGTTCAAGCAAAGGAGCCTGGTTTTTACCCTGAAATCTATAGGGAACTTTGAGGGGTTTTAAAAAGGGAAGTAGTCAACACACACTCCAGAAAGGCTAAAGTCAAAAAGATCAAAAGCAACCCAGTAGTGGTGAGCATGAGAGGTAAACTGACCCCTCAGTCACAGCCAGTGGAAATAAAATCGGTTCAACTCTTTCAGAAAGGTGTTCAGTGCTAGGATCTACTAGCACTGAGCTCTAGCGCTAGCCTGAGTTGGCCTAGCCTGTCATCTAGCATTTCCAGTAGGTCCAGAGACAGCAGCAATTCTTACAAAATATGTGCAAGAATGTTCACAACAGCAGGGCTCAACATAGCCCAATATGGAAAACAAGCCAGATGTCAGTTGACAGTTGAATGACTATGGATACATTCACTGTGTGTTTATATGAGGACTCATGATGTGTATTCATATTAGAACACCATACAGCAATGAGAAGTACACCCAACAGTTACACCCAACACTGTGGATGAGTCATCTAAAAAAGAATAAGTGACAGAAGCCAGAAGCCAAAGAGCACACAGTCTGCCAAATCATACACTTTAAAAATGTTTGAAATCGTAAATTTTGTTTTATATTTTACCACAGTTTTTAAAAATGAAAAAAATTCATGGACTTGTACAACATAAAGAGTGCATCTTAAGGTAAACTCTGGACTTAGTTGATAATATTGTGTTAGTACTCATTCACCAACTGCAACAAATGTATCACACTAATGCAAGAAGTTAATAATTGAGGAAGCTGACCGGAGGAGGAGGAGGCATATTGGAGCTCTCTCTTCTTGCAGCCCACTTTTCCACAAACCTAAAACTGCTATAAAAAATGAAAGCTAACATGCAACCTTGATAAATCTCAAAACTTTTAATGTTGAACAAAGGTAAAACTATTCTATGATTTTTTAAATGCATAAAGTGGTTGCTTGTGGGGATAGGGAGGGGAGCTGATTGCAAAGGGGCACAAGGAAAGTTTCTGTTGTAATGGAAACATTCTTTATTTTGCTTTATATATTGGACTGGATACATGAGTGTACCCCTCATGTATCAAAACCTCACTGAAATGTTCACTTATTATCCTTGTATCTTACTATAGGTAAATTATACCTCAATCAAACAAACAAAAATAACAATAAACTCAATCAACAACCAAAAAATGAAATCTATTAGTTTTTGTAAAAACTCCACACCAAAAAACTACACAGAATGATTTCATTTTCATGAAAAACAAAACCAGACACAACTAATTTATGCCATTAGAAATCGGGGTCATTGTTCCCCTTGGGGAAGGAACATGGGAACGGTTTCTAGGGTGCTCCTAACATTCTGTCTTTTCATCCGAAAACTGACTACATGATTTTTGTGAAGTCTGTAAAATGTTCATTGAGTTGTACAGATTATTTGCACTTTTCTGTATCTTGTAACTCAGTAACAAGTTTTAAGAAATAACTTAAATGATAAATCATCTCTTATGCAGTGGTGGTGCTTTAGTCACTAAGTCGTGTCCGACTCTTGTGACCCCATGGACTGTAGCCTGCCAGGATCCTCTGTCCGTAGGACTTGCCAAGCAAGAATACTGGAGTGAGTTGCCATTTCCTTCTCCATGGGATCTTCCCAACCCAGGGATCAAACCCAGGTCTCCTGCACTGCAGGCAGATTCTTTATCATCTGAGCTACCAGGGAAGTCCAAATAATTTACACAGAGATTCCATCCTCAGGGAGAGGAGCAGAAGCCCCAGTCCTTAGATATGGACTGTGCACGTGACTTCCTTCCAAACAGCACAATATGGAGAGCAAGGATGAGTGATGTTCCCGTGGAGAAATCTGGTAAACTCTGCTTCAGTCAGCTGATCACTATGAACATCAACCTTCCTGTCACGTTGACAGTATGTACCGTTGATATGATGTGATGAAAACGGCCCTTTTCTCCTATGGTCTTCCTACCAGTAGCCCATAACCTCAGTCTTACCTTGAGGAAAGCATCAGACAAATCCCAACAGCTGGACATTCTACCAAATATCTGTCCAGTTCTCCTGAAAAAACAATGTGTGAAAAACATCTCAACCAAGGGAAGCCTAGAGAAATGACTCTGTGTAACGTATCATCCTCCTTGATGAGATCTGAGAACAGGAAGGGACAAAAGGACTTTAGGAAAAACTATGAAAATTTGAATAAAGCATGACTTTAGATCACTAGAGAGAGAGAGGAAGGAAAAGACAGGAGGAGAGAGAGACAGAGAGAAATAGTCAATTTCTACAAAACCTACCCTAACCTCAAACCTCAATCATTTTATGAGAGTGACCTAAACCCAATGCAGATACAAAGATAAAACCGCTTTCCTTTCTTCTCAGCCACGATCCTCCAAGAGGCCTTGTGCCTTTGCCAGATTCCCCCAGCCTTGCCCTTTGACATCATCACAGATTGATCTCACAGCTTTCTCGTTTTTAGGAATTAAAAAGTCCAGTCAGTCCTAAGTAAATCAAAATGCTTCTCACATGAAATTTGTGGTTTGTGGGAAGGGGAGAGACACACTCTCTTCCCACACTTTCTTTCCCCACTCCCCCACCCCTGTCCCCACCATGTCCCGACCACCCCCCATCATCCCACCTCACACCCTCCTCACCCCCTCCTCACCCCTCAACTAGGGAGAGGAAAGAGGGAGGGTGCTGGAAGATGAACCAATCTCTTTCTGTTTGGCTGGTGCTGTTTATCTTCTCTTAGCTCCGAATGCCCTTGTGTGTAGCAGACATTCCACTGCCAGCTTTTCATCGAGTGCCTTTTAGCCCCAACGTGTCCTCCACATCAAACAGTCCCTAACCCAGCTGCTGGACTCTGGCTGACCTCTTGCTCACCCTCAGCTGATCCCCACAAAGTACTCCCGGTAGCCTGTCACTGCTGGGGTCCCCTCCCCTCTGTAGCCGGGTCTCATCCATGCAGTTCAAGTCCAGCTCCCTTCAGCATGTCCACCCAGCCCTTAGGAGACTCACATCCTGGTAAGGTACCCTGCTTGGGCTATGCAGGCTGCCCTCTGCTACCCCTGTCATCACAGGCTGCTCTGCTCAGCCTCTGTGTCCACAAGTCTCTCCCAGATCCAGGGACACGTATCATGCAGGTGCCTGCTGTGGTCTGGGGCACAGTCTCCTAAAGGTTAGAGTCCCAGCCCTAATGCGCTGCTGTATGCTGTGCTTAGTCACTCAGTCGTGTCCGACTCTGTGTGACTTCATGGACTGTAGCCTGCCAGGGGGATTCTGTCCATGGGGATTCTCCAGGCAAGAATACCAGAATGGGTTGCCATGCCCTCTTCCAGAGAATCTTCCCAACCCAGGGGTTGAACCCAGGTCTCCAACCCAGGTCTCCCACATTGCCGGCAGATTCTTTACCATCTGAGCCACAAGGGAATTTATGTGACCTACAAAAAATTGTATAACTTCTTTGTGCCTCTTTTACACCATTGTAATCTGACAATAGTATTAATTTCCACTCCACGGGATTACTGGGAATGTTTTTTAACAAACATAAAGCTCTTATAACAACACTGGGCCCATAAGCATGGAGTGCTATAAAGTAAGTGATAGACACACAAAGGCCACAGGTTCCCTCACCCCACTCCTGCCCATCTGCGCTTACAGCAGAGGCATTCCCTTCTCACAGGTATCCTGCTCTTAAGGTTTGAGTCCTGGAACTCCTTTGCTTAGCTTTGTGAGCTGGGGTGGGAGAGAACCACCAGGGGACTCCTTACCAAGCGACAGCCCTCCACCTCAAAGCTCCCTTTCTTACCATAGACAATCTCATACCTTCTCAGAGAGCTGACATCTGTCCTGTCTACTCTCTCCTCTCTATAGAGATAAACAGATAGTTGTATATTTTGGAAAAAAACCATTTAAAAGTAAATTGCATAAATCATGCTGACGCTTCATCCCCTGAACATTATGGTATTGAGAACTTCCCTGGCCGTCTGGTGGCAGGCACATGGCAAGCCAAAAACAAAACGAAACAACAAATGCCACTCCCCAAAAAATGCCACTCCCCAAAAAACCTTATAATATTTGTTTCCTAAGAATGTTAATCTCCTAGGAATTTTTAAAAAATATTCTCCCACCTAATCATGATACTAGGCTTGTACCTAAGAAAATTAACATTAATTCCATAATATCATCTAATCTCCAATCCTTGTTCATATGTCTTCAGTTGTTCTCCTAATGTCTTTTGTAGCTTAAAAAAAAATTTTTTTTTAAATCCAGGGTCCAACCAAGCTTCACATATTGCATTTGGTAGTTGTATCTCTTTAGTCTCTTTGCTCTAGAAAATGCCCCTGTCTTCCTTTTTTTCTTTTCTTAATGAAACCCACCACTTTGAAGATTCCAAGCTAGTTACTGTGAAGAAGAGCCCACAGCATGAATTTTCTTCATCCACTTTTACCGTCTCTCACCAAGAGGGAGGAGGCTGAGGGAGCCTCTTTTTAGAACATATGATCCTCATTATCTCTTGTTTTCAGATTAAGGACCCAGCCTGGAATTCAGAGGTGGCCAGAACATTGTCGTTCAGCCACTAAGTCATGTCAGACGCGTTGTGAACCCACGGACTGCAGCCTGCCAGGCTTCCCTGTACTTCACTGTCTCCTGGAGCTTGCTCAAACTCATGTTCATTGAGTTGGTGATCCCATCCAACCATCTCATCCTGTGGTCCCCTTCTCCTCTGCCCTCAATCTTTCCCAGCATCAAGGTCTTTTCCAATGAGTTGGCTCTTCACATCAGGTTACCAAAGTATTGCAGCTTCAGCTTCAGCATCAGTCTTCCAATGAATATTCAGAGTTGATTTCCTTTAGGATTGACCTGTTTGATCTTCTTGCTGTCCAAGGGACTCTCAAGAGTCTTCTCTAATACCACAGTTCAAAAGCATCAATTATTCAATGCTCAGTTTTCTTTATAGTTCAACTCTTACATCCATACATGACTACTGGAAAAACCATAGCCTTAACTAGATTGACTTTTGTTGGCAAAGTGATGTCTCTGCTTTTGAACATGCTGTCTAGGTTTGCCATTGCTTTTCCTCCAAGGAGCAAATGTCTTTTAATTTCATGGCTGCAGTCACCATCTGCAGTGATTTTAGAGCCCAAGAAAATAAAATCTGCCTGTTTCCATTGTTTCCCCATCTGTTTGCCATGAAGTGATGGCCAGAACATGCCTATTCTTTATTTGGTTTCACAGGTTGTTGGAGGGGCATTACAGGAGCCTACCCTGCTGATAAGCCTGGACAGAGCGCCCAGGCAGAGGCCTTCCTCTTGGGGACAATGGGAAAGTGGGCTGGACTAGCCCAGAGGGCTTTCACTCCTAGCACCCTGTCCTGCCCATGTGAGAAGGAAGCATTCCCTCCTGACTGGATCCTGAGAGAAGCTGGATCTTCCTCCCCAGGGACATAGCACCTATCCCTGGAAGAGCTGCCCCTGGGCCCTGGGAGGTAGGTGGAGCTGGGTTTTGTGGCCCCAGGCCAAGAGCTAATCCTTTCAACTTTTTTCAGCCACTTTGCTATCAGGTGACCAGGACAACAGGGCCAATCTGATAGGGGTGCTGCTTATAAAAGTCCCCTCAGCTGGGGCCAGAAGCTCTGGATCAGCCCCCACAATCCTGCTGGCCTCCAGCATCTGCCTCTACAGGTACCTTTCTTGGGCCCCTTCCTTAGCCCTTGGGATCCCCAATATATATCCGGGGAATCACTGGAGATGGAGGGATGCAGGGACCCTGGGTTAGGTGTAGGAAGCCTGAGTTTTAGTTCTTGCTGCCCAGTTCCAGACTTCAGTTTCCCCAATGTTAAATGAGAAGCTTAGACTGGGTCTCATCTAGGGACCCTTAGTGTGACGAGTGGAGAGGTGGGTAGGGCTCCCCACCTGGCATGAGGATAGCCCTGGCTTGGCTGCAGCCGAGCCTCAGCCTTCAAGACTGTGAGAGGAGGATTTTCCTGGTGGTCCAGTGGTTAAGAATCATCCTTGCAATGCAGAGGACGCAGGTTCAATCCCTGGTCGGGGAGCTAAGCTCCCACATGCTACAGAGCAATGAAGTCCACGCACTGCAACTAAGATCCGAAGCAGCCAAATAAATAAATATTTAAAAGCGGTGAGAGGTGTGAGAGACTTCCCTGGTGGTCCAGGGGTTAGGACTCTGCGTTTCCACTCCAGGGGACACAGTTCAATCCCTAGTCTGGGAACTGAGATTCCCACATAATGAGCTGCACAGCCGAAAAATAAAAGACTGAGAGAATGAGGATTTGTCCTCTCTTCTGGGTCTTAATAAGGAATGGCCTAGAGAAGAGGGCCATTTGCATGAGCCCTGGGATCTTGGTCTCATCAGTGTTGTGAAGAGGGGAGCAGCTCCCTGTTCCCAGGGTATGAGGAGGTATCAGCAGGAAGGGTCCCCAGGCAGGCACCCTTTGGCACAATGCCCAGCATACACCCTACACTGGGGTTCGCAAGAGTGCTTCCCTGTTTTGAAGTGATCACTTCAGCCTCAGAATTGGAAACAGGTGATGGGCAGAGGGGAGGGCCAGGGCTGGGAGTTCAGATACTCACATTGGGAATCTCGGGGCTCCTTTCCAGGCCTCAGATTCTGTGATGCACTGTGGATGAGGTCCTGGGATGCAGGACCTATGTAATTCAGTGGATGTAACTCAGTCTTTCTCAGTCTGTCTGGCTGGGAACCAAGGACAGAATGTGGGCAAGTGCTTATTGACTGAATAAACAAGTGAATGAGTGGCTCCATCTCGCCCCTCCTTCCTCTTCCCCTGCAGTGGGTACAGATGGCATTGTCCCAGCCTAGTCCCTTCTCAGCCATGGAGCTTCTCCTGGCCTCTGCCGTCTTCTGCCTGATATTCTGGGTGGTCAGGACCTGGCGGCCTCGGGTCCCTCAAGGCCTGAAGAGTCCACCAGAGCCCTGGGGCTGGCCCCTGCTCGGGCACATGCTGACCCTGGGGAAGAACCCACACGTGGTCCTGTCGCAGCTGAGCCAGCGCTATGGGGACGTGCTGCAGATCCGCATTGGCTGCACACCCGTGCTGGTGCTCAGCGGCCTGGACACCATCCGGCAGGCCCTGGTGCGGCAGGGCGATGATTTCAAGGGCCGGCCCGACCTCTACAGCTTCACCTTGATCACTGAAGGCCAGAGCATGACCTTCAACCCAGACTCTGGACCGGTATGGGCTGCCCGGCGACGCCTGGCCCAGAATGCTCTCAACACCTTCTCCGTGGCCTCAGACCCATCTTCCTCCTCCTCCTGCTACCTGGAGGATCATGTGAGCAAGGAGGCTGAGGCCCTCCTGGGCAAGTTCCAGGAGCTGATGTCAGGGCCTGGGCGCTTCGACCCCTATGACCACGTGGTGGCATCGGTGGCCAATGTCATCGGTGCCATATGCTTCGGGCAGCACTTCCCCGAGAGCAGCAAGGAGATGCTCAGTGTGGTGGAGACCAGCCATGATTTTGTGGAATCCGCCAGCTCTGGGAATCCCGTGGACTTCTTCCCCATCCTTAAATACCTGCCCAACCCGGCTCTGCAAAGGTTCAAGAGCTTCAACCAGAGGTTCCTGCAGTTCGTGCGGAAAACAGTCCAGGAACACTACCAGGACTTTGACAAGGTGAGCCCATGGTGTAGGTGGTATGAGGGCACCCTAGAGTCTGGGTGTGGCCCCACTCCCCCAGCACCAAAGCGCTCACACAGCTGCGGTGTGGCCAAGGCCCAGAAAGTCTCTGGGACACCTGGGACCAGCTGTGTGACCTGGAGCCAGTCCCTCTCCCTCTCTGGCCTCAGTTTCCTCGGGCCTACAGCATCCTTCTCAGGGCTGCTCAAAGCCCCAGAGAGGTAACCCCGTGCATGGGGCCCTGGCAGAGCCCACGATGTGGGGTGCTGTTATTAGGAGAAGGCTTTTGTTTTACAGGAACCCGAACCCTGACAGAGGCTAGTTCCCAGCTCACATGTCACTTTGCTTCCCTGTACTCATACCAACCTCCTCCTGTGAAATTGGACCCCTGGAGTTATTGAGAGGAAGGGTCAATGGAGTATGAAATGATACTTTAAGCCCTACCTAGGGCTGCTACTGAGCTTCCCAGGTGGTGCTAGTGGTAAAGAACCCTCCTGCCAAGGCAGAAGACATGGGTCAGGAAGATTCCTTGGAGGAGGGCATCGCAACCCACTCCAGTTTTCTTGTCTGGAGAATACCATGGACAGAGGAGCCTCTCAGGCTGCAGTCCATAGGGTCACAGAGTCGGACATGACTGAAGCGACAGCACACACAGGGGGCTACTACCAGCTGCTGCGTGAGCTCAACTTCCTGCCCAGAGGCCAGCAGCTGGGGCTGTAAGGGGTGGGACGAGGGGCTCCAGCCTTCCACTCCAGGAGTGCTGGGGTGACCCTAAACTTATGCCTCCTCAGAACCGCGTCCAGGACATCGTAGGTGCCCTGTTCAAGCACAGTGAGGAGAACTCCCAAGCCAGCAGTCGCCTCATCTCCCAAGAGAAGACTGTCAACCTTGTCAACGACCTCTTTGGGGCAGGTAGGAGCCAGACCCTTGCCCTTCCATCCTTCAGTGCTTGCTACTCACCCACAGCCTTGCCCAGCCCTGGGGTCCATCAGATAACCCATCAACCACAAGTCAGGTAGTACAGGACACAGAGACCAGGCCCAGGCTCAAAGTTTGAGCCCAGGAGGTACCACCAACTCCTGGTGAAAACCCAGCCAAGTCCCTCTCCTCCTCTGGGTCAGTTTCCCCTTCGAAACAATAAAGGCTTCTTTGGTCTATAAGTCTGGGCCCTTGTAATCCCTGTAGCTAAACTTAAAAGCAGTTACTCAAGTTTGTGCAGAGGATACTCTGCCTCAGCCCTTGGAAAAGTCAAGGTGAGGATCTTTGGGGAAGGAAGCAGAGAAAGACAGTGCTTAGTACATACATGGTGGGTGCTTGGTAAATACTGCCTTCTCATTCTTGTCTCCCTTTCTTCCTCACCATGTCCCATGTTGTCCAGGGTTTGACACCATCACAACAGCCATCTCCTGGAGCCTTATGTACCTTGTGACAAATCCTAAGATACAGAGAAAGATCCAGGAAGAGCTGGGTATGTGGTATCCCCCAGCCCTCTGGTGGAGGGAAGCCTTGGGGTCCAAGGTCATCTGTTCAGTCTACATATAGCTGTTATGTGTCTACTAAGCCCTGGGCATGCGGTGGTGCCCACCCTTGCCTAGGAGATACTGGAGGGTCACTGGGTCTCAGACCTGTAAACTTACATAGTACCATGTAGGGTGATGCCGGGTATGAATGGGGACGCAGAAGCCAAGGAGCAGGGGAGACAGCCCCTAAGCCTTATCTGTCCTCCATGCCTGTAGACAGAGTGATTGGCAGGGCACGGCGGCCCCAGCTCTCTGACAGATCCCAGCTGCCCTATTTGGAGGCCTTCATCCTGGAGACCTTCCGACACTCCTCCTTCGTCCCCTTCACCATCCCACACAGGTAAGGCCTGCTTCTTCCGCCCTCGCACCCCTGAAGTCTTTGCCCTCTTTTCCCTCCTGCTTCTCAGCCCTGGCCCTGGTCAGACCTTGGCATCTCCTTCCTGGCCATGACACCAGATTCCTCCCAGACCTTGGCCTCTACTCTGCCCCCATCCAGTCCAAACATGATCAAAATATCCAGCTCTCAGAAGAAAATCAAACTCTGACCTCGGCTCTCATTCACCTCTATTCACATTCCCTCCTCCGTATGCTCAACCCAGCCAGGCTGGCCTAACCACCCTTCACAAACATGAACCGGCCAGCCTCCAATTTTCTTATGCTGGAGCTTCTGCTGGAATACCTCCTACCCTCTTCTCTGCCACTAGAATCCTAGCTTATCCTATTCTGACACGAACTTCCCATCCCCTAGAAGCCTTTCTTGACTCATCCAGCTGGCATAACTTCATTCTGATATTTTGTAGGACTTAGAGCCATTTGTCCTATAGGATCAGGTCCTGGGATGTTAAGAATGTCAAGAGAGTTAGCAAGCACTTACTTCAGCCCATACATGGGTCTAGTTTTTCCCAGAGGAAGAGGCCTAACTCCTCAGCCAGACTGGGAACTCCCCAGGACTGGCCCAGACTCCCTGCTACTTAGCTCCAGAGAATGGCCAAAGGTAGAGTTGGCTACAGACAAAAGTTTAATAAACATTTGTTGAAGAGCAGGATCTGAGAAAGGGGAAGGACCATTTCAACCCTTCTTTGCTCTCGATATTCCCTCCTAGTGTACAGTGGGGAGACCATGTTGGGCAGGCTAATGGAGTAGGGTGGAGGTAGGCGCAAGAACCTCCTGAGGCGGGGGAGGGGCCTTCATCCTGGAGACCTTCCGACTCTCCCCCTTCGTCCCCTTTGCCACCCCCACAGGTGAGGCCTGCTTCTTCCGCCCTTGCACCCCTGAAGTCTTTGCCACGCTTTGTCCCCTGCTTCTGGAGAGATAAATTAGGAGTTTGGGATTAACGTATATGTGACTATTAAATATAAAATAGATAATAACAACAAGGACATACTATATGGTAGATTCAATATCTTCTAATAACCTATCATGGAAAAGAATCTGAAAAAGAATACATGTATATCAATTTACAATGTTGTATTAGTTTTGGATGTGATTTGTTTCAGCAAAGTTTCAGCAAACTTTGAAACCAACAAACTAATTTGTTTCAATTAGTTTCAGCAAGGTGATCCAGTTTTACAGATAAAATTAGGAGTTTGGGATTCAATTTTACAGATAAATTGAATCACTTTGCTGTATATCTGAAACTAATACAACATTGTAAATTAGCTATCTGTCAATTTTTGGACTTCCTCAGTGATCCAACAGTTAAGAAAGACTCTGCCTTCCAGCGCAGGGGATGTGGCCTCCATCCCCAGCTGGGGAGATAAAGTTCCACATGCCACAGGCATGGGGCCAAAAAAAAAAGTTTTTAAAAGATGCCAATAGGGAGTCAGGCACACTAACATACCCTCCTGTCCTCAGCAGCAAAGCCATTACTGCCACTTGCTCAGTCGCCGCTGTAAACCCTCAGAGTCAGCTGAACTATTTTAGGGCCAAACATACTGTTTTTGTAAAGTATTTTTCATTAATAAATCTATAAGATAGTTCTATTTAATTCCTTGTCAAAAAAAAAAAAAAAGATGCCAGTAATCATATGTCAGTTTTTTTTAATGGTTAAAAAAGAAACCCTCCCTGAGACACACCTCAGTTTTCCAGCCACTGAACCTGACCAAGCCCTCTTCCCTCCTTAGCACAACAAGGGATACAACACTGAATGGCTTCTTCATACCCAAGGAACGCTGTGTCTTCATAAACCAGTATCAGGTCAATCATGACCCGTGAGTACACATCCCCCACTGAAAAATGTGTGATGTTCAGCAGTCAGGAAAGCTGTTTGTCCCCCTAGGAACTGGTTGCACAATAAAGGAATGGCGCCTCGAGGGCTAGTTAGCCTGCTCCAAGGGATAAAATGTCGGCCCAGGTTTCTCTCTTTAGTGCATTGACTAGGAAGTTGGTATAGATTATGGCGCTCGGTACCCCAACATTCTACATCAGGTGGTAAGGTGGAGTACCTCAGGTGATTCTGATGTGAATGATTTAGGGATAATCCCACTTTGGATAATCCCACTTTAGCCTATAAGTAGAAGAATCATATAATTTACCATCCAAACCAGGGCCCTTCTGAGTGTAAAAAAAGATGCTATCGATAATTACTACAAAACCATAAGCATAAACGAGGATAGGCTGTTGGTCCCCCTTGTATATTGAGTGGGATAGAGACAGACAGATGTTTCTTCTTTTAACTTCTTTAGTTAAAGTATGATTTTTTTTTAAATAGCAAGTTACTATTAAAAAGCACTGTTTCCAAGGCTGGCGATTTTAGAGAGAGCTATGTAAAGAAACAAGCATCAGAAAACTGTTTGGCTCCTTTTTCCACTCTCATTTCATTGCTCTATTAGATAGATCTATTCTGACACAGAAGTCACCCCCACCAGGCCTTTCCCCTGAAGGGTCTCCCCAGCCCAGAGATTCCACTTCCTCTGTTCATCTTGCAGGAAGCTGTGGGGGGACCCATCTGAGTTCCGGCCAGAGAGATTCCTCACGTCTGATGGCACCACCATTGATAAGGTCGCAAGCGAGAAGGTGTTACTCTTCGGCATGGGCAAGCGCCGGTGCATAGGGGAGGTCATGGCCAGGCGAGAGGTCTTCCTCTTCCTGGCCATCTTGCTGCAGCGGCTGGAGTTCAGCGTGCCAGCAGGTGTGAAAGTGGACCTAACCCCCACCTATGGGCTGACCATGAAGCACGCCCGCTGTGAGCATGTGCAGGCACAGCTTCGCTTCCCCACCAAGTGAAGAAGTTGCTGGCGTTCATCTTGCAGAGGGAAGGGAAGGGTGGCGGTCACTGAGGAACCCTTGTTTCTTTTCCTTTCTTTCTTTTTAACTAACAGTTATATATACCATACAATTGTAGGCCAACTATACTTCAAAAAAATAAACAACCTCATAGAAACAGAGATTAGATTTGTAGTTACAGTGAGAGGGAAAATTTGAATGAAGGTGGTCAAAAGGCATAAATTTCCAGTTATAAGATAAACAAGTACTAGAAATGTGATCTATAATGTGATTAACATGATTAACACTACTGTACATTATACATGAAAGTTGTTGAGAGTAAATCCTAAAAGTTCTCATCACAAGAAATAATTTTTTTCTATTTCTTTAATTTTGTATCTGTTCAAGATGATAGATGTTCAGTAAACTTATTGTGATAATCGTTTCATGATACTTATAAGTCCATCATCATGCTGTACACCTTAAACTTATAGAACGCTATACAACAGTCATATCTCAACAAAACTAAAAAAAAAAAAGAAAGGGGCAGAAGACGTGGATAAACAAGTACATGAAAAAATACTCAACATTATTAGTTATTGCATCCATGTGTCCAATTCTGTGTGAGCACAAGGACTGCAGCCTGCCAGGCTCCTCGATCCATGGGATTCTCCAGGCAAGAATACTGGGGTGGGTTGCCATGCCCTCCTCCAGGGGACCTTCTCAATCCAGGGACCAAACCCATGTCTTTTATGTCTAACCTGCATTGACAGGTGGGTTCTTTACCACTAGCCCCACCTGGGAAGCCCTATTAGTTATTAGGGAAATGCAAATCAAAAATGCAACGAGGTACCATTTCACACCTACTAGAATGGCTATAATAAAAATTAAAAACTAGACTGTTATTTGAGAATCCCCTGGCAATCCACTAGTTAGCATTCCATGCTTACACTGCACAGGGCCCAGATTTGATCACAGGTCAGGGAACTAAGATCGTGCAAGCTGTGCAGTGTAGGGGAAAAAAAGCTAACCTGTGATCATATGATCACCTCCATAGATGCAGAAAAAGCATTTGATAAAATTCAACATTTATTTTTGATATTTAAAAAACTCAACAAAGTAGATATAGAGGGAATGTACCTCACATAATAAAGGCCATATATGATAAGCTCACCGTTAACATCACACTCAATGGCGAAAGCTAAAAGCGTTCTTCTAAGATCATGAACAAGAGAAGGATGCCCACTCTCACTACTTTTATTCAACATAGTGTTGGAAGTCCTACCCAGAGCATTTAGACAAGAAAAATAAATTTAAAAGCATCCAAATTGGAAAAGAAGAAGTAAAACTGTCCTATTTGCAGATGACACGATATTACATTTAGAAAACCCTAAAGACTCCACTAAAAAATTACTAGAAATTATAAACAAATTCAGTAATGTTTCAGAATTCCAAATCGATATACAAATATCTGTGGCATTTCTATACACTGCTAACGAACTATTGGAAAGAGAAATTAAGAAAGCAATCCCACTTACAATTGCTTCAAAAAGAATAAAATGTCTACAGATAAATTTAACTAAGGAGGTAAAAGAAACCCACCGAAAACTAGACTTCTTCCCAATGGCTCAGCAGGAAAAGAATCCACCTGCAATGCAAGAGACATAGGTGATGAGAGTTCGATCCCTGGGTTGGGAAGATACCCCAGAGAAGGAAATGGCAAGCCACTCCAGTATTCTTGCCTGAAAAATCCCATGGACAGGAGCCTGCTGGGCTGAAGTCCAGGGGGTCACAAAGAGTCAGACACGACTGAGCAGCCAAGCACACGTACAAGCACACTGAAAACAAGAAGGCCCTGGTGAGAGAAGCTGAGGAAGAAGCAAGTAAATGGAAAGATACTCTGTGCTAATGGATTGGAAGAATTGATATTCTAAAATGTCCATACTTTCCAAAGCAACCTACAGATTCAAGACAATCCCTATCAGAATTCCAATGGCATTTTAAACAGCTATATAACAAACAATCCTAAAATTGGCATAGATGCCTAAAAACAGATCCCAAATAACCAAAACAACTTTGAGAAGAAAGAATACGGTTGGACGCATCATGTTCTCTGATTTCAAACTGTATTACAAAGGTATAGTCATGGAAACAGTATGGTATTGGCCTAAAAACAGACACAATAGAACAGAATAGAGAGCCCAGAAATAAATCTATGCATATATGGTCAATCAATTTTTGACAAAGGAGTCAAAAATATCCAATGGGGAAAGGGTGGTCGCTTCAACAACCAGTGTTGGGAAACAGGACGGTCAAATGCAAATGAGTGAAACTGGATTGCTATCTTACACCACACACAAAAATTAATTCAAAAGGGATCAAAGATATATCCATAAGACCTGAAACCATAAAACTAGAAGGAAACGTAAGTGGTATGCTCCTTGATATTAGTCTTGGTGGTGATTTTTTGGGGTTTGAAACCAAAGGCAATGGCAACAAAGGCAAAAATAAACAAACAGGACTACACCAAACTAAAAAACTTCTGCATGGTAAAGGAAACCATCAACAAAATGAAAAGGGCAGCTGACAGAATAAGAAGTGTATGCTAAGTTGTTTGAGTCATGTCTGACTCTGTGATCCCATGGACCATAACCTGCCAGGCTCCTCTGTCCATGGGATTCTCCAGGCAATAATACTGGAGTGGGTTGCCATGACCTCCTCCAGGGGATCTTCCAGCCCCATGAATCTGTAATTATATATATTAATTATTTGTATATTATATACTTAAAATTTGCAACAATATGAATCAGTCTTGAGGGCATTATGCCAAATGAAATAATTCAGACAGAGGAAGCCAAATAACATATGAACTCACTTATATGAGAAATCTAAAAGTAAACAAAAAGTCCCAATACCCCAAACAAACAAACAAAAAAACAAGCTCACGTGCCTAGAGAACAAATTGGTCATAGCCAGAGGTAGGGGTGGGGACAGGGGTTTCATAGTGGATGAAGGATGTTAAAAAATACAAACTTCCAGCTATAAAGTAAGTAATGGGAATGTAATGTATAGTATTGTAACTTTAGTTAACAATAATATTTTGAATATTTGAAAGATGCTAAGAGAGTAAATCTCAAAAGTAAGCATCACAAGAAAAAAATTGTAACTATATGTGGTAACTTATGTTAACTAGATTTTTGTGGTGATCATTTTGCAATATATACAAATAGTGAACCATTATGTTTTATACCTGATACTATAATAATGTTATGTCAATTATATTGCAGTTTTAAAAATGGACATTAACATGTTGGCGAGGACCTGGAAAAACTGTAACCTTTGTGCATTACAAGGATGAATATAAAATGATACAATCCCTACGGAAAATGGTTTGGCAGTTCCTCAAAAAGTTAAGCATATAATTACCATGTGACCCAACAAGTCTAAGGTATTTATATAAAAGAACTGAAGACAGGTGTTTGAACAAAAACTTGCATATAAATGTCCAGAGCAGCATTATTCGCAATAGTTAAAAGGTGGAAACAACCCAAGTGTCCAACAACAGGTGTACAGATAAATAAAATGTGGCATCAACATACAATGGAATACTATTCAGCCGTGAAAAAGGAATGGCGTTCTACAATATGTGTAAACTTTGAAAACAATATGCTAAGTGGAATAAGCCTGGTACAAAAGGACACATATTATATGATTCTACTTACGTGACATATCTAGATTAGGCAAATTTATAGAGGAAGAATTTGAGGTCACCAAGGGCTGGGGAAGGGGTTGGGAAGGGAAGAATGGAGAGTTATTGTTTAACAACTGCAGAGTTTCTGTTTGGGATGATGAAAAATTCTAGAAATGAATAGTAGTAATAGTTGCACAGCGTTGTGAATATACTTAATGCCACCGATTGACACACAAATAGCTAAAATGGAAAATTTTGTGATGCCTATTTTACTACAGTTTTTAAAGGCAAGTAAATGGATGGCATCACCGACTCGATGGGCGTGAATCTGAGTGAACTCTGGGAGTTGGTGATGGACAGGGAGGCCTGACGTGCCGCAGTTCATGGAGTCGCAAAGAGTCAGACACGACTGAGCAACTGAACTGAACTGAACTGAAAACGCAATAAAGTATTGTGTTCAATAAAAAGAAACAAGCATCAAAGCCATGAAAAGACACAGAGGAACTTTAAACACATATTGCTCATTGAAAGAAGCCAATCTGAAAAAGTTGCCATTTTTATGAATCCAACTATATGACATTCTGAAAAAGGTAAAACAATGGAGACAGTAGCAGATTAGTGATTGCCACAAGTTCAAGGATAAGGAGGTGGCCGGGAGGAGGGGGAGATGAACAGGAGGAGCACAGAGCGGTTTTAGGGCAGTGAAACGACTCTGTCAGTGCCATAATGGTGGGGACACGGCATTTGTCTTGACCCAAAGAATGTACAACAAGAATGAACCCTGTTGTAAACTATGGATTTTAGCTACTAAAAATGTATCAATACTGATTCATTAATTGTAAAATGATTACGATTATTGCAAGTAATGCAAGATGTTAGTAACAGGGGTAACTGGGAGCAGGGAAGGCAGGTACAAGGGCACTCTCAGTACTTTCTGCTCATTTTTCTATATCCTAAAACTGTTCCCCAAATGACCTCTCAGTTAAGAACACAAAAGGCAAGTAATCCAACAAACCGTTGCAAAAACATTAGAGAACAAAGGCCCGGGCTGTCCCCTGTCTTCACGTAGCCCCCGGGGTGGCGCACTCACCATGCTCACATCCATAGTTCCAGAGCCCTCTCTTCCCATCAGATGCGCCTTAATGTCACAACCAGTGTTTCCACCTGCAAAATGGAGGCAGAGAGCTGAATTAGTTCAATCTTATAAGAGCACTCAATTCTAAGTGCATACTAAGTTTGCTTTGGTCTTCACAAAATAGGAGACCTATGCACTGTGTTTTTTGTTTTAAATGTTTATTTATCTGGCTGCACCAGGTCTTAATTTTGGTATGCAAGATCTTTAGCTATGGCATTCCAGATCTAGTTCCCTGACCAAGGATGGAACCCCGGACCCCCTGCATTGGAAGTTCGGAGTCTTAGCCACTGGACCATCAGGGAAGTTCCTGTTCATTATGTTTCATATGAGCAAGGTCCCTCACACAGAAAAAAAAAAAAAATGGATACAGAAAAACAGAACTTGAGGATGCTAAGATTTGGTCTTCATCTCTTTCCACACACACCTGAACTGACCACCTGCCTCCTTATTGCCCCTCCAGCCCAAGGCTTTTTCCAAGGACACATCTTTATGCTTGAGAGACCAACTGGGTATAGTGTGACTCCGGAGTACCCATTCCCTTGGCGGGTTAGGGATGAAGGAAGGAAAATGATGGAAGAATTCTCAGGGAGGGTCCTAGAAGGAGGTAGAAGAGAATGATACAGAAAGAACAGCTGTGCCCACACAGCTATCCTGAAATAGCCTCATCCACATGGGCAGTCGAGTGAGTTCTGCAAAGTGAATCCTCTTTTCCTATTGCCTCTTATCCCTTTATTAGAGATGTATTCTGTAGGAGAAATAGCCACTAATAGTTCAAACTGAAAATTTAGTAAGAAGATGGCTCAGATGGTGACCAGTGCCTAGGTGCCGAGGTCCCAGGAGTGACTTTACAGAGTTTTGATCCTGCCAGCACCCCTTTCCAACTAGCCCATATACTTGACTGCCAGACCTCACTTCCTACCACTTCTGAGCAATAACCACAAGGACAAATAGGGCTAAGCTGCAACGCCACCTTCGGCCAACAGGACCGCTACTACCTAATACACGCCATCTGCACTCTTGCTGAAGCGTTCCTTCAGTTAATTTTTGCCTTCTTTGATTCTAACCAAGATTCAGCCTTATATGTCCTAAAAATTGCAGTTCTCTGAGATGAGATGACCCACTCCAGTGTTCTTGCCTGAAGAATCCCAGGGACGGGGGAGCCTGGTGGGCTGCCGTCTATGGGGTTGCACAGAGTCGGACACGACTAAAGCGACTTAGCAGCAGCAGCAGCAGCAGCAGCAGAGATGAGATGAAAACAAGCCAGACCTCGTTTCCAAAGTGTTCATCCAGTGGCTGAATTGCCCCAACCTTCTGGAAATAATCACGGCTGTCTGCGGTTTTGAAGAAAATAATATAAGAGTAAAATCAGGACTTCCCTGGTGATCCTGTGGTAAAGAATCTGCCGGCCAATGCAGGGGACACGGGTCTGATCCCTGAGGTGGGACGATCTCACACGCTGCTGGGCAATAAGCCTGCGCACCACAGCTATGCAGCCCGCGTGCCTGGAACCCATGCTCCGCCGCAAGAGAAGCCACCACAATCAGGAGCCCATGCACTGCAACCACAGAGTAGCCCCCATTCGCCACACCTAGAGAAAGCCTGCACTCAGAAATGAAGCCCCAGCACAGCCACAAATAAATAAATTAATTTAAAAAAAGAACAAAATCAGCCGGATTCTGTGTTAAAGTCCTGGAGGGAGGAAGCACCTCACCTGAGCTCTGCTTGTCTGTTTCCAGGCCTGTCCTCAAACCCAAAGCAAACTCCTCAAGGAAACCTCTGAGGAAACCCAGCCCACCTGTCAGACGAAGGAGGCACAGCTCTGCCCCAGGGAACTGTGGTCCTAGGGAGAGGACAGTCCTATCCTGGGAACCTGAGACCCGTTCCCGCATGTCGCAAGCTGAGGGAGGAGACAGCAGCCCTCCCGGGGGGCTCCAGTCTGAGGGGGAAATGAACTTGCTCTGCAAGGCCCAGTCTGATAACCGGGCTGCAGCCTAGTCCTGGGAATCTCAAGAAACACCGCCCTGTCTGAGGAAGGAAATGGGCCCTTGCTCTGGGAGCTCAAGTCTGTCAGGGACATGGTCCTATCCTTTGGAGCCTCTAACTACTGGAAAACTCCGCTGAGTCACCCTGTTGGCACACGTTCAGTTCAGTCGCTCAGTCTTGTCTGACTCTTTTCGACCCAATGGACTGCAGCACACCAGGCCTCCCTGTCCATCACCAACTCCCAGAGTTTACCGAAACTCATGTCCATTGAGTCGGTGATCCCATCCAACCATCTCATCCTCTGTTGTCCTCTTGTAAAGACTCCCAACAGGTGACAAACAGACACTACCATACTTTGTCAATCCAAGACTCAGTCAAGGCCCAGCGGTAGTCACCCTAGGTCACTGCCCTGGCTGGCTCCCTGTGGTCAGAAGTTGGCCTGAGCTTCTCACGCACACCTGGCCAATCTTTAACTCACTTGGGCTGACTTAGTGTTCCCTTTGTGCCAGGGCCAAAGGAACAGAAGTGGGACGTGGAGACTTTGCCCCCCCATGCACCCTCTGCCCCCCACAGCAGGCTAGAGGCAGACTGAAACAGTTCTGTCCTATCTCTTTCTGGGCAGGCCCTGGACACACACCATCCCAGGTTGTTCTCACAACAACTCAGAAGGCAGATACTGTGACAGCCCCTTTAGAGATAAGGAACACAAGGCTCAGAATTGGTGGGGGAGGGACTCAGAGCTGGGTCTCTTCCCCTGCCTCACCTCCTTAGCCAGGATTGTCTGGCTAGAACAGGGCAGCTCAGAAATGCAATATGATCACTGAACCGTGTGGAGAGATGGAGAGAACACTGGGCTGGAGGCTTAGGAGCCCTGAACTCAGGTTTTAGGTGTGGTAAATTTGGGTAAGTCCCTCCCCTTCCCTGGGCCTCTGATCCCCATCCTCAGCCAGCTCTGATGTCTTACCATAAACCAAGATCAGGCCACTGGCAATGACCCCTGGTCTGCTAGACACACTTAAGTCTATGGGCAACATCCCATGAGAATCTGGCAAACTGCGGGGTGCAGGGCACTGGGGAGGGGTAATTAGGCAAAGATGAAATTGTGGGGAGACCCCTATACTGGGAAAAGCCCTGGGCTGGGAATTTCATGTCAGCCTAACAGGGGGAAATTAAGTGATTTCCCTAAGTCTCCTATCTTGTCCAGTTCAGACTGTGAACTCCTTTTATCACAGGTATCCATCCCTAACTAGCACTTTCCTTTACATAACTCAGTTCATGGGACTTCCCTGGTGGTCCAGTGGCTAAGACTCCTCGCTGTCAATGCAGGGGGGACAGGTTCCATCCCTGGTCAGAGAACTAGATCCTATATGCTGCAACTAACAGTTCGAATGCCTCAACTAAAGAATCCTCATGCCACAACGAAGGATCAAGGATCTCAAGTGCTGCAACGAAGACCTGATGCAGCCAAATAAAAATTTTTTTTAAATTTTTAATTAAAAAACAACCCCTCATTTCAGGTTCTTGAGAAAGGAGTTTGATTGAACCAGCCATCTGTCAGTCAGCGTTGGGTCCTCTCAGAACAGAATCTACCTTTGGTCCAAATAGTCATCTTGGCAGGTGAACCCTGCAAACCAGTCCCAGGAAAGACAGTTGCGTAGAAAAAAGCTAGCAGAGCTAAGAGACCTAAGAGACCCATTTGTCATCTTCTGCTGCCCTGCCCACTCCTCTCCATACCTTTAGTGCAAAGCAATGTTACCCTCACCTTCAGTACTCCCTGAGATTCCAAAAGGCTTGGTTTCTTGGCAAATTGGAAAAAAAAAAAAAAGAAAGAAAAACACCACTATTCTTTTTTTCTTTTTTTCACTGCAGTGTAGTCAATAAAACTGGAGTAGGAAATAGCAACCTGCTCCAGTATTCTTGCCTGGAAAATTCCACGGACTGAGAGCCTGGCAGGCTACAGTCCATGTGGTCACAAAGAGCTGGACACGACTGAGCTCACACACAACCAGTTAGTAAAACATAACTATTATTATTGTTGGCCGAGCTCAATCCTTGTCTGAAAAGGAGTGTAACACTGGGGTGGGTGGTCCTTCCTTGTTCCTTCTCCTCAGGGTGACCTCTGCCCAGGATCCCCTTGGTCCCTATGCAAATGAACCCAGTCGCTAGGAAACCCTCCCACCCCAGATCTGCCCAGATTAGTCTTAGTCCAAAGGCAACTTGCTTCCCAAGATTTTCCAACTGACAGAGAAATCGGAGGAGGGAGCAGACTTCTGAAAGAAGGGTGGTGAGTGCACCATCTGGGCTGGGGAAACCAGAGGCTGGATTTTCGTACTGCAAACTTTATGTAGTTCAAAGAGTCAATCCCTGAGTTAACCTTGCACCCTAACCCTGTCATTGGCTCCTCTCTCTGAGAGAAGGCTGCCACCAGAGGTCATTCCCCCACCCTGAGCCGAGCTCTCCATCCCTTTAATGACCCTTGTTTCAAAATTTCCTCCCCAAGACCCTGCTCTCTGGTTACCCCTTGACCCATAACATAACACCTGATTCACAGGGTGCCCCTGAAATTGGGGCCATAATTCAAGGATGTGTAGCTGTAGCAGCAACTCTTAGGCTGTGCAGGGGAGGGGATATTTTTGAGTGGGGAGCCTGCCTAACATGGTGCTAGAAGTAAAGAATCCACCTGCCAACGCAGGAGATGTAAGAAATGTAGGTTCAATCCTTGGGTCAGGAAGATCCCCTGGAGGAGGGCATGGAAACCTACTCCAGTATTCTTGCCTGGAAAATCCCATGGACAGAGGAGCCTGGNCTAACATGGTGCTAGAAGTAAAGAATCCACCTGCCAACGCAGGAGATGTAAGAAATGTAGGTTCAATCCTTGGGTCAGGAAGATCCCCTGGAGGAGGGCATGGAAACCTACTCCAGTATTCTTGCCTGGAAAATCCCATGGACAGAGGAGCCTGGGGGGTTACAGTCCATAGGGTCACACCGAGTTGGACATGACTGAATCAACTTAGCATGCAGCACACCTACCCAACGCATCTCACCCTGCACTAAGGAGGGAGGCAGGCTCTGGTCTCCCTTGAGGCCACCTGCACTCTCCCTTTGGGTCCTGTGTGCCAGCGATGTTTCTAGTATTAGAAGGACGACATGGTGATACTCAATACGCTTCCTCAGGCCAACCCTTCCCCTATGCACCCTTCCACTTCTCCTGGGCAGGTAGTTAATGATAAGAGTCTGATCTCCAGCAAGGCCTGGGAAAGGGCAAGGGGATAAGGCAGGAGACTGGCTGATAGAAAGAAATCTAAATCTCAGCTCCCCCACACACCCTGGGCCAGTTGCATAACCTTCCCAGGTCTATATTTTCTCAACTTGCAACTGGAGATGATAATCCTACCCCACAGGGCTTGGGAGGAGATGGAGTGTATAACACGTCAGGTATTAAGTCAGTGCTCCACACATACACACATGCACACACACACCAGGAATGCTGGGAAAGTCTCAGGCAGGACTGAACTCAGGACATGGATGTGGCTTGAGCAGTTGTGCATATCCCAGGCCCCATTCCTGGGACCCCGCACCCTCTCACTGAGGTCTTGCCAGGGCCTGGGCTCAGCCTACTTCCTTCTACTGCTCCCCCCACCCAGCAGCTGGGGAGGGATAGGGGTGCTGGCGTGCCAGGGAACAATGGGCCCCCAACCCCTTCCGGCCCATTGCGTGAGAAGGAGCTGCGGGAAGGAAACTCACCTCCCAATGGGACTGGCCTCCTCCCCCTTGATGTCTGCCCCAGGGAGGGTTGGAGGCCCCCCATGCTGCTCAAGGAGGGGGGGGCACCTGTGTACTCCAGGGCTCTCACTCTCGGTACATTCTGTTCCTGCACCTGGACTCGCCACTTCCACCCCCTTTCAGAGGCATTCCTGACACACTCCCCAGGGGCTGGGCTGGGTTCTCCTGCAGGAGTCCAGGGCCCTGTTCTCATTCATCTCTGTGGCCGCAGTGTGGCCTGGCTGGAGCAGTCTCGATTAAGTGTTGAACAACTGATTGAGTGACTGAACGGAAGAAGCCAGCCGAGGGATGGTCAGGGCCCAGGGGCTGAGCCAGGAAAGATGGAAGAAAGAGAGGGCTCCAGCTCAGGGCTCAGCCCAAACTCTTATATTGCAGACAGAGATGAAGTCAGGGCCCCAGAAAACCCCGCATAGAGCACAGGGCACCCTGCTGGGGGGGCCACGGATGTTCTCCCTGGAAAAGCCCTTCTGGTCCTCAGGGTTTCACTGATGTACCAGCATCTTTACCCACACCCCTGACTTTCTCCTTCATGCACAGTCACCCTCATTCCAGGTATGTCCAGTGCCTCCACCCTCAGACTAGGAGCTCTCTGATATGGGGGTGGGGGTGGGGGGGTGGAGACTCTTCCACTGTACCTGACCACACCTGGCAGGATATCTCGGAGGGTTCACACCTGACGGGCTGCTGACCAGAGGCTCTGGACAAGACGCACCCTGTCTGGGCCTCAGTGTGGCAGCCGGGGGAGGCAGTGGACTGGGTGGGACTGTCTGCAGAGCTGGGCCCTCCTGGCCTGGCTGCGGTGGGTGCTGTAGCCCAGCGCACAGCTGCGTCTCATCTGCATCTTGCTCCACTACTCCTTTTTGACACCACGACCCCCCAAAGCCCTGGGTAGGATCTTGGCTCCACCTGTCGAGGCAGGCAGCATCACCCAGTCCAGATTTCCATGCTCTCAGGTGTGACCACTGCCAGCAAGGGGGAGGAGCAGAAAGACACTTTGCAAACCTGCCTGATTACCCAACTGGCTGCCTCCCCACATCCACCCCCACCTCCGAGGTCGTGCTAACCTGGGGCCTGAGAGATTCCTCAATTCCCATGGCAGGAAGGACTCTCAAGCACGCGAGCAAGCAACTCCTGTGGCCCTGGGGGCACACCTGCAAACACACGCCTGGCTGCAAGCACGCACATACCTGGCTGGCGTGCTGTTGCACCTGAACGCACACCTGGCAAACTCAGGCACACGTATACACCTGGCACGCGAGGATCCTGCTTGCCCATGTGCACGCACCATGAGAGAGAGAGTGCCCCCACGTGTGCAGCCTTACACACCCCACAGGGCTAGCTTTGAATTGCATGTCCACCCTCACTCCACTCCCCACCAGCCTACTGATACTCCTCGCTGGGCCACCCCCCAGGAACTCCATCTTATTGTGGACCCACACCATGCCCACTTCGGAAGTTCAGAGAATACTAGGGGTGTGACATGAATCCTGGTGGGGCCCAGGGATAACAATAGGGTCTAATACTGAGTAACATGATACAGCAGTGAGTTTTTGTGCCCAGAAATGCTACCAGTTCAGTCATTCATTCATACAAGCTTTTACTAAAAACAAGTTTTTACTAAATTTCCCCATTGATTTGAAATCAATGGGGAAAAGATTCATTATTGCATAATTGGATACCTCCCTCCCTTCTAACACCAAAATAAATTCAAGTGGATCAAAACTAAATGCTGATAATAAAAACCATAAAAGGCCAGAAGGAAACATGGAATTTATTTTTTTAAATAAACTGGGAGTGAGAAAAGCATTTCTAAATTTGACACAAGTTCAAAAGCTTTACAAGGAAAGACTGATCCTACTACATAAAAAGTAAATAATTTCTGTTTTAAAAAATCATGAAAAAATTCAAAAGACATACAACAAATGTGTGCTGGATCTCTTCCATTTTGCCTCTCCAGACGCCCTCTTTATCCTTCTCTACCCTGCTCTCTGTCTTGTGACGCTGACCTGCAGTGGCCTGGGCCACAGGCTTCCTTGCCCCCTGATTTCTAACTGGGTTCCTGGAATAGAATCTCCAATGGGAGATGGAGAAGGTGTACTCTCAGTCACTCCCTCCAACAACTCTTTCCCTGGGACTCCAGTAGTAACAGGTCCCTCTAGTGGTATCCTTCAAGTGTCACCCTGCTTATTTAACTTATAGGCAGAGGACATCATGAGAAACGCTGGGCCGGAAGAAGCACAAGCTGGAATCAAGATTGCCGGGAGAAATATCAATANAGGTTATTGATATTTCTCCCGGCAATCTTGATTCCAGCTTGTGCTTCTTCCAGCCCAGCATTTCTCATGATGTCCTCTGCATATAAGTTAAATAAGCAGTGACAATATACAGCCTTGATGTACTCCTTTTCCTATTTGGAACCAGTCTGTTTTTCCATGTACAGTTCTATATCTCAATAAAAAAGAGAGAGAGAGAGATGCTTGGCCTCACTTATCAGAAAAGAAATATATATAATTTTTTACCAATCAGATTGGCAAAGGTAAAATATTAATACACGGTGTTGAAAACAGGCACTCATATTCATTTTGGTGAAAGTGAATTTAAGTTAAAAAGTAAACCACTAAAAAATTAATTTATTAGTATTCATTAAAATTTTGAAAGAATATATATTCTTTGACCCAGCAATTCCACTTCTGGAAATTCATCCTTCAATTAAGTTTACACAAATGATAATAATATGTTCAATATCTTTGTTGCAGGATTCCACTAATTCTAATAATCTGGAAATGACTAAATAAATTATGATGTGTGTGTGCTAAGTTACTTCAGTCTTGTCCAACTCTGTGACCTTATGGACTATAGCCCACCAGGCTCCTCTGACCATGGGATTCTCCAGGCAAGAATATGGAGTGGGTTGCCCTCCCCCAGGGGATCTTCCTGACCCAGGGATCACAGGAAGGTTCTTTACCACCAGTGCCACCTGGGAAGCCCAAATAAATTATGATAGATCCATACAAAAATAATATGCATGGTTTGAAAGATTCTCCAGAACAAAATATCTACTTTTGTTACCATTTGTTTTAAAACAGTATACTAAGACATGAGGAGAAGATCCTGCAAGGATGTTCAAGAAAAAGCAAGCCTCTTCTCTAAACAAAGTAACAGATGTCCATAGGCCATGTGTTTGAGAGAGATTTTATCCTTTTATAACTTTAGAATTTTGTATCATGTGTATAGATTTCCTAATCCAAAAAAGGAATTTATATCATATTGATTGAATATGCACTAGGGGCTGTGCTGGCTAGTGGAGACATGGCTGTGAACAAGATTAGTATGGTTATTTCTGTTCTTATAAAGCTTATGGTCTAGTGAAGAAACAGACACTAAAAAAAGGAGACGCAACTAAATAACCAATTACAAGTTGCAATGAGCCTTATGAAGAAGGCTCTTACTACAAAGAGACAAAAACGGATGATGACTTTAGATGGGTCAATCAAGGCAGGTTTCTCCCAGGAGACAGAATTAAATAAGAAGGGAAGAGGGGAAAAAAAAAAAAAAAAAGAGTTCTTGGCAGAGGGACCAATATGTGCAAAGGTCCTGAGGCAGGGAGGGGCTTACCATGTACCCGTGGGCAAATCACCATCCGTCTCAGGGAAGGCACAGCCTCACAAGTGAAATAATTCCTTTTTAAGAGATGGAGAGACAGACACTCAGAGAGGGAAGATGGCTTCCCCAGGAAACCTGGTGAGACGGGACGGGCATCTTGATCTTTTGAGTCCATGGACTCTGCTACTCTCAGTTCACTTTGGGACTTTTTCACAGGATCACAGAGACCAAGAGTAGAGGGAAAGAGGGAAAGAAGTTGGCTGCTCCCTTATGTTTTTCCACCTGAAGAAGGGGAAAATCAGAGACTTCACACATGTGCAAGCACGTACACACATATGGCATGAGCTCCAAGCACATCCCAGACAGCTGAATGGCTAGCCTAAGCTGGACACCTGCCTCTACCTGAAATTTTGAAATGTGCGTCTTGTAAAACGCTCCTTCTCAGTACTTACCTGGGTGATCCAGTGGTTAAGAATCCACCTTCCAATGTAGGGGACACGGGTTTGATCCCCGGTTGAGGAACTAAGACCCCATTCACCACCAGGCAGCTGAGCCTTGGCCTCCACAACTAAGCGCTGGGTGCTACAACAAAAGATCCTGACGAGACAAAAATCCCACGTGCTGCAGCTAAGACTCAACACAGCCAAGTAAATATTTTCTTAAAATAAATAGAATGCTGTTTCTTTTGTGCACAAACTTCAGGGCACACATGTATGTGTGTCACTGCGTATTTGTAAGCTCACATGTGAGTATTCTTGGTGTGTTTATACTGAGAGCTACTGATGGACAACATCCAGCTCCTATTTTCCTCACTGTGTGATAATTTAATCAACAATCTTATGGGGCACACTATACTATTTGCCCCTTTTTACAGATAAGGAAGGGCTTCCCTGGTGGCTCAGCAGTAAAGAATCTGCCTGCAGTGCAGGAGACTCGGGTTTGATTCCTGGGTTGGGAAGATCCCCTGGAGAAGGGAATGGCAACCCACTCCAGTCTTCTTGCCTGAATAATCCCACGGACAGAGAAGCCTGGCAGGCTACAGTCCATGGGGTCACAAGAGACACGACTGAAGCGACTGAGCAGGCATACACAGATAAAGAAACTGAGGCATGGATCATCACAAAAATTGTCCAGCAAGTAAGTGACAAAGATTCAAACCCAGGGGTGTGGGATGGCAAAGCCTGTGCCCTTAGCTCAACATTAGGTAAATGTGCAATGAATAAATGAATAAGTGAGTCTTATGGCACAGAAGGGAAAACTGAGGTGTAGATAGGCACCTAGCAAGCTGATGTGTGTGAGTCTAGAGACATAGCTGTCACCTTCCCAGGTGCAATCACTGCCCACCCCCCAGGAGCCACCTCCCTCAGGACTGCAAGATACTGTCCCGCTCCTGCCAGGCTCCAAAAGAGTCCAGCAGGCAGGAGGTGGGAGCGGGCAGGATCTCCTCTTCGCCATCCTGGGATGTGTTTGAGTTCTCCAGTCCCTCTCCTGGACCTGCAGCCCAAGGGAGTCCTGGCCTTGTCTGCCCTGCGCCTCCAGGGATGGACCAGTGATGTGGCGCAAGTGTGACCCTCTTCCCCTCCTCTCGCCCAGAGAGGCCCCCAGGCCCCACCCTGAGGGCAGGTGGAAGTCCTTGTGCTTCCCCACAGCTGTGCCTGTGCTAAGCCCGTACTAAGCCCCTGCAGAGCCCAGGGGAGCAGCTGACCTGGGAAGAGGCCAGGAGCTCTGAAATTCACACACTCATCACATACAGGCTGCTCCCTCCCACACCAGTGTCCCCTTTTAGCCTGCACCCCCCCCCCCAAAAAAGGCCTGTTTCCCTGCAAGGAGAGGTGTGTAAGCCCAGGATACTGGAAAGCCTGCGCCATGATCTGCCTTCCCAGGGGATGATATGAGGGACCCACAGCTCACCCCAGTGCCTGAAGCCGCCCCGACCATCTGGGGTCAGCACTGCCCCGCTGGGTTCCCCTCCTGTGTTCCTCCCAGCACCCATATGCTTACATTCTCTTTGCCTCATGGGAGAAATATGTCTCTAATGCCAAGCTAGAAGGCTTCCTAGACACTTGCCACAACTGTTTTCATCAAATTCTGCATTTTTTTTTCCCCAGTAACTGGACTTACTGTTAAAAGGAACTTCTTACGCTTCCCCATCTCCTCCTCCCCACCAAACAAAGTCAGGCTTGTGATCCATTGGGAGGAAAGTTCTCCACCCACCGCACAGCTGTCCAGTTCTGCACCCCTCTCCCTGCCCCCCAGATGTTAGATCAGGTTCTGGCCCCATCCTCCTGCTTGGAGCTGGAGCAGCAATAACGCATTCTGGCCTGACCCCTCGTGGCCACTCTGAGAAGCACATGCTTCCCGAAGCCGCTGACCCTCATCCGCAGTCCTGGGAACCCCATATCAAACAAACAGAATCTCCCTGATAGTTCAGAAGGGAAAGAATCTGCCTGCAATGCAGGAGATCCAGATCCAATCCCTGGGTTGGGAAGATCCCCTGGAGAAGGGTATGGTTACCCACTCCAGGATTCTTGCCTGGAGAATCCCATGGACAGAGGAGCCGGGAAGGCTGCAGTCCACAGAGTCACAAAGAGCCAGACACAACTGAGCAATCAACACTAACAAACTAACTAGGGAAAAGTGAGTTTATTTCACAAACACAGCTTCAAGTTCTTCCTTCCCAGAAATTGAGGAGGATCCACCAAGAATGGCCAGAGGACTCTCCTCCCCACCACTTCCCCATCACTCCCTGGCCTGGTCTTCAGAGACACACCTAAAGTAGAAATTCCTTGTCCAGCTTCCTGATGGGAGTGCACTTCTGTTCTCTGACTTCCAGAGACAGGGAACTCACTTCTCCAAGGCTGACTCATCTTTTCTGATCTGGAGCCCCAGGAACACTGACGGTGTAGACCCACCCCTGACCTCCCAGGACTCACATTGTTCACCACCCTGGAGCCACAGGTTAGCAAACAAGGGCCTCAGCTGCACAGAGATGGGCATGCCCAGTGCTACAAGGACCTGAACACCCCCTACCTCTTCTCAGGGGTCTGGTGGTCTAAGGAATTTAGCCCCGGAACCTTGGAGACATCTGGATCTGGAGTCTAACTGCCCCCACCCCCAATTCTGCTTGAGAATCAGCCAGAGCTCCCTGAGCAGTCACTCTCTGCCAGGTCCCTCCTGGGGCTCTGCCCCACTTAGTGCTTATGACACTGTGAGGTCAGAGCTCACATGTTCACCAGGCAGATGGCTGTGGGGAGCAGTCAGAGGTCACCCACCCAGGACAACACGGCTAGTGATTTGCAGAGTCTGAACTTGACCTCAGCCTTGCTGGTGGCTCCTGCAGATGACCCAGCTCCCAACGCATGACACCTGGACCCAAGCCAGGCCTGCTAAGAAGGTTTGGGCCAGTGGCTGTTGTCTGGCTTTTTCACATGGGGTGCTGGTAGGGGACAGCCAGATCTGGTGCTTCTGGGTGACAGCCACTTCTAGCTGCCAGAATTCTCCAGAGCCCCCCACCTAGAGTGTTCTGTGATTCCAAGGCCACGACCACGTGGGCCCCAGGTGCCTGGACTGACCTGGTCATTGCTGATGCCTCTGGGATTCTCCCAAATACAGTAGCAAAGCAAGGTCAGGAAGGAAGGCATGCTTTGCTGAGTATCTATGGTATGCTGTATGCCAAAGCCAAAAGTTCGATCCTGCCTCCTCATGCCCCTCCCTTCCAGCCCTACCTCCTACAGTGCCCCCATCTTGGGGCCCAAGGCCATCCCACCCAGACCGTCCTGCTCTGCACTAGCAGCCCTGTCATACCTCGAGGGTGGACTGGCAGGCAGGATGCAACCACTCCCTGCCCACAGTTCTCTACCCCTTCACTGCTAAGCAGACGCCTGGGGACTCGAACTGCTGTCAGAGAGCTCCCTCATGGGGCAGGATAGAAAGCCTAGGCTTTGCAGTGGTTCTGCAAATCACCTTCTGTGGGCCTCCCGTGCCATTCAGATAAGATCTAGATGCTATTTTCCTCAAGGATGAGGGTCAAATGAAATCCAGTGTACAAACACTCAGCATACAGTCCATGTCCAACAAAGCAGCCCTTCCTCCTGGTATTTGGGAGAATCCCAGGGGCATCAGCAATGCTCAAGCCAGTCCAGGCCCCTGCGGCCAGCGTGGTCATACAACACTCCAGATGGGGGTGGCCCTGGAGAATTCTTGCAGTCAGAACTAGCTGTCCCCCACCAGCACCCCACGTGAAAAAGCCAGACAACAGCCACCAGAGGAGTTTCTGGAACAGCTGGATTCTGCCCCTCTGTGAAGAGATAACCAACCCGCCCATGCTTTCCAGACATGGCTTTTTCTCCTCCATTTCTAGTCGCTGTGGGTCATCTGTCCTCATCTACTCTGGCCTGCCCTGCTCAGAGCCTGCCCTGTGACACTCTCAGTTGGTAAGGGTCAGCTGTGGCTCTGGCCCCAGTTGAACCCGGGACAGGGTCCAGCCCAGGCTTCAAACAGCCAGCTTTTCCATAGCAGACTCCTGCTCTACAGGTTGCCCTGGGACTGTCGGCCAGAACCTTGAGACTTTGCCCTGCCTGGAGCCCTGTCCCTTTCCCTTCCCCTTGGGATCTGCATTGTGGCCACCAGGAGGCGCTATTGCCCCTCAGACCCGATAAGACCATAGGCCAGCATCATTAGAGACCAAATTCGAAGAGAGGGCTGACGGCAAGTCATGGCGGGGAATGCGTGGGGAAGACAATGGCCTTTGTCTAATCGCTGCTATGAATCTGGCACTTCCTACGCAGGACTTTACCTCATCCTCCAGCCGCCACGATGAGGGTGGGTTCAGGGGGCACGGGGCAGGGTTCTGAATCACAAACAACAAAAACCGTCCTCTGGCTAACAGGCAAAAAAGAAACGTATTCACCAAAATAACAGAATCTCAAAGAAGATAACCACAAGGAGACAGCCAGCATCAGGCCTCCAGTGCGGTTTGAACAGGATGCTGTCTCCAGCCTCTTGGCTCCCAGCTGCAACTGAAAATAACCTCCAAGGATCCCTGGTATTTGTAGCACTGCTCCCCTTTCTTCCACACCCTCGCCCTAGCTGACCTGAAGCCTCACATTCTTTCTGCACCATGAAGGATGTAGCCAGCTCCTCTCAAGTTTTGGTCCTGTCACTTCACCCTCCATCAGGCACTCAAGACTCAGGCAGGCCTGCCTTTCCTCTGAGATTGCCACACTCACCACTACTGAGTGGCCACATGGGTGGAGGGCCGGGGGAGGTGGGCAGGGCCGGCCACCCTGCCTGTACCTGAGATTGGAGTTGCATGGCCTCAGACGGGGAGAGGAGTTTCTGAAGACAAGAGGACTATCTCTACCAGCTGAACTGGCTTCAGCTGGAAAGAGATGTGACCTGGAGCTCCAGGGGGCTACCTCTATGTCAGAAGAGTACCCCCTGGAGACCCAGGGGTTGAGAGCTGGGGTCTAAGAAGGGGGGCTTGGGGGAAGGACAACAGGGAGGCAACTAAGAGCCTTCTTCTTGGGACTGGAACCCTGAGACCTCCGGCAGGAATGGTAGCCAGAGATCCCAAGGAGAATTCAGTTGCCCATTTACTCATTTAACATGCATTTATTGCTACAGGCTCTGTGTGCCCCATGGAGAGGCAGGACAGGGACTCCCCACCTAGCCACTCACTCTGCAGAAAAGCCAAAGGACAGGGAGATGTCCCTCAGGTCCCCTGGGGCCCCATCTCGGTCTCAGGCAGCTTCTAAAATCTCCTCAGCTGGAGGATCTCCCTGCTGCCCAGTTTCACCACACCCTTCAGTCAGCTCCCCTGATCTCAGACAAACACACAGCGGTTTATTCACAGGTACAACACCTGGCAAGATTTGCATGTGATTTGCAAAAGCTTGACCTGAGGCTCACCAGCACCCAGCTGTTTGCAGCCCAAGCCGGGCCAGCCTCCTGCTCCAGCTCCTTGCCCACCCTCAGCCTAGGCCAAGTTTCCAACTTTTATACTGTGAAGATCCAAAACCCCTTTTCAGCTTTCCCCAAACAGTTCCCAAGAGGAAGCCAAAACAACACCAACTGGGCTTCCAATCCATAAGGCTGAGCCTGGGGACCTCTGGTGGAGGTTGGTCCAGCTCAAAGAGGACACTTGGCAGGTGAAGGGCTTCAAGAGAAGCCTTGAAGGGGAAACACCCTTCAAGGTTCCGACTCTTTGTCACCCTATGGACCATCCTCTGTCCATGAGATTCTCCAGGCAAAAATACTGGACTGGTTTGCCATTTCCTTCTTCAGGGGATCTTTCCGATCCAGAGATCAAACCCTCATCTCTTATATCTCCTGCATTGGCAGGCGGGTTTTTACCACTAGTGCCACCTGGGAAGCCCTCATACCTGAGAAGTAGTAAGTAAATACATCTCCAGTATTTGATGAATGGATGCAGGAGTCTTACAATTCATGAGCCATCATGACACTGTAGGCTCGGGAATAGACAAAAGCCTCGGGAAGCTGGACTGAACACTCAGAGGACAGCAGGAGATACACAGCTTGTTTCCTGAATCAGAGAAAAAATATTCATCTCACCGCTGGTGAGTGCGAGAGTGCCTGGGGCCTCAGCACTGCACTAGCTAAGTGATGAACTCTTCTTCATCCCCATTTAGCATCACAAGGGAGGTGAGCCTCTCATCTTAGAGATGAGGGAAGTGAGGCTCAGAAAGGTTCTGTGACCTTTCCTTTAGGTCACACCACTGGGCAGGAGTGAGACCAGGACTCTAATCGAGAAGCTGTTTAAGTCAATTGGGTTAGAAAGGCACAATGGCATCCCAAATTCTCTGGCCCCTACCCAGGGTCTGGCGACTAAGTTCACTCATGGAATTCCCTTCAGTTTCCTATTCTGCAAAATGGAGAAAGTAATGATACCTACTTCTCGAATACATCACAAGGATTAATTGACACTTAAGACATGTAAAGAGGCTTCCCAGTTGGCGCTAGTGATGAAGAACCCACCTCCCAATGCAGAAGACATAAGAGATGCTGGTTCAATCCCTGAGTTGGGAAGATCCCCTAGAGTAGGGAATGGCAACTCACTCCAGTGTTTTTGCATTGCTTCCACTTAGATAATCCAGGATAACCTTTAAAAGGGGCTTCCCTGGTGGCTCAGATGGTAAACAACCCACGTGCAATGCAGGAGACCCATATTGGATCCCTAGGTTGGGAAGACCCCCTGAAATAGGAAGTGGCAACCAACTCCAGTATCCTAGCCTGGAGAATTCCATAGACAGAGAGCGCCTGGCAGGCTACAGTCCATGGGGTTGCAAAGAGTCAGACACAGCTGAATGACTAACAATTTCACACTTTCAGGATATGTAAAATGCTTTGGACAGTGTCTGGCTTGTTGTAACCCTTACATTAGTGTTAACTATTATTGCTATTTATTAAAATTCATGTCGTGGGCTTCCTTGGCAGTCCAGTGGTTAAGACTCTGCCTTCCACTGCAGGGAGCATGGGTTCCATTCCTGGTGGGAGAACTAAGGTCCCACATGACACGGGGTGTGGCTGCCCCATCAAAAAAAATTTGTGTCACTCATTCATTCAGCCAACATCTGAGCACCATGTTGCAGCCTCCGGTGGCAGACCAGAAAACCCACACAAAGCAAGCAGTCAAGGCTACAAAGCTGAGAAGAGGGCCCACTGAGGGGCCCTGCAGAGGGGAGCAATCCAGCCTTGGGATTTGGGAAAGGCTATTGCCGCTTCCTGGAGGACAATAAGTCAGTCAGTTCTCCATCCACGAGCAGAAGTGACCTTTTAAAAATGCAAACACACAGCTGAGGCTATGAGGAAACCCTCAAAGAGCAGAGTCCCTCTGCCCCAGGCAGACACAGGAGGCCCTGCAGGCTCTGGCCACTGACCTCTCCTCCTGAGGCAGCCCCCCACACCCTGCACCTCAGCCCATCCTGGCCTCTTTCTGCTTCTCCCAAAGCTCAGCCTCTTCCAGCTGCAGAGCCTCTGCTTCTATTATTCCCTTGGCCTGCCTTCCAAGCACCTCTCTTCCTGCAGGGTCTGAGCGCTCAGGTGAGGAGGGCTCTCTGCTATCTACCTGCACATACCTGCACATCCCTCCTAGTAGCAATAACTCTCATCCCCCTGTTTAGCATCTGTGGACAGAACATTCCAAAGCCAGGGACCCCAGAGAAGAGAAACACGTGCCGTGGGGAGGACACCAGACAGTTTGCAGAAATCCCAGGTTCCTTGACCAATTCACGTCATGAACTTAGCTCTGCCTCTGCCTACTCTGGAGGGACTATGAACTGGGGAGCCCAGACCCATGACCTTCGAGGTCAGGAGACCAGCCAATTAACTCCTGTGTTGTGGTCAGGGAGGCCCTGTATACAGGCTTCCTCAGGCCACAAGAGAGAGGTCCTCCAGCTCCCAGTGGCCTCTAGTTGGGTCACCACCACCGCTAATACCACTAAAGCCAAAAAGCCACCAAATCATCACTACCAAGAAAGATTTCTGCTACCATCATGGTAGAAATAAAGAAGCTTCCTTAAAAATTCCCTTAGAGCAAACTATTACAGTAAAGAGACATTAATCTGACATTTTAAATGCTTATGCATAGTAAGTGTCCAGTAAATGTTAGCATCATCATCAATAATAATAACAAAGTACCAGGAACATTGTGACAGCAGTCAGGAAGTTAAAAGATGCTTGCTCCTTGGAAGAAAAGCTATGACAAACCTAGACAATGTATTAAAAAGCAAAGACATCACTTTGCAGACAATGGTCCATATAGTCAAATCTATGGTTTTTCCAGTAGTCATGTATGGATATGAGAGTTTGACCATAAAGAAGGCTGAGTGCCCAAGAGTTGATGCTCTCAACCTGTGGTGCTGGAGAAGACTCTTGAGAGTCCCTTGGACAGCAGATCAAATCAGTCAATCCTAAAGGAAATCAACCCTGAATAGTCATTAGAAGGACTGACGCTAAAGTGGAAGTTCCAATACTCTGGCCTCCTGATGTGAAGAGTCAACTCATTGGAAAAAGATCCTGATGCTGGGAAAGACTGAAGGCAGGAGGAGAAAGAGGCAGCAGAGGATGAGATGGTTGGATGGCATCACCAACCCAATGGACATGAATCTGAGCAAATTCCAAGAGACAGTGAAGGACAGGGAAGCCTGGTGGGCTACAGTCCATGGGATTGTAAGGAGTCAGACACTACTTAGCAACTGAACAACAGCAACGTTGTGGATGCTCAGAAAATGGTAGTTCCCTGGCCCCAGGGGGACAGAAGCTAGAGGCCATTGGCAGCTGCCCACCCGACTCATGCCCAGGGCCTCCACCTGTTCACAAGGAATCAGAGCTACAGGAGATCATTAGGTGCAACCCTTCGGTACAGATAAGACGGGGAACCAAGGGCAAGGGGAGAACTTGTCCAAAGTCAGGAGCCAGTCTGTCCCTGGAAACTGGATCTCCCAGGCCAGTGCCACCTATTCTGGACAAACAAGCCGGAAGAGGGAGGTTTGCAATATGTGATGACTCTAGGTTCAGGTGGGTAATGCTTTCTCTCAAGGACAGCTTTGTGAGGGTGGGGGCTCAGGCCCCTTAAGGAGAGCATAAGGCTTATCTGGAAGGTCAAGGCTTTGCCTCTGCATGAGGTAGGTATAGCTTCTTGCTTAATAGAGCCCACAAAAGCCACTGTGGGGTCAGGAAGGGAAGGAGGTCTCAGGGGAGGCCCATCCTGGCCCCTGGTCCCCTGAGCCTTTAGCAGCTATGGCTATCAGCCGGGCCACCCTGCCAAGTGGTCCCTGATGTTGAGACAGCCACTGTGGTCACTTGTTTTCTCCTGGTCCTGCCCTTCCCTAGGCCTCTCAGCCCCCAGGGTTGATTCAGTCTCCCCAGCCACCTTCCAGGGAGGCCCCTTTTCCATTGCATTCACCTCGTGACCCACTGTAGGGTCAGTGAGACCCTACAACAAGGAAGTGGCATTCACACCAGGCCTGAGTGATCCCAAAGCCCATGTCCTCTCCACCTGGTCTCTCTGTCTCCCAGATGTCCTTAGGTGTTGGTTCCTGTTGGTGCCACCACTAAGCGTCTTCGCCAGTGACCACTCCGTCCACAGCCTCTTTCAAAGGATGCTCACTCCCCCAAGGGCCTGGTGGGAATTCCCAGCTCCCAGTGGGGATGGTGGTGATAAGACTGAAGATGGGCTCCTAAAGCAGGAGAGCCAGCCTCTGCAGAGCCACCCAGAGGTGCTGCCAGCAAGGGAAGCTGCTGTCAGTGAGCTCAGCCTGAGCACCTGCTCTGCAGGAAGTCGAAGGGGACTTTGCTGGAAATCTGCCTTTAATCTTGGCTTCCTGTTTTCTGCCCTGGGGGACCGCCCAGACCTCTGAGTTTCAAACTATTTCACACCAGCTTCTCTAAACTGTCATCTCAAAGTAAAGAGGCTGGGGGAGGGGAGGAAGCAGGGTGGAGGGAGGAGAAGCCCTTCTTTTCCCAGGGGATCCTAGGAGCAGAGCTCCTTCTACCCATAAATTTGCTTAAGCTTGGGACTTCTGGTGACCAACCCAACTTTGCATTGAGCTAGTGTGGTGGCCTTGTGTCATCGAACACAGCCAGAAATCCTGAGTCCTGTTCCCCACATCCAGGGGTCTCCAGCCTGCCCTCTTTTCTCCATTTTCCCAAGGTAGGGACAAGTAGCCCAGCCTAGCAAAGCTGGCACTTGAGCCTACCTGGCAGGGAGGGGGCTCCTCCTAAATTTCCCCCCATCCTAAAACCCGCAGATTCTTCTCTCATGAGTTCCTTCCCTAGAGTCCACTGAAAGGGGTGGCTCTCTGGTGCCCAAAGCTTTGGACGTCCTCAGACTGGAACCCCAGTACTGGGGGTGCAGATTCTGGGAAAGTTCTTCAGGGTTGAGCCTCAGTGGCCTTGTCTTTAAAACATGGCTCCAAACACCAACTTGACATCTCTCTGTCTCACGGCTGTCCTAACCTCAGCTTGTTGCCACCCCCAGTCTGCCCCTCTCCCAGGCCCTCCCTACCTCAGCAAAGAGCACCAGCATTTCCCTGTGTTCCAGCTGCACTTGATGATCAGGTCCATTTTCTCCTGGGGCCTCTGCTCTCCCCAAACAGCCCCGTCACCAAAACTGCCACGTGGCTCTCCCTTGTCCACTGGGGCCCAGGCCTATCATCAATGGCCACACTATACAAAGCCTCTGCACTGGTCTCTTGACTTTTGCTCAGTCGTGTTACTCCCCAACTTTAAAATCTATCACTGGGCCCACATTGCTCATATAATAAAATCCAAACTCATGTGATAAAACCTCTTCCCCACAACAGCCTACCAAATCGGGCCTCTTCCTCTCATACAGCCCTCCCTCACTGGTCTTATCACCTTGACCTTCTGGCTGTCCCTTAAGCTGCTGAGCCCTCTGTGTCTCTCCATCATCCCCAACCCATGCTCTCTCCTCCATCAGTCATGGCCCTTAAGCCAGTGTCAAATTATCCTGCTTATTTATTGATCCCACCAGGCAAGAACCAAGGTGGTCTCCTCACCCCTTCAACTCCTGCATCCAGAAGGGTGCCAAGCACTTAGCAGGTGCTCAGTAATTATTTGAGTGAGGGAATGAATGAACGAATGCTGTTGAACTTGGAAGTGAACCGGCTCTTCCGCCATAGGATAGCTCTGTGGGGCCCGTACATGTATTGATTTCCCTCCCGGGCCAGGATTCAGGGAAGTTAACAAATCTATTTCATTTCTGCTCTGAGGAGGTGGAGCCAGGATGCAAATACAAGTTTATTTGACTCCAAAGTTCACCCTCAGGCCACAGCAAACCCACGGGAAGAAGTCAAACATGTCTGGGGGGAAAGGAAGAGGGACTGGTGACAAAACTGAACTGAGGGATCCTCACAGCCCTTTCCCATTTTGCCAGCTGCTTCAGTGGGGGAGGGGAGATGTCGGGGTGCCCCTTCCCAAAGCTTTTGCAGAGCTGCCGGAGTGCTTTCCTTTAGACTGAGGGGTGGCCCCATCCAGTTCCACTTTATCATTCCGTCTTGACCTCAGAAGAAAGAAAGGGAAACCAGCCAAACTGAGTGGCCTCCCCACCTCCCCCACCCCAAGGCCTTTATCTTGCTGAATCTGCACCATCTCTCTCTCTCTCTCTTTTTTTTCTCACCATCTCTTGCAAGAGAGGTACATTTTGAACTTGATCTTATGGAGGAGGAAACTGAGCTCAGAGACATTAAGTAACTAGACCGAGGTCACACAACCAGGAAGTGGTTCAGCTGAGATTTAACTTTACTGTGAGAACCCCAAATCCATGATTTTTTCCTATTACACCACAGCTGTCTCTAAGACTTACTGGACATCTCCTCAAAGGGCAGTGGTGTGACTACACTTACTTCCCTCCTTGCAGGGCTGGCTTCTTACTGGAAACTGGCCCAGGGGTGCATTGGGTCAGAGGGCCATTCTGTAGTTTGTCTGGGGAGGCAAACCCAACTCAGCTCTTTGCAATGTACAACCACACTGTCTTCTCAGCTGGCTCTCCCACAAGACCCTTGACTGTCTCTCTCACTCCCGAATCCCTCACTTCTGTTGAATTTCACCTCTTGTACACCTCCTTTTCCCATCACAGAATGGCCTTCTCCTGTGCCCATCCAACCCTGAACCTCCCTTTAGGACCCAGTCCCTAGGAAGTGCCCTGCCTCCCATCTACACTGGAGTCTCTGGTCTCTCCTCCATCCCCACTGCCCCCCCCACCCCCAACTCTACACTCCCCCCTCACACACCCGCGTACACACACACACACNCTCCTCCAGGGCATCTTCCCAACCCAGGGATGGAACCCAGGTCTCCTGCATTGAAGGCAGATTCTTTACTGTCTGAGCCACCAGGGAAGCACCCTGACGGCTCTGGGAACTGTAAATGGCTCAGTATGGCTGCAAGTTTGCAGGAGATGTGTATAAGAGACAGTACACACACATGCTCACTGTCTGCTCCTGAGCTCAGAGCCCATCACACCCTGTCCTTCATTATCAATAATATATAGAAAGAAATGATACCTAGCTAAGGGCTGACTAAGTGCCTGCCACTGCACACTAGGCACTTTAGACATATTAACTCATTTCTTCCCCCATGGAACCTTAAGAAGTTGGTGCTATTACTTTCCCCATTTGGTAAACTAGAGCACAGAGAGGTTAAGTAACTTTCCCAGGGTCACATAGTCACTGACAACTTCCTCATTGCCTCCAGGCTGAAAACAAAGTCCAAAAAAGTCCCATAAGGCCTTTTGGATCTCTCTGTGCTCTGTGGCTTGAGGGGACCCCATTTCCCACGACTTTATAGGACCTACCCTGCAAACTTGCAGCCATACTGAGCCATTTACAGTTCCCAGAGCCGTCAGGGTGCTTCCCTGGTGGCTNGCTGAAAACAAAGTCCAAAAAAGTCCCATAAGGCCTTTTGGATCTCTCTGTGCTCTGTGGCTTGAGGGGACCCCATTTCCCACGACTTTATAGGACCTACCCTGCAAACTTGCAGCCATACTGAGCCATTTACAGTTCCCAGAGCCGTCAGGGTGCTTCCCTGGTGGCTCAGACAGTAAAGAATCTGCCTTCAATGCAGGAGACCTGGGTTCCATCCCTGGGTTGGGAAGATGCCCTGGAGGAGGGCACAGCAACCCCTCTCCAGCATTCTTGCCTGGAGAATCCTCATGGACTGGTGGGCACAGTCCACAGTTCGGAAAGAGTCGACAAGACTGAGCCCAGCACAGAGGTGTCAAGTGCTTTCACCTCCCCAGACCTTTGGCCATGCGTATTCCTTCTGCCTAAAGTCCCAGCTCTATCAAGTCTCCCCTTTAGCCCTCCCCTCTTTTCTGCTTCCTGTGGGCCGTATACACCACTTCTTCACTTTTATCAGTTCTTTCCTAGCGCTTGTCTGTTGGCCTGTCGGTGCTGGGAACTCCTTGACAGCCACCAAGCGGCCCTGTGGGTAGATTCCAGAACAGGGCCTGTCACATTGGCAGCGCCAGGAAATGCCTGTGAACGGATGAATGCTCCTGCGGGTGAGGGTCCCTGTGCACAAACAGATCCGAGCAGAGGGGCCGAGGCCTGGCCTCCGTCGCTTGTACACCGGGGAAGGCTTGGAGGTTGCTCCAAGGCGGGCTGGCCAGACCTCCCTGAGGGACCTTCGGGAGCCTCCANGGGCACCTCTGGGGTGTACCCCTGTTTCTGAGCTCAAGCGGTCCAGTGGGCTCTCCTGACTTAGCCCTCCTGTACACCTTTGGCTCAGCTAGTAACTGGGATCTGGAGGGGAAGACAAAAGCCCTGTAGGGACCACGCTACCGCCTTGGCATCGGAGCATTGTCAGAGTAGGGACACCCAGATGGTCTCTTCCAAGCTCTCCACACCCTAATGATGCCAGTGTCTTTCTTGGTAGGGGCCCCAGCAGGAACAGGGCGAAGGTGGCAGGTGGGAGATTGGGAGTGTGGCAGGATCCTCTTGCTCCTAGAGATGTGGGGGTCCCCTGGAGGATACAGGGCCATGTCTGGAGCCCCAGGGGCTGCCGGCAGGTTTGTTCCACTCAGGCCTCTGCCCTTGATTGTTGTTGTTTCCGGTTGCCCTGACAGGCATAGTGGAAGGTTCACGAATATGGTGGGTCTGTGAGGCTCTCCTCACTCAGCCCTAACTTCCTTTCCAACCTGAAGGTCTAGGGCTGAAGCCCGACCTGGTTGGACACCTGTGAGTTGTCAGGTGCGGCCCAGGGTCCGAGGCCCTCCTCGCAGAAAGGGCCTAGCTTCAGGAAGCATGTGTGCAGGGATTCACTTTTTCTCTGGCGAGCTTGGTGTCTTCTCTCTGTCTGCGTTGGACCTGGGACTGAGAAGGACCAAGAGAGGGTCTTGGGCATCACTGCAGAGGGTACCAGGCTCCTAGGTTGAACCATCCTGGAACAGACCAGAGTTCGGGCAGAGACAGAGGCCCAGGGCCCACAGTGTGACGTGGCTGCCCCCTGATCGGCCAAGACAGCTGAGGTCCACTTCTTGGCTCCATCTTTGGGGGATTTGAAGCCTTGGCTTCAAAGAAATAACCCAAAGGTGCTTGATCTGCGAAAGAGAAGGTAGGGAAGGACCCTCGTGTGTCTCAGGGGCTGTCCCAAATCAGAAAGGCCATCCCTTGATGTCCCAGACACCAAGACCAGAGCTAGGGGACAGGCAGGTCCCCAGAACACAAAGCCTGAGTTCCTTATGAGAAAACTAAGTATGTAGGTATGTAGTGTTATGGTGCTTAATTTAGAAGGTGACAAAACAGCACTACAGACCATTTAGAAAACGAAAAATTCACCCACTGTCTCTTCCCCAATGCCGAGGCTGGTAGTGTCTTGGAGTTCCCAGCCAGTCTTCCCCGATCTTCTTTTCCTTTGTCGCTGCTGTCATTTGGGTGTACGTGCCTTCACACCTTTTTTCGTTTAATACTGTATCTGGGCATTTTCTCATGTTGCTACACAGTCTGTAACTTTGCCTCTAAAAAGCTACAGAATATTCCAGACGGCTCTGCCATAGCGGCGATACTCCAGCCCTCTCCCCGGGCTTGTGCACTGTTGTTGCCCGTCTGTCGCTGTTGTAACTGTTGTTACTACAGGCCCCCAGAGCAGCCGAGGGTATTGGAGAGAGTAGGCAACTTGGTACCCAGCCAACAAGTGACTCTAGGCCCAGCTATGCCATTGAAGCCAGGGTAGAGGGATCTTGGGCAGGTCATCCTTTGAGCCAGAGTTCCTTTATATACGCAACAGCAGTCCCTGCTTCTGAGGAGAGTGTGCGGACGCTGAACTAACTAACCCAGGTACTGGAGGGTGCCTGGCACAGCCCCTGGCGTCCACTAGATGCTCAGTAAGAAGGGTGGGCGTTGTTGAGAGAGTGCCCACAGCCGGCTGCCTCGACATGTGCAGAAGACGCCAGGGCCAGGGTTGGCTGATGGCTCACCTAACCGAGGGTGGTCTCTGCCTGGGGAGCCCTTCTGAAACCCTGTGTTCAGAGACTGCTCTGGCCAGTGTCCTGTCACCCTTCTCTGCCTCCCGCCCGCCCCATCACCATGCGGAAGATGGGCTACGGGTTGGTTTCTGGGGCCTGGTCCTACCCCTTCTCCTTCTCTTCTTCCAGCATCAGAACTGAATGAATGAGGCCTCTTCTCCGAGAGCCTGGCTGCCTCCTGTCCCTCAGCTTCAGCTACTTCCTAGGCCAGCCCCATGTTTCCCCTGTAGAGACAGGGACCTACTCCCTGGGAAAACTGAGTACTGGGCAAGGAACTCCAGGCATCCTGAGCCTCAAGCCAGGGACAGCCATGCCAGCTGCATCCTCCCATCGAGCAGCTGAAGGAGGAAAGAAAGCCAGTGCCAGGGGTCACAGACTCCAGAGCCTCCCAGCTGGGAGTTAAAGGGAACATAGATTTCCACAGATCACTGGGAAATCTCGTGTGTTGGCAGCCCTTTCTCAGAAAGGTGCTGCCCAGGTCTAACCTGAGTGTGTACTGCTGTGACATCACTTGCTTCCTCTTACTCTGCTTCTTTGGAGAACTGCGGTGGGAGTGTGCCTGACTAGTGCCACCCCAGGGACACTAGGAGGAAACCAGTCTGAGATCGGCACCCCTGGGGCCTATGAGACCATAGCCCAGATGACCCAGTATGGCTCAGGACTAACCTAGGCAGAGGGTCCTTCCTGAGGTGGCTCGTTCAATGCAGAGGGCCCCCCGGCACCTGACCTCAGGCTCCGGCCACCAGACTTTTGCCTTTGGAGTGTCTGCCTCCTGCCTGGTCTTGGCGCAGGGGAAGTGGGCATTACAGCTGCCCTCCTGTCCCACAGCCCGGGCTGAGATGAGGTCACAGGGTGCGGTCCTCTCCACGATGCTGGCCTGGCTGGGGTGAGCACTGCGGGTGTTTCTCAGCACCCCCCTTTCTTGGTTGGGGACAGGATGGGTGGAGGAGCAGGCCATCCCTCCATCCCAGGCAGGGAGCATGCCTCCCCTCCTCCTCTCCTCTGGGTCCCTTCATCCAAGGGCTGGAAATAGAATCCGCTAAGTAATGATTAAAGTCAAATTCAGACCTAAAAATAAAGAGCTGGTGAGGAAGAGCTAGTGTGCTCCCTGCGTGGCTTAGGGGAGAAGCAAGCAGGGCAAGGCTGGCTGCAGAGGGCCAAGTCCTGCTTCCCAGGAGAGGCCAGAGCCCGCTGCGGGACCAGGAGTACTCCACTAATTGGGGGAGGGCCCCTAGCTTCGGGCATACTGCAGCCCATACCAGTCAGGCCCATAAGTGGCAGAACCAGGCAGAGAAATCCCATTTTTCCCATGGGCAAACTGAGGCCCAGGAGGACCAAGTGGTTTGTCCAGTGACTGTCCAGGAGCTCCCCTTGGCAGGCCCCGGGGAGCTGGGGGCCCCCCTGTGCAGCCCTGCTCACCCTTCTGCCTGCTCAGTTTCTCTTCCTGGTTTTGAGGTCCTGTGATGAACGTGGCTTCTCATCACACACCAGCTCTGAACGCCTCGGTGGGGCTGGGCCTCCAACCGCAGCTTCCCTCCGCCTCCCCCTCCCCTTCCGTGCCCTGGGCCTCCAGACACAAAAGAGAGGCTGCCTAGCACCCCCCCCATCCCCCGCCGGTCTGTTCTCCACGCGATTGGAAGCCGTGCGGGGTGGGTGAAGACCTGGATGCCACCTGACACCTGCACCTCCTGGCTGCTGCTTCCCAGCCAGCCTCTGCTCCTCACCCGGAGAATGTGGGCCGGGCCATGCTGGCCACCCACAGGAAGACTGGAGGGGAGAGGGAGCCCTCAGAGCCCCCTGCCCACCAGTAGAGGAGGCCAGACTCAGAGAGGAGTCAGCTGGGGGAGGCCTGTGGTTCCAGCTTCCTGGCAGGGCTGGTGGGAGCTCAGAAGCGGGGGATCTGCGTAGGCTGGAGCAGCCAGGAGGACTTCCTGGAGGGGCAGGGCCATGAAAATCAAGAAGCATTTGAGAAAGAGGTGGGTGGGGGCAAGGTCGTTGGCCGGAGCCCTTACTCTCTGGGGCTGCTGACTTCTCTAGCTGCTGTGTGGCCCTGGACACACTCTTGGCCTGTCTCTGCAAGGCAGGGTGTGACACAGATGTAGCCAGAGCAGGAGGGCCCGGCCTCCCCTCGGCTGCCCTCCCTCACCTGTCTGTCCAGGACGTCGTTGATCCTGCCCAAGGAGAGGGTGGAGGCTTTGCCGGCCAAGTTCAGACAAGCCTGAGCGCAAACCCTCGCTCTCCCCCTTGGAAGCTGGGTGATCGTTCTCAGCTGGGCGCCTCCTCTGTCAAACAGATGCCAGTAAAACCTCACGGGGGTTTTGTGAGAATGAGGTAACTGAGGCAGGCTTGGGTCAGTAGGCTCGTGCTCCCGCTCCCACGCTTTCGTTTTTACAGTCCGACCCGTGGGGGAGGGCGCTGGTAACCCTTCTTCTCCCGCCCCTGGGTAGCACAGTTGTATGTTTTCTGAGATAGGAATTGGGGGGTCAAAGTTCTAGACCACTCACCGGCCGCTGGGCCACAGTCTCCCCACCTGTAAGGTGACTAGGGGGCTTTGGGGTGAGGGACAAGGACAGTCTGGTTTTCAAGGGTTCGTTGGAGACCAGTGCTGAGAGGCCATATGTAAATGTAGGCAAATGAAGATGCAAAGACCACAGGCTGTGCCGAGGGGTGTGGCGGAACTGAGGCCTGGGTTTGGGCCCTGGGGAGCCCTGGAGTCCCCCCTGCCCAGTGCGTGTAGGTAATTAGGCTCCTGAGCGGTAATTAGAAACCTTTCTGGGCCAGGAGTGACAGCCTCCAGCCACAGCAGTGCCTGGGGGAGGAGGCACCCCATTAGGCTCCTCTCCTCCAGCCCCCGCCTCTCCCAAACCGCTAGACGGGATTTCCGGTCCCACTGAGCCACTTCGGAGCAGGAAAAAAGCCTGTGAGTTGCTGTAGTTTGGTTTTTAACATTTTTCAGCCATTCGTCTCACCACCGCCCCCCCCCTTAGGACCAGGGTGCTGAAGGCTGAGGGAGCCCTGGGGTTGGGGGGTGGACAGCACACACCAGAGGCAAAGTGAGTGGGACCCTCCTTCCAGTCCTCTCCTGACCCCCAGGGAGGTTCAGGCCTCTCCAGGGGTCTTGTGCCCAGTTCTGCTGCTGCCCGGCCAAGACATTTTGTGTAGTGGGTATGCTGAGGGCTCTGCGACCACTCGTCTGGCTTAGTGGGAACCAGCTTCCACCCCCGCCCTGGTGTGTGGCCAGGGACATCACAATGCCCTCAGCCTGGGTGCCCCTTGCAAAACCAGAGGCGGGGCTGATTGTACAGCTGCCAAACCAGCCCAGCTGCTGGCATGCCCCGCCCTTCTTAGGTGCACTGTCCATTGCTGGGTGGGGGGGTGGGGGCGCCCAATCAGAAACTGCTGCTTGCGTCTGCCCCGCACCTGTCAGCAGCTTCCAGACTGCCTGGGCTCAGAGCCCCTGTAGACCCCACCCCACGCTGCTTCATTCTCAGCGCACCCTCTGCGTACCACGGTTTGAAATCCGAATCCTTGCCTGATCTAGCACAGCGCCTTCCACCTGAGATCCTCCCAGTTCCCCCCACCCCCGCTTCCCCAGGGGCCCGACCTGTCTCTCCCACCCGCTGAGGCGTCAAGCACACCTGGCCGCCATTGACCGACCACCTGGCAGCCAGGAGAGCAGCAGCAGGGCTGGGCACCAGGGAGAGGAGCCGAGTAGCACCTTGGGGTCCCAAGGGCAGGCCCCTCCTGGGCCCTTCCGCCTCCTGTCCATACTGACCCACCACACGAGGGGCTGGGCACACAGGGAGTCTCTTAAAACGATGGCTCGAAGAACAAGAGGGCAAGGTGGACCAGCTTATTGCCTCCAGCGGGCTGCCCCTGCCCTGCAGCGGCTCCAGCCAGGTCCTATGGCTGGACCAGAGTCTCTGGGGACCGTGGCCCCTGAGTCCCCCCCAGGTCTCCTGTGCACTTCCCTTTTCAGTGGGTATTTTTAGCTGGGTGTAAACAGTTACTGAAGGCTCCCACGCCCCACTAGGCAGTGGAGTTTTGGTGAGGAGGCAGGGCAGGAGCCCCTTGACCTACTTTGGCCCTCAGCACGTGCTTGGCTCTGGGGTCTACAGCTGCTCCAAAGCAGGAAGAGGGCAGTTTCTGGGCTTCCCCCCTCCCTGCCAGCCTAGGCTCCCAAGAAAGCCTGCCTGAGGCTACAGCCACTGACCTCAGAGCTTGGGCACAATGCCCAGCCTGTTCCCGGGACCCCAGCACAAGGACTGCTGGGAGCAGGGTTTGGGGCAGGAAGTCGGAGTGAAAGCCCCCGGCCCCCAGCTCTTTGGGGGTGAGGTGGCAGCTGCTGTCCCTTTGGGGTTAAATATAGTCCTGTCGGTTGTGGGACCACAGTGTGGTGCAGCCAGCCTAGCTTCCCCCCGTTGTCTGTTGGTTCATTCATTCATTCAGCACTCACTGCCCAGCTCTGGGCCTGGCCTCTGCTAGGACGTGAGTCAGCCCAGCTTTACTCCTGCCAGGGCTCCCAGGCCAGGGTCAGGGAGGTTCTCACTGTACCATGAGACGTGAGAGGCTCTGGAGGCCTGGAGCAGCCATCCACCACAGCCAGGTGACCATGGAAGACTCCTGGCGTGAGTCAGTTTCAAAAAGTTATTTATTTTCTTACTAATCATAATTTTTGCTTTTTTTCTTGTTTTTTAATTCACTAAATCATGTCTGACTCTTTTTCGACCCCATGGACTGTAGTCCGCCAGGCTCCTTTGTTCACGAGATTTAGATTCTCCAGGCAAGAATACTGGAGTGGATTGCCATTTCCTCCCCTAGGGGATCTTCCCGACCCAGGGGTTGGACCATATCTCTTGTGTTTCCTGCACTGGCAAGGGGATTCTGTACCATTGAGTCACCTGGAAAACTCAGTTGTAATTTTTAGGGGGGAAGTAATAGATACATGTATGGATGTGAGAGTTGGACTGTGAAGAAAGCTGAGCGCCGAAGAATTGATGCTTTTGAACTGTGGTGTTGGAGAAGACTCTTGAGAGTTCCTTGGACTGCAAGGAGATCCAACTAGTCCATTCTAAAGGAGATCAGCCCTGGGTGTTCATTGGAAGGAATGATGCTAAAGCTGAAACTCCAGTACTTTGGCCACCTCATGTGAAGAGTTGACTCATTGGAAAAGACTCTGATGCTGGGAGGGATTGGGGGCAGGAGGAGAAGGGGACAACAGAGGATGAGATGGCTGGATGGCATCACCGACTCGACGGACATACGTTTGAGTGAACTCCGGGAGTTGGTGATGGACAAGGAGGCCTGGCGTGCTGCGATTCATGGGGTCGCAAAGAGTCGGACACAACTGAGTGACTGAACTGAATAGATACATGGGCTTCCCTTGTGACTCAGCTGGTAAAGAACTCACCTGCAGTGCAGGAGACCTGGGTTGGATCCCTAGGTTGGGAAGATCCCTTGGATAAGGGAAAGGGTACCCACTCCAGTATTCTGGCCTAGAGAATTCTGTGGGCTGCAAAGAGTCAGACAGGACAGACCCAAGCGACTTTCACTCACTCAATAGATAAATGTTGTTAAGAAAGCAAAGAACAGACAGCAGATATACAGTGAAAAGGAAGTTCCCCTGAACTTGATCCTCACTCCTCCTTCCCCCTCCCAGAGATAGATAACCTGTTATCAGCTTCTTTTGTCTTCTAGCGATAATCTGTGCATTTCTGAGGTCAGGGATGAATGGTATGTCCTTTGGAGAAGCAAGGATTGTAGTATACCATGGATGATGTCCTGCACCTTGCTTTTTTTCTTTCCTCAGTCTTTGAGTTTTTCAGGCCCCCAAAAGCTGAAATAATAGCATAATAAATACCCATATGTGCGCTTCCCTGGTGGCTCAGATGGAAAAAGAATCTGCCTGCAGTGCAGGAGACGGGTGTGCAGCCCCTGGGTAGGGAAGATCCCCCAGAGGGCGTGGCAACACACTCCAGTATTCTTGCCTGGAGAATCGCATGGACAAAGGAGCCTGTCAGGCTACAGTCCATGGGGCCGCAGAGAATCAGACACAACTGAAGCGACTTAGCACACACACACACAAATACCCACATGTACTTTACCCAGATGCACCAGTTTTTAACAGTTTGCCACATTTGCTTTACCTCTTTTGTGTACTAGACATGTATATACTTTGTTTTTCTGCCAATTTGAATGTGAGTTTGCAGGCATCATACTTTCCTCTTCTAAGTATGTTAGCACAGATCTATTATATAATCACAGTACCATGATCACAGTTAAGAAAAATTAACATTAATTCCATCATATTATCTAACATTTTCATTTTTTGAGGTTGTCCCCAAGTGACCTTTATAGCTATTTTTTCCCTCTGATCCAGAATCTGATTCAGAATCACTCATTGAGTCTTGCTGTTGTGTGTCTTTTCTTTTTTTCAGCCTTATTGAGATATAATTGCTGTTTAGTGTTATGTGAATTTAAGTAGTGTGCAGTGTGAAGATTTGATACAGATGTATATTGTGATACGATTACCACAATAAGGTTGCCTAACACATCTCTCACCTCCCATAATTACCATTTTGTTGTTGTGTCCTGTTTCTTTAGTGTCCTGCTTAATCCAGAACATTCCGCAGCCTGTGCTTGTTTGTTTTGTCTTTAATGACCTTGACTCAAGTCAGGCCGGACATTTGGGCTCCCTAATTGGAGTCAGGTTAAGCCGCTCTGCAGCCCGTCGCACAGGATGCCGTGCCCTCCTGGGGCGGGAGGCACTCTGTATGTGCCTCTCCTCATTGGTGCTGCTTCATTTGATCACTTGGTGAACAAGGCATGGGCCGCGTCTCGCTGTGGTGGTAGTGCTGTTTCCTCTCTCTGGTTAATCTAGAGCGTGGTCCTCAGATGGCATGTCACTGTCCTGTACCCCTAGCAACATGTCCTTCATGACCTGAGCTGGCCATTTGCCATTTCTACTTACTCTGTCATGGGGAGGTTTCTGTTTCAACACCTTGAGATCCGTCTTGGCCCCATCTCAGCTGGCCTTTTTCCCCTTGGGGGATATCTGGTCATTTATTTACTTGGTTCCTTATTAATGGACATAAAATTTGTCTCCCAGCCTCTGGCTACACCAAACAGTGCTGCAGGGACTCTTCCACTATAGTTTTTTAGGCACCTGTGTAACCCCAAAGGTTGAGTGGAAGTTCCTTGGGTAGAGAATGGGGAGGGGTGGAGAGGGAATGCCAAGACAGGGAGGCAGAGTCCTAGCAGCTGCAGATGATAAAGGGATCTGGCTCACGTGCTGGAGAGCCAGTGAGCCCCAGACAGCTGGAGGGACTTCCCCCACGGTCACAGAGCAAGTTGGTGACAGGGCAGGAACTGGACTGCGAGCCCATGACTCCCAGGACACTGTTCCTGCACTTCTTTGACAAAGCTGCCTGAAACAAGGTTCAGATAACCCCGGCAGGGCCCCTCTGTGCCAGACCAAGGCTGGATCAGAGGCCACAGTTTGCAGTGGCCCCTCCCAGGCACTGACTCTTGGCCTCTGACCTGGAGGGGGATGGCCCATCTGGACCTCAGGGCCCTAAGGACAGAGTCGTCCTGGCCTCATGACTTCGCCAGGGAGGAGCCATCAGAGAGTATCTGCAGCTCCCTCCAGCAGGATTTCTGTGTAAAGAAAGCAGGCTTCAGAGCAGCTGTGGAAGCTGCAAAGTTGTCACCAATCCATTGTACAGATGGGAAAACTGAGTCCTGAAGTCATAGCCAGTAGAGCAAGGGGAAGGCTAGCTCATACCTCTCCTTTTCTGATTGTCCTCTTCAAACCCAGACCCTCGAGGAAGCCCCCCTGACCTCTCTGGGCTCGCCCGTCCCCCTGAGCACTGCTTGCTTCTCCCTATTCCCTTCACTCTCTTCTCTAGGCCAGGGTGGTCCCAGCCTGCTGGCAACCATGTAGACAACCTTGATGTGCGGGCACATTAGGCAGAGGGCAGCAGGCGTGGGGGTGGGACGGCCTGCTGGCTCAGGCCTCTGACAGCTGTGTGAGGCAGGATGCTCACTGCAGGTGTAGCCTCAGGTAAGAGCACTTGTCTCTTGGCCTAGTTCGGCATCCTCACCTGTAAAATGGGAATAATAATAGCCCCTCTCTCAGTTGTTAGAGGATTTGATGAGCCATAATGTGTCAAGGACCGCCTGGCACAGAGTAAGTGCTCAGCCAACATGGTCTATTATTATTTTTATTATTATCCTCAAGTCAGTGGGGAGGAGGCGGCAGTGGCAGCTGCAGGCCGGGGAGAGAGTGTTTGCAAACTGACAGCTGAGAGGATGACTAATGGCGCCTCAGCCTCCGTGGAGGGAGGGGGAGATGTGGGGATGCAGAGAGCTGGCAAAGCCCCTATGCAGAAAGGCTTGCAGGTTGAGGACCCAGCCAACCACAGAGCGACCCCTGATTACAGTTCCAGACCATCACCCCTAACTGGTGGTGTACCTTAGGGCAAGTTGTTGCGACCTCCTGAGCCTCGGTTTCCATGTCTATGAAATGGGGGCAAGAGTAGCTCGAGGCTCCCACAGGTGGTTCTCGGGAGCCTGAAGTTGCCTCCTGTACTCACGGTGGCTCCGTCGTGTCAGTGTGTGGGTCCAGGGGCATCCGGTCTCCCTGCTCAGGTGGCGGAGGCTGCTGCGCTGGCCTTGGGACAGGAAGCACTGTGTGTTCCGGGAGGAAGGGAAGCCCTTCATCCCCAGGGGCAGGGGTTGATGCCAGACACTTCCAAGTCTGGGGGCTCGTCCCACTCCCTCCGTAGCCTGCTTGCTGGTGTCCCTGTCCTGCCTTCGGAGTGCGAGATTCAAGGATCAGAGGGTTGAGTCTCTTGCCCGTTGTGTACTCGTCAGAGCCCAGTCTGTCTGACCCTTGCCCCAGGAGTGGGGCCTGGAAGCGATGGTGGTGGTTCCCCTCGGCTCCTTCTGGTCGCCCAGACCACACGCCCCCCTGCTCAGGTCCCAGGTCCCATGGCCCTCAGAAGCCAAGCTTGTCTCCTCACCTGGCATTAGAAACCCCACATCCCTGCAGGGTCTATGCCCTGCAGGCCCAGTCCTCTCTGTCCCCTGCAGCGGACGAGGTGCTCAGACTGTAGGATCTGTTTCCCACCCTCCCTCACCATGGGCTTCCAGCGAGGGTGCCCCTGCCTTTCCAAGCCCTGCAACCCTCCAGGCTCAGCTCCAGTGCTCCCTCCTCCAGGAAGCCCATCTGAGCTCTGCAGTCCTCGCTCCCTTCACACCCCTGCTGCTGCTGCNATGGAGCTGGCTTACGTTTGATTTCAGAGCAGCTGCCTGGGTGAGTTTTTATAGGTGACAGAGCTGAGAGGCCCACAGAGGACAAGTGACTTTCCCCAAATCCCAAGCACCTCAGAGACCTCAGCCGCCCTCGCAGACCGCTTAGCTGACATCCCGCCATGGGCTGGTAGGGCAGGCCTACTCACCCGCTGTGGTTCGTGGCCTCGGTCGGTCATTCTGTGGGCTGTAAGGCCACAGTGGGCTCAGGGTGGGGGGTCCTCGGCCCTCCTCCCCTGCCCCGTGTCCCCAGCTGCCAGGACTGGAAAGGGCAGCTCTTGCCCCAGACCCCAGCCCCAGAAGCCTCTGGCATCTGTTCACATTGCTGTGGGGAGGGAGCAGGATCTCAGGGACAGAGGTGCCTCTTTTCACAGTTTCCCCTCCGTCCCCCCTTCTCCCCACAGCTCTCATGGTACCAAGTGACAGGTCGGCCTTCCTGTGACACAGGGCCGCCAGATCTTCTAGGAAGATGTCGGCAATTCAGGTACTACAGGGATGGGGGTCTAGTGTGGCGGGGCCCCCGCCACCATAGGCTGCCAAGAAGGGGGAGGGTGTGAATGCAGGTCGACGCGCTCTCCTCCTCCCCAGCCCTGGCTCTCAGCAAAGTAGCACTCAGATAAAGGCCCTGAGGAAGGGAGCCCAGGGGGTGAGACTCAGCTGGCAGGCACCCAGCGCTCTCTGGAGAAGGGGCGCCTCACCCAGGCTTGGGGAGGCTAGGCGAGAGGCTGTGGCCTTGGAGGCGTGCAGGCAGGTGGGTGGGGGTTGCCCCGGGCTGCACCCGCCCACCTGTTGCCTGCCCTGCAGGCCGCCTGGCCATCCGGTACAGAATGTATTGCCAAGTACAACTTTCACGGCACTGCTGAGCAAGACCTTCCTTTCTGCAAAGGAGACGTGCTCACCATTGTGGCTGTCACCAAGGTAACCAGGGACCTCACACCCCCACCCATCACCCACCTCTGGGTTTTTGCTCCCGTGCAGGGGTGGGTGAGCCTGAGAAAGTGTCTGGGCTCCCCTCTCCCCAGGACCCCAACTGGTACAAAGCCAAGAACAAGGTGGGCCGTGAGGGCATCATCCCAGCCAACTATGTCCAGAAGCGGGAGGGTGTGAAGGCAGGCACCAAGCTCAGCCTCATGCCGTGAGTACCTCCAAGGAGCGATCAGGAGCTCCAGTCTGGGAGGGAGGAGGACGGGAGCCATGAGTCCCCAGGAAGAGAGTCAGGAAAGCATGGAGGCAAAGCTGGGATGTCCATGAGGGCCTCTCAAGACAAGAGGAAGGGCATGGGTGTGGACCTCAGGGGATGAAGAGCGGGAAGCAGAGGACAAGGGCCTCAGTGCCTGTCTGAGCCACAAACCCCAGGGAGGCACCAGCCAGAGGGAGAGCCTTCAGGAAGTGGAGCCCAGCACTACCCTTGGGCTGCCACGACCCCAGGCCTGGTCTCCCTGCAGCTGGTTCCACGGCAAGATCACGCGGGAACAGGCAGAGCGGCTCCTGTGCCCACCAGAGACAGGCCTGTTCCTAGTGCGGGAGAGCACCAACTACCCCGGGGACTACACGCTGTGTGTGAGCTGTGATGGCAAGGTGGAGCACTACCGCATCATGTACCACGCCAGCAAGCTCAGCATCGACGAAGAGGTGTACTTTGAGAACCTCATGCAGCTGGTGGAGGTGAGCAGGGTCCCCGGGCTAGCTGGGTTCCGGCCGCTGGCAGGGTGGCCTTGGGCAGGTCCCACGGCCTCGGCGAGCCTGCCTTCCCCTGTGCCTCCATAGAGCCCTTGTTTTGTGCCAGGGTTGATCTCTGACCCTATAGTGCCTCCACCTGGAGATGGTACCCCAGTATGTAGGCCAGGAAACAAAGGTTCAGAGCAGTTAAGGGACGTGCTGCTGGTCACACTCCTGTGAATTGGAGGTTCCAGGACTAGATCTGAGTCTTCTGATCCCAGAGCTAGCTTCCTTCCAGCCACTTAGAACTGTCTGCCCAACCATGTGTGTATAAGCATGTCCCCTCGAGCTCCACCTTGGTGGCCCCCGTGTCTGGCAGTTCCCAAGGCCGACTCTGCCCCAGGCAGCCTTCAGATGCCTCCTGCACCCACCTTCAGAACTGTCCCCGCTGCTGGCCTGACTTGCGGCAGGGGTACTCTGCACACCTGGCTAGAGGCTGAGTCAGGGTTGCTGGTGCGGCCAAGTGATAGCAACAGCTGGTGTCCATCCAGCATCTGGGGTGTGGGGTGGCATGGGAGACAGGCTGTGTGTCTGGGCCTCCCTAACACTGCTAGAAAATGGGGAGCCCTCCCTCCCTAAAGCAACTCTGGACTGGGTGGGACCAGCCTCTGCTGCCCTCTGGTGGTCAGATCAGAGCGGTGCACTGGTGGTGCCCAGGGGCTGGTCCTGAGGGGCTGGCTTGTGCCCTGCAGCACTACACCTCAGATGCAGACGGCCTCTGTACTCGCCTCATCAAGCCAAAGGTCATGGAGGGCACCGTGGCCGCCCAGGATGAGTTCTTTCGCAGTGAGTGCCACCCCCACCCCCACCCCCACCCCTCTCTTGCCCATCAGCCTCCTCCCCTACCCAGGCTTCCTGGCACGACCCCCATCCCAGAGGCTCTGGAGACCTCCAGGAAACCCACATGTCATAGTCCAGTCTTCCTCTGCTGCGACCCCTGCTCCGACTTAACCCCCCTCCCTGACCACCGCCTCCTGCCCCCCGTCACCTCCTACCCAGGCGGCTGGGCGCTGAACATGAAGGACCTGAAGCTGCTGCAGACCATAGGGAAGGGGGAGTTTGGAGGTGAGCCAGAGAGGGTGGGAGCTCTGGGAGGGGCTGGTGACTGGGGAGTCCAGGCAACAAGCCCCAGCTATCTTCCCAGACGTGATGCTGGGTGACTACCGAGGGAACAAAGTTGCTGTCAAATGCATTAAGAACGACGCCACTGCGCAGGCCTTCCTGGCTGAAGCCTCCGTCATGACGTGAGTTGGGGCAGGGCGTGGGTGGGGAGGTCGCCCCGGAGCCAGGAGGTGATGGGGAGGCTTGGCAGGCTCTGACCACCCCATCCCGCCGCAGGCAGCTCCGGCATAGCAACCTGGTACAGCTTCTGGGCGTGATCGTAGAGGAGAAAGGCGGGCTGTACATCGTTACCGAGTACATGGCCAAGGTGTGTGCCTGCCCCCAGCCCCCCACCATAGCCTTGTGCCCATGCTCCCTCAGTCCCTGCTCTCCACTGATCTCTGAAGGCACTGGGGCTTGGCTTTTGTCCTGGCCCATCATTTATTCATTGGAGGTGACCAGTGGAATGACCATTCCAGGTGACCTTGGAAAAGTTGTGTCACCTCGCCAAACCTCAGGTCCCTGTCTGTGAGGGGAGGTAGCAACAAAGTTTTCCATGAAGATTTATGAGAATTAAGAAGCAGTGCATGACAGTGGCTGAGTGCAGTGTCCAGTGTGTAGGATCTGACATTCTTTCAGAAGTGATGTCCTGACCCTTCCCCTGCCCCTTCCCTCTCCTCACACCTCCCATGAGTGTCGCTGTTTACCCAGCCCCAAGCCCCCTGAGGTCTGGAGGGCACGTCTGACCTATGGGGCCTGTCGGTCTGTCTGTCCTGCCCCAGGGGAGTCTAGTGGACTACCTGCGGTCTCGGGGTCGGTCGGTGCTGGGCGGAGACTGTCTCCTCAAGTTCTCACTGTGAGTGAAGCAACCTGATTGGGGGTGGGGGGAGCTGCCCTGCTACGGGACCCCTGCCTGAGGGGACGTGTGGGTGGCTCACCCCCAGAGACGTCTGTGAGGCCATGGAATACCTGGAGGGCAACAACTTCGTGCACCGGGATCTGGCTGCCCGCAACGTGCTGGTGTCCGAGGACAACGTGGCCAAGGTCAGCGACTTCGGCCTCACCAAGGAGGCCTCCAGCACCCAGGACACGGGCAAGCTGCCAGTCAAGTGGACAGCCCCCGAGGCCCTGAGAGAGAAGGTGGGTGGGCTTCTCCTCGGGAGCTGAGCAGTGGTGGATGGGGTTCCTGGTCACCCCCAGTTCCCAGGATCTGACACTGCCTCTCCCATCCACATGGCAGAAATTCTCCACCAAATCTGATGTGTGGAGTTTCGGGATCCTTCTCTGGGAAATCTACTCTTTCGGGCGAGTGCCTTATCCAAGAATTGTGAGTGTGGGCACTGGGACTGAGGCTGGGGCTTGGAGAAAGGGGAGGGTGGCAGGGTGAGGGGCCTCACTGGGCCCTGCCTCCCGCATCTGAGGCCTGGAAGCTGCAGGCCTGCTCTGGGGTCCTGGATCCCAGGACCGCCCCCTGGACCTGGATCTGAGACAAAACTCGGTGTGTCGTGGAGAGGAGTCCCAAGTAGGGGTCCCCTTGGGGTCAGGCCTCACACCAACTCACACTACCCCCACCTCTGCACAGCCCCTGAAGGACGTCGTCCCGCGGGTGGAGAAGGGCTACAAGATGGATGCCCCCGATGGCTGCCCGCCTGCAGTCTACGAGGTCATGAAGAACTGCTGGCACCTGGACGCCGCCACGCGGCCCTCCTTCCTGCAGCTCCGCGAGCAGCTTGAGCGCATCAAGACCCATGAGCTGCACCTGTGACTGTCAGCCTCTCCCGGGGCCGAGGGCCTGCGAGGACTGAGCCGGAGAGACTGCGGACCTCGCGCCCCCGCCCGCTGGGCCCAAACCTGAACTGAGCCCAGCAGGAGGCCAGTGGGCCTCTTTCCTGTCCTAGCCCGCGCCCCCTCTGGCCCCCGGAGACCCCGCCTAGGCCTGGCACCTTTCATGGACCCACCTGTGGGGCTTTGGGAGCCCTGCCCTCGGGCCTGGATGGGAGGAGGCTGAAGAGCAGGGGGTAGACCCCTACTGTGGTCAGGCTCCCCCTGGCCTCCCATCTCTCGCCTTCTTAGAGTTTTATTCCTTTTCTTTTTTTGAGATTTTTTTTCTGTGTGTTTATTTTTTATTATTTTTCAAGATAAGGAGAAAGAAAGTACCCAGCAAATGGGCATTTTACAAGAAGTACGAATCTTATTTTCCTGTCCTGCCCACGAGGGTTGGGGAGGCCAGGCCCCTCTCTAGGGACCCACTGCCCCGGCCCTGCTCCCCACCCTGTGTCCCGTGTTCATGTTGCCTCGGTCGCCCCATGTCTGCGCTTGACCATGTTGCACCGTTTGCATGCGCCCGAGGCAGACGTCTGTCGGGAGCTTGGAGTCCGTGTGCGCTGCCGCCCACCCACCTGCCTTGTGAGACGGAACCGTAATAAACCACTCCATGAGGATCCCGCTGCCCAGTCTCGGCGCTTCATCCGCCGAGCCTGCCTGTCCCACCTGGCCCCCCATCCCTGTGCCATCTTGTCCATCCCCCTGTCTCTTGTGAGTGAGGCTGTGCTTGCCCTGTGAGAGGGCAGGGTGGGGAGCACTGCGGGGAGATGTACCCACCGCCTTGTGTCAGCTGCACGAGCGAGTGTCTTGTGTCTGCCGTGAAGGAGCTCTCACCACCCGCCTCCCCCAACATCCTGCTGCCGGGCAGGCCTGGCCCCGGGGCTGTCCTGGGCTTGGGTCCTGCCCGCCAGCATCCCAGCTGCCTCTCCTGCCATGTTGTTCAGGCCCACAGCACAGGGAGGGCTGGAGCATGGATGCCGGAGAAAGCCAGGCCTGACGCTCCGGACATGGGCTCCCCTTGGGAGGAGGCAGGATAAACGTCTTGTGCTGATGAGACGTGACCACAATGGGGATGCTCTGAGCTGCTGGCCGTTCTCACAGCTCCCTTGAGACGGGGCATTGCTGACCCCACCCCACGTGCGCCCAGCCCTGCGGGGCACAGATGGAGAAGGCAGACTGGCCCTAGGTTCTGCGGGGCCAGTGGTCAGTGCAGAGCCTCTGAGGGTTCACTTCATTCACTGAGACAGGCAGCTGCTGGAGTGTCCCCTTGTCCTTGGGGCTCTGACCTGTCCTCTCCCAGCCTGCAGGACCTGAAATCCAGGCCGTTCTGACTGTGCAGGACGCCTCGGGGCTGCTCCTCAGCCCACTGTGGTCCGGCCCCATCACCTCCCGCAGCTCAGTGCTGCCGCCTCGCCTCCCCCAGTTCGTTTTCTCTGCACATGGCCAGGTGCATTTTTTTTAAAACCAGACCATTCATTCAACAACACACACTTGGATCCCTGCTGTGTGGTGGGACTAGGGTTCAGCAGTGAGCAAAACAGACCCTGTGGAGTTGACAGTTGGGAAGACAATCACATAGACAAACTGATAAGTGCTATGGAAGAAAGGTGTAGCCTGGGAATCAGACCTTATCTGTAGATCAGGGAGGGCTTAAGGGGCAGCATGTAAGCTGAGATCCGAAGGATGAGTGAGGCTAAGGGGGTGGGTAGCAGCATTCCAAGAGGGAGGGGCCAGCAGGTTCCCTGCTTCTCAGAGGACACAGGAGAGGGAACCAGTCTGCTGTTGGGATTAGCTGCAAGGAGGTCACTGGTGACTTTAGCAAAACTCAAGTTTGGTGGGGGTGGAGTCCGGATCATGATCATAATGGCTAGAGGAGGTGCAAGGACGCCAGGAAGGTAGACAGTCTGGAGGAATCCAGCTGTAATGAAGAAAAGATTTTTAAGGCAGTAGAGGCTTAAGCAAATTTGCCGAAGAGAAGGACATTTACCTCGGGATCGTGTCCACATGCTGACAGGGAGGTGGACGGTAGAGAGGGGAGGGCATGGGAGCAATTCCAAGCTCCTTGGGAGCTCGCCAAGGGCGGAGTTGGCAGCTGGAATCCTGAGCATGAGCGGCAGTGGGTCTGCGACGGGAGAGGGACCGTCCTGGTGAGTGGCCTAGGGTCTCACGCAGTGGCACATGGATAGACAACTGACACTCAGGTCGAGGGCAGGGGTCACGGTGGGGGCTCCGATCTGTGCCCAGTACGGGGTGGGCTTCATGCTCCCAACCTGACTTCGCTGAAAGTGGGGGTCTGGGTGCCTTCTGATGATCCGCTCTCACTGACTGGTCCAGAAGCCAGCTCAGGTTCAGAAACCTCCAAAGATGCCCGTGGCCATGGGATCACAAGAGGGGCCAAGCAGGTGACATAATGGAGAATTGTGACAAGTGTGACAAGAGTGAAGGGGCAAGGTCCAGCTGATGGGGCCCTGTGGGAATGCAGGCACAGAGGACAGATACTCTGCCTGGTGGCGTGAGCCCCCTCCTGCCCCGAGTCCTTCATTACTCCACCCCCTTCACAGTTTAATCTCCCCTCTTCTTTCTCATCCTTCGTTTGTGCTTTCCTGGCCACTGGCGTATCATAGATGAGTGAGAGGATTTCTCACCCAAGGAGCTCATGGACCTGGAGGAACCTGCTCAGAACTCAGTTCAGTACCCAGAAATCTGGTGGGTGTCACCACTGCCACTCAGGCCAGGGAGGCAGAGGACAGAGGGAGCTTCTCAGACAGTGGAGGACCATCGGGGACAGGAAGGGAGGGTGATCCTGCCAAAGGAAAGGCACTGCCTGGACAAAGACAGTGAGGTGAGAGGCAGTTGAGAGCTTTAAGTGTGTCTGGGGCTAAGGGGCCAGGGGATGCAGCTTGGGAGCAAGTGAGGCTAAAGAGAAAGCAGGGCCTAGACCCCAGCTGGCTTTGCAGGCCCCCTGAGAAGTATAACTCTGTGCAAAGATGACCAAGAACAACAGAAGGATTGGATCCAGAGTCTGGCCAGGTCTGCATTTTAGAGAGAGATTCTGGCTGAAGTCTGGCTACAGTGAATAGGACGGGGAGATAGTGGGAAGGCTGGCAGGCCAGGCGGGAGATGACTGATGGAGGCCTGGGCTGGGGCCTGGCAGGAGGGAGAGGAAGATGAACACAACTGGTGTTTTACTGAGCTGAGTTCTGCCCCTCTTTGTCCTAATGGATGCACTATCACATCTAGCCCTCCAAACAACCCTTGGAGAGAGACACTATTATTATCTCCAGTTTACAGATAAGGTACGTGAGGCTTGGAGAGAGTAAAGCATCAGGTAACAGTTTGAGGGTGGCAGGAGCAATTGAAGAGCTTGCTGACGGCCGAGGAGAAGGGGCCATGGGAGGGCTCTGGGGACACCCTAGGCTCTGGCTTGGTAAGGTGGGTGGTGCCACCCATGACACCCCAGCCCTGGAGGAGGATGTGCTGGGGGTTGCAGAAGAGTTCAGTTTGGACTTGTGGCCTGGGAGACTTTGTGAGATCCAAGCAGAAAGGTCCCCTCCAGAGTTAAATGTTTATTTGGGCCTGTGACTCCAGGAGAAGCTGGGCTGAAAGCAGAGATTTGGGGATCCTGGGCCCAGAGAAGGTGCTTGAAGCCATGGGTGTGGATGAGCNGTTTGGACTTGTGGCCTGGGAGACTTTGTGAGATCCAAGCAGAAAGGTCCCCTCCAGAGTTAAATGTTTATTTGGGCCTGTGACTCCAGGAGAAGCTGGGCTGAAAGCAGAGATTTGGGGATCCTGGGCCCAGAGAAGGTGCTTGAAGCCATGGGTGTGGATGAGCTTGGCCAGGTAGCATATGAAGCCTTTGGAGAGATGGGAGGGACCAGGGAGGGACAAGAGTGACCAAGAAGCAATTCCTGGGGTGGCTGGGGGCAGCAGAGAGGCAGGTGAGTGCAGGGACGGGCGTTCTCAGAGCAGGGGGAAGGGAGGGGTGTCCACAGCGTTTCACTTTGCAGAGGCCGTGTTGAGAAGTGTCCACTGGGCGCAGAGAGCGGGCATTGTCAGGCCTTGCTGGAACAGTTTTCATGGGGGTGCGGGGGTGGGGAGGGCAGGAGCTGGGAGGACTTAGGAGGCAGCAAGGAAGCAGGGCTGGAGGGGAGCCCCCATTTCCACAGCTCGGCTGTGAAAAGGAAGGGGGAGAAACGAGTGGAGGTGGTTGAGGGCTCAGTGTAGAGAAATGAAGTTCTTCTTTTAGCATGTCCTAAAATTTTCCATTTGCAGCCGTGGTTTTAATTAACTTGTAGAGCTTCAGTATCTTAATTCTACTGGGGGTTTACAAAGTACAGTAAAACTTAAGCTATCCAGAATTCTTGGAGCCACTCTGGAAAATCAAAATTTATTTGGATGAAAATATTTGAGATACAGGATTTTTTTAGTTGTTTTTTATTTTACTTTTTTTTTTAATTCATTGGGCTGCTTCTTAGTTGCACCATGTGGAACCTTCCGTTGCAAGAGGCAGGCTTCTCCAGCTGTGGCACGTGGGCTTAGTGGCTCTGCAGCATGCAGGATCTTAGTTCTCTAAGCAGAGATCGAACCCACGTCCCCTGCATTGCTAGGCGGACTCTTAACCACTGGACCACCAAGAGGAGTCCCAGAATTTCTTATTTTTTAAAAACTTCTTTCATTATGGAAATTATCAAACATGTAAAAGTAGAGACTAGAATACAAGGACCCCTCACGTCCCTACTACCCAACTTTAAAGTTATCAAGCCAAGGCCAATTCTCTGCCACGCACACCCTGTTCCCCTCCTCCCACCCAAGTTCTAGGAGATTTGAAAGCAAATCCTAATGTTATATCAGTTCATCCATAAAGCCTTAGTATAGTTCTCCAGAAGACGTAAGACTTAAAAAAGAAATTCTACCACAATACCATTATTATTCCTAAAAATTCTAACAAGAATCTCTTAATCAAATGCCCAGTGTTCACATTTCCCCGTCTCATCTTTCCCCTCACAAGGCCCATGGGGTACATCTATTTGCTCTGTCTCTTAAGAATCCCTTTCTATTTTCACATAATTTCTTTCTTTTTTTTTTATTTCCACATAATTTCTTTGTTGAGGAAGCCACGTTGCTTGGAGGCATGAGTGTTTGGGAATATGGGGGAGAGCTGAGAATCGAGGCAGCGAGAGCAGGACAGAGAAGGATGGGGGCTGGGGGTGGTGATGGCCAGACAGCAGGGACAGCCATCCGTGGGAAGGAGCCAGGACGCCGGGGCCCATCCCAGGCAGGGAGGAAAGTCAGAGCTGCTGAGGGTGGCTCATCCCAGTGATCCCCCTGAGGCCCTGCAGCCGTGGGGACAGAAGGAAGGAGGAAGGATGGCCTGAGCCGAGGAGCCAGGCAGAGCTCAGGTTGGCAGGAGGTCAGGCTGCCTCATCAGGCTGGAGGTAAAGGGTGGGGCGGGGCCTGAGATCAGGCCTGGAAGGAACAGGATGTCTGTGCTGGGGAGGGAGGAGAGGACAGTGCCAAAAACCCAGGTTCTGGGCCATCCTGGCTCCTCCCCACCTGGCCCTGTCCCAGGAGCCCCTCCCTATCCTCCCAGCGGCAAATCCACCCTGGAGCCCGGCTACTAGATCCCTTCGCGATGAGGGTGGTCCGTGGCCTGGATCCCTTGCTCTGCCTTCTCCTCCTCGTACTCCTGGACCCCCACAGCCCCGAGGGGGGCCATCTGCCACAGCGAAGATTTGAGTACAAGCTCAGCTTCAAAGGACCAAGGCTGGCATTGCCTGGGGTTGGAATGCCCTTCTGGAGCCATCACGGAGGTAAAATGTCGGGTGAGGACCAGCCTTGCCCAGTGTTCTTCAGAGCACAGGAGGGGCTGACCAGCTCTGGGTGGCCGTGACTGGGTGGGGAGTGGACCTGCCAGTACGGCCTGCCAGTACAGCCACCGCCCAAGACGGGGCAAGGCCTAGGGCAGACAGTGCCAGGGGCCCCAGGACCCCCAGCCGACCTGTCTGCTGCTCCAACACCACAGCCCCACCCCTACCCATCCGCCTCAGCTTCTCCTCTCTGCCTCTTCCTTTCTCTGCCCTGGGACTTCTCTCTCCTTCTCTTCTTGCCTCTCCTTGGAGACCCCTTCACTACCCTGCCTCACGGACCTGTGCACACACACACATGCTAATAGGCTGAGTCTCAGATTCACAGATGCGAGGCAGCTTGGATCAGCACAGGCCGATCCTCTGGCGCTACACCGTCAGGTCGTGGCTGTCCAGGAGACCTGGGGCCCCCTGGAGGGAGACAGCCTCGTGGCCGGCTGTTTCACTAGAGAGGGCCCCAGCCTTGCCCTGTGTGTGTGTGTTGGGCGGAAGCAAGCACAAGAGCATCTTAGCCCATACGTTGTATTCAGGCCCTTCCAAACCCAGACCTACAAAGGATCTGTCTTCTACTCGGTCTTGTTCTAAAAAGATTTTCGAGGACTTATATGGACCTATGCAACTGAGAGGAATTTAAATTTGGAGTGAGCCAGAAGAATGAGACATAGTATTAGGACTGAGGCATGAAATGAGTCCGAGAACATGGCTTGCTGCCAAAATATATGCTGCGAAGCCTTCCCACTCTTCAGAGTTGAGCCATGAACTGGGTTTAGAGCCTCCTAGCAGCCAAACTGAAGAGAGAAAGTAGATCCATTGTATATTTCTGTCTATGAGATGTAATGTCTGAAAAACAGCATCATTCCTGAGACCAGAGCAAATATCCCTTTAAGAAGACAGGCTCTCTTAGCAGGGTTTTAGGTGCAGTTCTCCCTCACGAAGACCCAGGAGGTGAACAAAGGAGGCTGCTCCCCACAGCATGGAGCAGGCCCTGCCTCAGGTCCAGGATGGTAGGGCCACACTCATTGTTCTGGGCCACGCCAAGTCTGGGGTGTTCCAGGACATATGGGGGAGCAGGAGCACACTCTTCAAGGTCACTCAGATACGCTCACTGTCCGTTCACTCGTTCACCCTTTTTTCTGGCTCACCCCCATGTCCTCTGCCCTGCCCAGAGACACAGGGCTGAGTCAGTTTCGAGGAGCCTGCAGTCTGCAGTGAGGTCCCCTGAACAATCCACCAGAGGCCCAGCGCAGAAGTGTGGCAGACATGGGCAACCTCTGCCTCCTGCATGCCACTTCAGAGGCGGTGGTGGCTCCCAAGGACTCCAGCCCTCCTGGCCTTGCAGCTTCTGAGCCTCCCTGCCCCCAGCTCTGGCCTCTGCTGAGCAAACAGGCTGGATTAGCAGTCTCCAGGACATGCTGGCAGGGTCTGGGCCATGGGCCAGGTTCCAGGCTGGCAGGCCGCAGGGGAGTGGAGGCAGCTGGGGCAGGGCCTCTGGCCTCCCTTCTCCGTTTCCTGCCAATCCTGCCTCAGTTTCTCGCCCCTTCCTTCCCTCTCCCCTATCCCACCCACATCAGTGGTAATTCTCACACCCACTCCATCCCCATGGCCAGTCCCCACCTCTGCTTTCATGCTTTCCCCACCTTGAGATGCCCCCTAGGTGCTCCCACCAGGAAGGCCCACCTCTGTCTGGACATACCCATGTGTCCACAGCCTGGAGTCCTGGCCCTCTGCCTAGTTATTTTCTCAGGGTGCTCCCCTGTATTCGTGGTCTCCGGCCTGTCCTTTCCCTCATAGGCCTCTCTTTCCTCCTCTGAGAAACACAATGCTCCCATGCTCATTTGCTCAGTCATGTCTGACTCTTTGCAACCCCGTGGACTATAGCCCGCCAGGATCTTCTCTCCATGGGATTCTCCAGGCAGGAATACTGGAGTGGATTGCCATTCCCTTTGGACACAAATCTCTCTCATGGTGGAAATGGCTTGTACTTTGAAGTCAGAGGGAGCTGGGTTCCCATTCATTTAGTTCGTTAAGTTTTCTGAGCCTCAGCTTCCTCATCTATAAAATGGGGCCTTGGGACTTCCCTGGTGGTCCCATGGTTAAGACTCTAAGCTTCCACTGCTGGGGTCATGGGTTCCTTCCCTAGTTGGGGAACTAAGATCCCCCATGCCATATGGCCAAAAATAGTATAATAGATAATCAAAAGATAAAATGGGGCCCTATAAAAGCAAGCTGCACAGACTTGCAATGAGGCTTATGTGAGAATGCAGGTAAAGAGCTCCATGTATGTCCGGAGACTTTGTTGGCCCTCCCTCCCCCTGGAAAAGACCCAATCCCCACTTCTTTGGGGGATTCCACTATTTGACCAGTCGGCTTATTACCTATTGGCTGTGATGTTCCTCCTTCCTCCTTCTGGAGCCCAGCCTAGAACAGTGAGAGAGAGTGATGGGAGAGCAGACGCTAGTGGGGCCCAGGCTCTGAGCTGCCCTGGCCCGCAGATGCCATCCCAGGCCTGGAGGAGGTACGGCTGGCCCCATCCATGCGGAACCGGAGTGGCGCTGTGTGGAGTACAGCCCCCGTCCTCTTCCCTGCCTGGGAGGTGGAGATACAGATGAGGGTGACCGGGCCGGGGCGCCGGGGAGCCCAGGGCATGGTGAGTGGTCCCCACGAAGGTCTGGCAGAGGGAGTGGGTCAGAGGAGCTGGTGGTGAGCCCAGGGTTCCAGCGTCCTGCAGGGACCCCTGAGCTGAGCAGCTGCGGACCCACAGGCCATGTGGTACACCCGGGGCAGGGGCCAGGTAGGCCCTCTCCTGGGGGCGCCGGACCTGGGGGACGGCATCGGGATCCTCTTCGACTCCTCAGCCCAAGATGCCCAGGTGAGTGGTGGTCTCCTGCCCGTTGTCCCGCCCACACCCTCGCCCTCCGCCCTGTGCCCGGGTCTCAGGCTGCTTGTCGCCTCCCACACAGAACAGCCCTGCCATCCACGTGCTGGCCAGGGACAGGCACGCCCTCTACGAGCCGCTCGGGTAAGGGCCCGCCTGGGTTGGTCCCTGCCTCACTCCTGGGCTGCGAGGAGCTCAGTGGGTGCCCACGCGGCCCACATGCAGAGAGCCCCCCTCCTAGGGCAGTGAGCCCTTGCTGCCCTCTCATCTGAGCTGATGACGCTGCCCAGGGCCCCCTCTCACTAGGTCCCAGCCAAGCCTCTTCCAGGGCCTGGGACCAGGGTTGGCTTGCTCTTCTTGGGAATTACTCCACAGAGTCCTCAAATCACTAAACCCAACAGCCCCAGGGCAGCGGGGGTAGTGAAATGATGCAGGGTGAGGCCCGTGATCAGCGTTTTCACTCCCATCATCCTCTCTTGACACTCTTGAGAAGTGGGGATTATTAGGCCCCAATTACAGGTGAAGAGGTTGAGCCCAGAGAGGAGAAGTGATTTGCCCCAGGTCACACAGCTGTGCTGGAGCTGGGATTTGAGGCCAGACTTGCTGGTGGAGGGTCCACGCCCTTTCCCACACCAGCTGCCTGCCTGCCTGTGAGCACTGTCCCTTTCTCTCCAGTGACGTGGCTCCCCATCTCTCCACAGCCAGGATGCCTGCTCAGTAGCTGGGCCAGTTCATCAGTGTCTCTTAGCAAACATCCCTCTTAGCTCATAACAATTAGAATAATTGCTAACATTTACAACCTGAGCTTACTGTACGCCAGGCACTGCGCCAAGCACTTCACGCTCACGGCTTGGTTAACCCTCATAACAATGTTATGAGATAGTTTCAATTATTATCCTCATGTTAAAGATGGAGGAACTCCAGTTTGGAAAGGTGAGGCAACTTGCCCAAGGTCACAGGGGCTCAGAGGGCAAACACACGCCGCCGGGGCCCTGTCCCCTGCTCGGTGCTGCCCCCTCTCGGCCGAAGGCGGTGGTGACGGGCTCACTGCCGTCAGAGCTTCTGTGTGTAAGCCCAGAGACACTCAGGATGTCTCAGCACTCCTAATGCTCTGGACCAGCTGCTTCACCCCCGCGGGGAGGCCGGCTGGTCATATTGTCCTTGGCTGCTACGATGGGCCTCGTGCTGTCTGTCCTGCTATGGGCCAAGAGTGGCAGAAAGGAGAAGAAAGAGAAGCCGTACCCAGAGGGAAGCCAGTGGGAGACCGTGGAGGCGGTGGTGGGCCTGGGGGATTGTGGGTAGAAATCCCACTGTTGGTCCAGGCTGAGCCCTAGGGAAGCGTCCCAGGGCGGGCCTCGGCCTCTTCTATGGGTTCTAAGTCCCAGCATTCTGCCAGGCCAGGCTCACTTTCCCACTCCTCTCTCTTCTGCTGTGAGAGCAGAATACAGCAATGGAGGCTGGAGCTAGACCAGCACCAGTGGGGGCGGGTGGCACTGCAGGCCTGGGCAGCACGGCCCCTGCGACCACCCCTACTGGCTAGGCCTCAGGTCCTGTGTGGCCTGGCTGGATTCCAAGTGCCCACAGGGATGGAGGCAGCCTACTACTGGGCTCCTGCCGCCAGGACTTCCGGAACCGGCCGTACCCCTTCAGAGCACGGATCACCTACTGGGGGCAGAGGCTGCGTGTGAGTCGTCCCTCCTGCCTTTGTGGGTCTACTGGGCAGGAAGTGCAGGTTACAGGGCTCAGAGCTCTGTGGATTCCCACGATCCCACAGACACACCTGTGACAGCACACGCGGTCCCTGGCACACACGGGCAACACCCATAGGGATCCCTGCTCTCTACACAGACTCCTAACCTGCCCCCAGCACATAGCCTGGGAGAGCTGGCACGAGCCCAGGTGTGCGAGCCCCTCCACGTCACTCTGATTCCAAGCCCCCCCCCCCTTCCGGGTCAGGGAGCCAGTGAGTCAGGTGGCGACACTCCCCCTGCTGGAGCTGGGAGAGAGCAGTGGGCTCCCCTTGTGAGGGACTCATGCCCTTTGTGTCCCTCAGGTGTCCTTGAACAGCGGCCTCACTCCCAGCGACCCAGATGAGGTCTGTGTCGATGTGGGGCCCTTGCTTTTGGCCCCTGGAGGTTTCTTTGGGGTCTTGGCGGCCACAAGTATCCTGGCAGGTGAGGGCCTTCTGGGCAGAGGAGCGGTGCCCACTGAACACCCCTTCTAAGAAGCACTAGGGTGGGGCCAGCCAGTTCCTCACTGTGGGACCCAGGAAAACCACAAACCCTCTCTGGACCTCTGTTACCATCCGGGGAAGGTCGTGTCTGCCTTGCAGAGTTGATGAAAGTCTCAAATGGGGTAAAACACGAGTCACTTCCATTTCAGTGTTGGCTCCATTAGGGTCCCTAGCTGGGATCTGTGGGGCAAGAGGAAGAGGGACAGCCATGGGGGATGGGATCTGTGAGGCAAGAGGAAGAGGGACAGCCATGGGGGACATCTAGGAAGTGGAGCAAAAGGATGGGCTGTAACAGAGAGCCTGTGGAGGAGCTCAGCTGGAGAGCAGGGTGCAATCAGAGGTGGCGTCCTGGAACGCCAGGACTTCGGTGTTTAGGCTCCAGGCACTGGGGAGCCATGGCAGCTTTCTAAGGAGGAGGGTGACGTGGTCAGATGAGGAGGAGGCGGCGGCCCCTGTGCCGTTCTTCTGCCAGTAGCAGCCAGGCTCTGGGCCTGAGGCCATGGCTCTAGTCAGGACCAGTTTTCCCATTCACTGGGGGCCCCCCTCTACCTCTCTGTCGGAGTCGACCTTCACAGCCCACCTGTCTGCTTATCTGACCCTCACACCTTTCCTATGAAGAGAGGCAAGATGAGGGTCAGAGCTGCTCAAAGTCACCCAGATTTCTTGCCTGCCTGGAACATAATGGAGGCCAGGGGTGAGGGCCGAGGGAGTGAGTCCCCTTCCCTTCGCTACCCTGCTTTCCAGATGACCATGATGTCCTGTCCTTCCTGACCTTCAGTCTGTGGGAACCGGGTCCAGAGGTAATGCCGAACCTGGGCCTTCCCTGGGGGGAGGGCTGGGGGAGAAGCAGCCCGGTGATCCCTCCCCTCCCCGGATGCTCTGCTCATGTCCAACTGTCAGACCTGTCATTCCAACCCTTTTCTCTACCTGCTTTGCGGAGCTCTACTCAGGCCAAGCCTTGTGCTGGGAAGTTCTGGGGGCCAGAGGTGACCCAGAGCCAGGCCTTGTCCTCAAAGAGCTGTGGGAGCACTGAGGGGTCCTAACCAGCCAGGGCAGCAGGAAGATGGCATGGCAGACAGGAGCTTGAAGGAACAGAGGGAGTGGCATAGACAAAGGCCTGAGGGAGCTGCTGGGGTCTGGCCCGGAGTGGGAGAGACGAGTGGAAAGATCGGCAGTGCAGCAGGGCTGGGAGGACTGGGCCTGGTGTCTGAGCTGAGGGAACTAGGTGTGTGTGTGAGTGTGTGCGTGTGGCGGAGGTACAGCAGGGCTGGGAGGACTGGGCCTATGCCAGGGTGACTGGTCAGGGAGGGGGACAGAGCTTGAGGGAGGCCCTGTGGGAAGATCCCTCTGGCCCGCCTCTGGGCTTGGGGCCCAAGTTTGTGTCTTCTTTCTCCAGCCTCCCCCACAGCCCTTCCTGGAGACGGAGCAGCTCCGCCTGGCGAAGCAGCTGGAAGGGCTGCGGGCAAGGCTGGGCCTGGGCACCAAGGAAGACATGACTCCAAAGCTGAACTATGGAGTCCAGGAAGAGGGTAGGGACCTAGGGAACAGGCAGGTGGGCCAGGGACTCAATTGAGGGTCACAGTATCCTCTTCCCTTCAAAGCAAGAGCCCTTTAACCAGCGGGAAGGGAGGCGCCTGAGAAGGCTGTACCTAAGCAGGCTCTGCCCCACCACCCAGACACATCTTTCCAGGGGAGAATCTTGGAGGCAGAAGCCACACATTTCTGCCCCTCCAAGGCGGCTTCAAAAGACACGCTCTGTTGCCCACCCCAGCAGCCTGCCTGTCCCCACTCTGCCCTGATCCCCAGGGGAACAAAGCTCCGGCCTGGAGAAGACACTGCACAGACACAGCCAGATCCTGCAGGCCCTCCAGGGCCTCTCCAAGCACTTGGCACAGGCTGAGCAGCAATGGAAGCAGCAGCTGGGGTCCCCAGGCCAGATCAGGCCTGAGGGAGGCTGGGTGAGTGGCCCTTTGAGCACCCAAGGGTCTGCCTAAGGCCCGGCGAAGCCAAGCTCCATAGGCACCGGATCTGATGGCACCAGTGAGCTCTCTCTGTCCAGAAAGAGGGGCAAGCACTCTACCCGGGAACTCGTCTCCCCCAAGGTCTGGAGAGATAGGAGTGTGTGCATGCGTGCCTAGTCACTTCAGTCGTGTCTTACTCTTTGTGGCCCAAGGGACTGTATCCCACCAGGCTCCTCTGTCCGTGGGGCAAGAATACTGGAGTGGGTTGCCATGTCCTTCTCTAGATCTTCCCAACCCAGGGATTGAACTCGCATCTCTCTTGCGTTGGCAGGTGTGTTCTTTACCACTAGTGCCACCTGGGAAGCCCTGGAGGGAAAGGAGGGCAGGGTGAAATGCTGCAGGTGCCAGGGTGGCGTGGACCTGCCGGGGGCGGGGGGGGGCGGTGAGGTGCGGGTTGGAGGGCTTGGCACAAGCAAAGGCCCACAGAGCCCATGGCTGGGGCTGGGGAAAGGAGCTGCCAGGTATTTAGACGCGGATCTCTAGACAAGTGACAAAAATAGACTGGGTGCTTATTTGCATGTAGCTCCACATGTGATCTGATTCACATACGCTTGCTTAATGCTCAGATGCACCAGAATCCTCGTTTCCCCTCCACTGCCATCCTGGCTTCTCCCCCAGGGAATCACGTCCCATGGCAGACCCAGCCTGGGGCCTGAGAGCTGAGCTCAGTCAAGATGTTAGATGCTGGGCAGAAGAGGCCAGCGGCTCCTGTGAGCTGGGCTCTGGCAGCTCGAGGTTTGAATCGTGTCCTCAGGACAGAGCAGCCGAGCCTGGGCTGCTGGAATAGGGCAGAGGGGAGGGACCAGGTCCTCCAAGGCCATGTCTCCCAGATCCTACCGCCAGGCCCAGGACTTCCCCTGCCAGGCTCCACCCACCCCTGAGAGAGGTGGCTCCCTCTCCAGGTCACTGGGCAAGATGGCAGCCCAAGCACTGAGAGTTGACTGGCTGGGACCTGGGTGGGGGGTGGGGATGGGGAGGGAGGGGGAAAGGGGACTTGTCAGGCAGAATGGTTTGGGAGGAGCGGAAAATCAGAAGCCCAGATGCAAAGGGTCAGATAAACCTAGTGTATCCAAAATGAGGGCCCAGGTAATGGAGTGAGGCTTCTAGAAGGAAGAGGGCTGCAAATCCCTGGGGAAGGTGAACTCTAAGAAGAGGGGCTGTGCCCTGGGCCCTAGAGAAGAGGCTGGTACCCCTGCAGGACTCAGCCAAGGTCAGTGCCCTACTCCATGGACAGTGGACTCTGCTGCAAGACCTGCAAGAGATGAGGTAAGGGCACCAGGAGAGGAGGATCCTGGGGGAGAGGGAAGAGGAGTGCCCACCCACCAACTTGCTTCTCTGCCTGAAGACCCCCTCATCAGTCCTTTAATACTTTCATCATCTCCTGAGCAGCAAGCACAAAGCCTGGAAAACAGGGAGGGGCTAGGGGCAGCTGAATTTAACTGAATCAAGTTTAAAGTTTTGAAACTCCTGGTTTAAACACAACTCCCTGAGACATTCTCACCCCAGGGAGGGTTAGTAAAATCGAGCCTTCCTTCAGTGATAGCTTCTGGAAGGAAGGTACATTTTGAGGGGGTTCTTGGAGGGAACACAACCAAAAGCAGCCCCAGTTGGGGGATGGGCAGTCCCTGACTTCATTTTACCCACCTCTGGCCCCTCAGCATCCCACTATAGGCCCAGGCCTCTGAAGTTACCCATGGAGCCCTAGGAGCAGGGGATCACCTTGATGCCATGGGAGGAGAGGGGCTTCAGGCTGTATGCTGTGGCTGCACCCTAACCCTAGCCCTTCTCCCTACATCTAGATTCCCTGGGGCTGGAAACATGAGGAGGAAGAGGATATAAATCCCTGAGGGCCAGGGATAGAAGGCAGAGCCCAGGGAGCCTGGGGTTGGGACGGACAGCTTAAGGGAGATGCTTCTCGGGAGATGCTTCTCTGAGCTAAAGTGTCTCGAGAAGCTCTGGGTTGAGGGAGAAGACCAACAGTCCCCAAAAGGGGCCTTATGGGTGGTGCCTGTTCCTCACCCAGGTGCTGCCTTTGAGGACTATGGGAAATCCATAATTAGGTACTTTGGGTGCAATCAGAAGGGATAATGGGTTCTCTCCCTTGGTTTCCACTCTGTACCAGGGATGCAGCTGCTCACATGGCCTCAAGAGCCCAGGTCTTCTACCTGCCTGTGGGCACCAAGCATCATTTCTCAGAGCTGGCCCAGATCCTGAGCCTCCTGCAGAAGGACCTGCGGGGTGTGGTGAGAGGGACAGGAGCGAGGACCACGGGGCTCAGCCTTCTTCTAGCACTTCCACAACCTCGGGCCCCTCCTGCCTTTGCCCTTTCCCCCCGGGACTCCCGTCAGGCACACTTGTGTCCGCGTCTGTGTGTGCATGCACAGGGGCATGCAGGCACACAGATTGCGTCTTCTCTCTGCCTTCCCTGCTCTCTGGAGATTCCCACAGACTGTCAGTACCAGCAGGGCCCTGGAGATCACTTGGTCCAGCTCCCACAATGACCAGAAGATAAGTGGGAATGGGCTGTGCCCACTGGTGGTGAAGTCCGCTCTTTCCTGTGCCCTACTCCATCTTGCTCTTTTCCTCGCCCTCTCCATCACCTTGTCTTTTGCTCTGTATTTCTCTCTCTCTTATCTCTAGAGCCTTCGGCCCCCTGAAGATCCCAGGTCCCAGGCCCTCCTGGCTGTTCCCACAAATAGGGACAAAAGAGCTGGGGTGGGGAGGCAGCTTTGTACCCTGTCCCCTCTCCAAGTTCCCTGGATGACAGCCAGGGTACCCCAACACTGGGAGAGGGAAACAAAACCCCACTGTGGTCCAGATTCTAGGCCCCCTCCTCCTTCTGAGTAAGAAGCTGATCTAAGATCTTAGAACATCTCTTTTCAGAGAGCAGCAGCCAAGGACCCTCGCTCACCTGGCAGGTCCCCAAGGGTTTCCTCATGCCTGCAGCCTGGCATCTTCCTGTTCTTCCTCCTCATCCAGACTGTAGGCTTCTTCTGCTATGTACACTTCAGGTGGGCATTCCCATTTGCAGGACTTGCCACACCTACCTGGCATCTCTTGGGTCTGGACCACAGAGATTCAGTTTGAGAGAGGGGATACTAAGTTTCCAGTGGGGAGATCCACATGGCCCACTAGCCGGCAGGGAGCAGTGCCCAAGTTAGGGCCAATTTTTTCCATAGAGATGCTGACTACCTGCTCAGCTGCTGGTCCCATCTGAGTCCTCTCTTCACAGAATTCACTCTCTAATGTGGGGAATCGACAAGTAACAGTCACATCCTTTGTGATCAGTGCCATGGCAGCAGGAAGCTCAGGGGCTTAAAAAGTGCTGGAAAAAGCACTGGAGCCAGCTTGGGGAGATCAGGGAATCACCTGGAAGGGATATTTGATATGGATCATCAAGGCAACTAGGAGTGTTTCTAGCCCAACAAGATTAAGTGAAAGCACTGATGTAGAGGAAACATCATGAGAAAAGACGTGGAGGCATGAAGAAAAAAAATATATATATATATCGGAGAAAAAGAGGCAAGTTCAGTACTGCTAGAGCTAAATGCTTGTGAAAATGGGCAAAGAGAATTTAAAAGTTTGGGGTCATGTCACAGTTTCTGCTTGATGAATGTTTGTAAACGAGTAAGAGAGATGTAAGATGTGCTAAGGAGCTCAGAAATGGGACAGTCCTTGTCAGTGGTATTTCAAGACAAAAGGAATCAGTACGGGCTGTGATGGTCCTGGAGGAGGAGTGGAGTATGCTGAGTTTCAAAAGCAGAGTGGGAGAGGAGATGGCCTGCAGCTGCGCAGAACAGCAAAGGTATGAGGGTGGAAATGATGACAGGCTTATGTTACACAGGAGTGCGATGGTAGTCATAAGGCTGGAGCCACCTGGGCAGAATTTGAATGCCAGGAAGAAAGTGTGGTACTGATGGAGCAGACCAAGGGTGTCATAGAAGTTCTTGGAGCAGGAGGTGCTGTGGTCCAGTGAGTGTAGGGCGGTGAATGCAGTAAATATAGAGCCTGCTCTCAAGAACCCAGAAGGGAGAACCCCAAGTGACCTTCTTCTCTCCCTGGCAGCAAGCAGAAGCTGGACAATGGCCTTCAGGACTATTTGTCCACATGCAGCCTTCCTCTGAGTTCTACACCACAAATCCCCAGGGTCCTGGGGGCTCTTCGGAGGCAGCCTTTCTACCCCAGCATACAGGCATGAAGACAGCATCGAAGCCCTGATGAAATGTCCACTTCTCATCCCTAGGAAGTCAACATGTACCTGGGGGTAGATGGTTTGGCTGGTGTCTTCTGCCTCTGGGTACCTAGCTCCTACCCACACCTTGGCTTTTGGGGACATCCACCCTTATTAAAGGCAATTTTCCTCTCCCCATGCTTTGATATGCTCATTTACCTTCCAGCATCACCTTAATCTCTGAAGACTTCAACTTCTTCCAGATGGTCACTGGGAGTGGGCTCCAAGCAGGCACGAAGGCCCAGGGCTGGATTGACTGCCAAAAAACCAAATACCCCACAGGCCTGAACTCAGGACTATGGTGGGAGATGGCATCACAGCTGTGTATAATTCTCTCCCCAAATTCACCCAAAACAAGGAAGGGTGCCTCCAAGTGCCCTTCCTGGTCTAGTCCAGCCAGCATCACCATGAACAACTCTCTCCCTGCTCCCTGTAGCTCCAGGGGTCAGCAGGGCAGGCGCGTGACTGAGAACTCTGAGAGGCAACCTATGGAGCCATAATTGGGATTCCCCACTCTCTGGTCTCCCTCCCTTTCTCAGCGTCAAGCTCTTTGGGCAGCTGCTAGGGCGGCGGGTTGGAAAGAAGGTTGGGGTAGAGCCCAGGGCTACTCGCACCTCCCAGCTGAAATCCTGGTTATCAGCTATCCGGAGGAGAAGGAAGTAGGGATAGCAGGGTTCTGGGGCGCATAAAAGCACAACTCATTCCCCTGGGTAGCAACCCCCACCCCCTCCCCTTAACGGCAGCCCCAATCCGTTGTCGGCAGTGCCCAGCGGAGCTTGGCTTGGAAGGAGGCACGTTGGGGAGGCGGGAGTGAGGCGCAGGCACGTGGTCCAGTCTGCTCAGCCCCGTGCATGCCCCCCGCCCCCTGTGAGGAGGGGTTTGGGGCTATGGAGGCGGGACCGGGCAGGGGCGGGCGGTGGGCGGTGCAGAGCGTGGGGCGCCTGCCTGCGGCGGGAGCTGTCCCTGAGACCTAGTGCTGAAGTAGGAGCGGACGTGCCTGGGTGCCCGCCGCGTGGTAATCGGCGTCCGGTGCCCGGGTCAGCGAAGACCATGGCGTTCATGGTGAAGACCATGGTGGGCGGCCAGCTGAAGAACCTCACTGGGAGCCTGGGGGGCTGCGAGGACAAGGGGGACGGGGACAAGTCGGCCGCCGAAGCGCAGGGCATGAGCCGAGAGGAGTATGAGGAGTATCAGAAGCAACTGGTGGAAGAGAAGTGAGTGGCATCCCTTCCTGGTTCCACGGCCCTCCCCACCCACCAAGAGCCGCCCGGCCCACCCTTAGGGCAGTCTCAGACCCCGAGCCCCTCCCCTACTTTTTCAGAGGAGGTAAGGGCCGGGCCCTCTAGGCTGCCCCCAGAGCCACCCCATCTCCAACCTAGAACCCCGCTCCACTTTTACATTCGGGCCCAGAGGGAGTGGGGGCAGGGGCAACAGGGGCCTGAGACGAGGTGGGGGCACGTGCATTTCTGAGGAAACAAGTAATCCCTTAATCCGATCTGGTCTCAGCCGTCTGTGTCTTCCAACTGGAGCTCCTCTGAGCCTGAGGCTCAGAGCAAAGCGCTGCAGCTGAGGGAGAATCAGTCATAGAGACAGATCCTGAGATGAGGACACTCTTGTGCGAGGACAATGCTGGGACAGAGAGGTAACTGGAGTGGAGTTAGAGGCTCAGCTCCACACTAGGCTGCTTGGTTCAGATCCTGGCTTCGCTTCTTTTTTGCTGGGTGACCCTAGACAAGTTATTTAACCTTTCTGTGCCTCAGTTTCTTCTTCTGTAAAATGTGGGTGGTGATAAACATGCTGTATATGTTTATGAGGGTTAATATTTAATGTACATAAACCGCTTAGCAAGACACCTGGCACATGGCAAACCATTAAATGTTAGCTATTATTTCACTTAATCGTGATTACAGTTTTGTGACCTGCAAAATCTTATCCTCATTTTACAAAACAGGAAAGTAAACGATTTACTCAAAGACAAAAAGTGGTAGTGGAGCCAGGATGCAAACCCGTGTCTGTCCCAAATACTTTTCCCCCACACTGACACAATCTGTCTGAAAAAGAAAAGACAGACCGAGTTAGACGCCACCTATGTTAGGGTCCGGAAAGCCAGACGGACGTGCCTCGATAGCTGCGTCGGGCGATGTGTGTGGAGGCAATAAAGGGCACTGTGATACCCGGGAGAGGCAGTGAAGATTAATCTTGGCTGGTCAGAGCACCCAACATACCGGCCCGCGGTCGGCGGGGGCGGGAGCCAAGTAAACTTCGGCTAGGACATAGAGACCCTTCCCGCCCCTTCCTCGCAGGCCCCGCCCATTTTCTCAGCCCCAACGGTGATTCCGCCCCCGGTGCCCCCACAGGATGGAGCGGGACGCGCAGTTCACGCAGAGGAAGGCAGAGCGGGCCACGCTGCGGAGCCACTTCCGAGACAAATACCGGCTGCCCAAGGTAAGCTTAGGACGCTGGGCTGCAAGACACATCTGGGACCCTGAGCTGTGAGCTCCGGACCCCTTTGCCGTACTCCTGGCGCTGCAACTCTCAAGAAGTGTTTGATTAAATGAACGATTCTTTCACTCCTTCCTTCATTCACGGTTAATTAGTGCCTGCCAAGGGCCAGGGCTTGACGCTGAGAGGTAGCCCAGTCCAGATGGGTTTGTGTTTCTGGAGTCAATCCAGGCCCCTTCTCTCCTCCATCCCCCACTCACCCAACCCAGAGTCAGGCCTAGGCATATGAGGAGTTGGAAAGCAGTAGAGTCTACCTCAGGGGTAAAATCTCTCGGTGCTTCTGAACACCCAAGGAGGGAGATGGACAGAGAGAAGGCAGCACCTTCTGTGTGCTCGATCTTCATGCCCTTACCTAACCCTTCAGTACCTCTGCCAGGCAGCTACTACCCACATCTAAAGATAAGGAAACTGAGGCTCAGAGAGATTAAGGGACGTAGCTATGGTCATACACAGCCGGAGAGTAACGGGAGTGGGAAAAGAGGTCAAGCCTGTACCTGCTGAGCCTGCACTTGCTCCCAGACCCTGGCTGCCTTCCAAAGTATGAAGTCTGTCTGCAGAGAGGAGAGTCAAGTACCCCCTTGATTGCCCAAGTAGCTAGGAGGATGTCTCTTCTAGGCTCTGCAGCATCAGATGACCATGTGAGAGTTCTCCTCCTATTGCCTAAGGAGGGAACTGAGGCACAAGCCACTCCCCCTGCCCGGAAGCTAGACTCTGAGGAGAAAGGGACGCACAGGCTTTACATGAACTTGACCTTCCACTTGAATCGGAGGATCAGATATGTGAACGTCATATTCAGTCATTCAGTACATGTTTACTTAGCCCCTGGCTGCCTCTGATTTCCCACAGAGCACTAGTCTTTTGAAAATCTCTCAAAGGGAGAGTCAAACTCAGCTAGGAATGGATCATCCTCAAATGCTTGCCCTAAGCATATAAGAGAAACAACTCTGCCATCAGAGAACTCTGAATACCCCAGGAGAGAGAAGACTTGGCTGTAACTGAGCAGAACATAAGTGGAAAGCCAAAGAGCCCCCAAAGGGACAGGGAAGTACAATGACCATCAGTAGGTAGGTGCTGTGCAAAGAGGACACAGATGTTGGAATGAGGGACGTCGGTTTACATTTAGCTCCCCAACTTCCTAGTGGTGTGACTTTGGGCAAATTACTAAAGTTATCTGAGCCTCAATTTCCTTATTTGTAAAATGGAGAAAATAATACCTACCTCACAAGGTTGTTGTGAGCATTAAAAGCACTCAGCTCAGTGTCAGCCATGTGACAGGTGTTGGATGAATGGAATTCATCACTGTGATGGGTAACATTCTTCAGTGTATTTAATGACAGTCCACACACAACTTAGCTGACTCAGTCTGACTCTGAAGTATTTTTATGTTGTCATTACTCACTGCACTAGTGTCTTACCTTCAGTATCTTAGGGTGAAGTCAGGCGGTGTGAAAGGGCAAGGTCTCCATATCCAAGCGTCAAAAGCTTGATCCTGGCATGGAGAAGGGGGGCTGAGTTCACTGGAACCTGGAATTCCAGAATCCTGGGGCCTGGAACACAGTCCAGGCTCCTCCTTGCCCCTCAACTCTGAGTCCCCACAGACCTGCAACCCCATCGCATCCCTTTCCCTCTTCCCTTCAGAACGAGACAGACGAAAGCCAGATCCAGATGGCAGGTGGAGACGTGGAGCTGCCCCGGGAGCTGGCCAAGATGATTGAGGAGGACACAGAGGAGGAGGAGGAGAGAGCCTCAGTCCTTGGGCAGCTGGCCAGCCTCCCTGGCTTAGACCTCGGCTCACTCAAGGACAAGGCCCAGAGCACACTGGGGGACCTCAAGCAATCAGCTGAGAAGTGCCACATCATGTGACTACTTCCCCTGGGGTGACCAGACGGCTGGGCCCACACAAGCGCTGAGAGCCTGTCCCAGCTTCCGGAGACCCATATCCCATCTTGGCTTTGTCTCCCTGCCCCAGGCCAGCCCTAGGACCCTTCTCATCCAGGGCTCCAGTCTGCCTTCTGCTCTCGCCCTCTCCACTGGGAGCAAAGTTCCCATTCCTCACCCTACCCCTCAGGACTCACCATCCCTACTCAGCCTGGGAAGGCCTCCCAGGATTGTAGGAATAGACCGGATCCTCTCTGACCATGCCCCCAAGTTCCTGCACACAAGAGAACCCATAGAGGGGCACACAGAGGGACATAGAGATCCTGGTGTGAGCAGAGGACTATGTCACGGATGCATCCTGGCACACACAGACACAAACACCAGCCAGCTCCCCGGGCGCCTCGCTCCTCTAGACACCAACACACAGATATGCTCAGGGGAGCTTTAAGCAGACACTTACAATAGACAGGAGGCCTGAGTTCAAGTCTCCACATTTATTCTCCTTAAAACCCACCACCCTTTCTGGGCCTCAATTCATCATCTATGAAATTGGAGTGGACTGGGTGATTTCTAAGACTTCCTAGCTTGGCCTCCCTGACCCTTGAGAGTCAGCCCCACACCCCTCCTTGGGTAGAGCAGCAGCTGCAGCCATAGTCTCAAGCGGCTGCCACTGTGGACTCTGGCTCTTGGAAGCTGAGTGACGCTATGTGAGGGGCTTAGTGCCAAGGATGAAGCTGGCATTGAACAGTAGCCCAGGAGGCTCCAGGCCTTCTCTGGGCCCAGGGCCCAGCCAATTTCTGTTCTGTTCCTGTAGAACTCTCTCTGGATTCCATAGCTGGATTTCCTCTCTCAGTTCAGTGAAAAATAAAAATTCCAAACGACTTGCCTATTTTACTTCTTACTGACCTCCAGGAGTCTCGGGTTTCACAGGCCCCAACCTTGCCCTTGGAGGGGTGTTCTCTACCTCCTCATCCACAGCTTCATAGGAGTGCCAACTCCTATAAGATACTCAAGCAGTCACCTAGATTGGCTGCACCAGGGAAGGCAGGGCCTCTGAGGCATTGCCTGAGCCTGCAGAAGGGGCTACGACTCGACCACAGGGGCCTCTGGCACCGGTGCCTATCCCTTTCCACATCTTGGCCATCAAAGGTGTAACTAAACGAAGGCAGGGCAACTGCCTTCCAGCCCAGGCACTGCTCTGTGACTGTGAGCAGGTCCCTTTCCCTCTCTGAGCCTGTTTCCTCCCCCGCTGTGATATTAAGAGCCTCCACTCAATAATAACACCACCTGGTTCAAAGGGTGGCCATTTGTAAAGTCCTTGGCACATGATGGACCATATCAATAAATGGTAACTTGTTCTTAAAAAAAAAAAGTGTAGAGTCCAAATCTCATCTTGCTCGCTTATGTGTGTGCTCCAGGGATGGGGGTTATCCAGGAGACCAACCAGCAGGCTCCGCAAGCAGGCCATCTCAGAGGCCTGAGAGGAGCAAGGTGCTACAGGCAGATCCTAGTGCCCCCATTTGACACCAGACTGTAGAAAAGCCAGCCAAGATTTACAGGCAGAAGAGCCATCTCGGCTCTTCTCGGTTTCAAGGGAAAAGCTTCCATTAGGCTCCTTTGTAAAATAAGAACAAGAAACGTAAAACCTGTGCAGTAGGTAATGTGGGGAGGGAGAGGTGGGAGAGAATGAGAGGACAATGAGTTAGGATGGTGGGGGCAGGGAGGGACGCAGGCCCAGGATCTGGGCAGTGATGCTCAGCTGTCACGCTGGGTCTTTTCTCTTGAACACCCCAGGGAAAGGGGCCTGGGCTGCCCCCAAGGGTGATCACGGGACAAAACCCCCTCCTGACCTTCCTGGAGCTGGAGGAGACCAAGTTGTGGGGGGTGGGCATGGGCCACCCTGGCAGCATCAGCAGCAAGGCCCACGTCAGCACTCCGCCCTCCAGGGGCCTTCTGCCTAATGGGACTGGACAGACCCTTTCCCCTCAGTGGTTTGCAAGACCAAAAGCAAAAGAGCAGGGATGTGGGCCATGGGGAGGCCAGGGGGTGAACACTCACTGAACCCTCACAAAATGGGCTGGCTGGGGCCTGGGGTTAGGGAGTGGGAGGGGGCCAAGCCCCGACTCTGGCTCCTTGCTCACAGCCTGAGAACCTTGAGGGGCCCTGACCTGTCTGCCTGTCCCTGGAATTGAGGTGGAGGGGGCAGTGAAGGCTCTGGGGCTCAGGCAGAGATGGGCAAGGAGGGCGGGCTGAGGGGTACGCAGGCTCTGCTCGCCACTCCGCCTCGCTCTTCCTTCCCCTGCTCTCTGGGCTTCCCTGTCAGCCCATGGCCCTCTCATCTGGATCTCCCACCCTCGGTCTCCTTCCCGGCTGACACCCACCCAACACCTACACCCTCAACGTGAGGCTGACCTGGCCGAGCTGGAGTCCCCCTTGCATCTGCTGCACTCTCAGCCCTCAGCCCCACAGTCCATCACTAGACTGCCACTCTCCTCCCATCCTGCTTCTACTTCCACTTAGACCATCACTTTCTTGATGATTAGTCCATCCTCCTGGTGTGATGTTAGAGCCACAAAGCCACTTACCACCAAAACTTTCCAGACCAATGCAAGTCCCACCATTAGGGCACCATAGTTTAGAAAAGGTATCGTTTTTCTCCTGGCCCCTCCCTCTGTTCTCTCCTTTCTTCCTTCTCACCCTGCAGGCAGTCTGAGGATACAGGACATGTTGACAGGTGATAAGACAGCCCCTCCAAACCCTGTCACTTTCAGGAGGAAGACAAGAGAGCTGGCCGGCCTGCCCCCTCTCACTCCCACCCTCAGGCTCTCTGGCTCCAGAAACAGGGGACTTCAGGGAGATAAGTGGCGACTCCTGGCCCCTGCCGGGCTCAAGTCCCCTTCTGCCTTCACCCGTGCAGACAGCCCAGGCCTGCTTCCCAGGAGGAGGAGGGGTACAGAGAGAAGTGACTTTCTGGAGGCCAGTGGGTCTCCAGGAAGGAGCTGGAGAGGGTGGTGATGGGTTTGGAGTTGAGAGGCTCTTCCCTTCCCCCAGTGGCCATATGGTCCCTCCTCCACCACTGGAGGCCCCGGCAGGGGCAGGCAACGGGACATCTGGGGGATGTCCGTTTGCTGAGCCCGAGCTGCTGGCAGTGCCTACTGACCCAGCTGAGTCCTGAGGCTGGGTTGGGGGTGGGGAGCTACACATAAGGGGAGGGCGAGGGAGCAATGAGTCTGCTGCCCTGCCTCCCACCCAGTGCCTGCCAGACATCGCTGTTCCCAGAATCCGTGTGAGGCTTGCTGGGTCTGGGGAAGCAGCAACGCTGAGGCTACCTTGTCTCTAATCAACAAGAACCGTGCCTGTGTCTGTTCGATCATGACTGCAAGTCTGTGTGGGGTCTGCATGGGTGAGCGTTTTTGTAGGTGTCTCTGGCCCGTGGCCTGTTAGTATCTGTGTGTGTGTGGCAGGGGTGGGTGTGAGTTACTCTGGGGAAAGTGCAGTGCCCCCTTCTTTCACACTCCAGCCTCCGGGTTGGGCCACCTCCCTCTCAGGGAGGGCCTGGATGGCAGCTGGCCTCTGAGGACAATGGCCCTTCTAGACGACGTCCCTCAGGAACCAAGGTTCTGTGTCTCTCCTCACCCCAGGTGGTCAGACAGGCTGGCCAGAGACGCCTGGGTCCCTCAACCTGCTCCAGAGGCCCATCCGCTTCTCCCAGGGCTGGCCCCTTGGGAGACAGAGGGCCCAGTGCTGGCTGGGCTGGGGGGACTTGGTGGAGGTGAGAGGACAGGCAGGGTGAGCACCCAGAGGCTGGGAGGGAGAGGTGGCCTGCCCTGTCTTGGGCACTCTCGAAGTGTTAAAGGTGAGAGATGGAAATTCTCACTCCTAGGAAAAACAACGTATTAAAAAAGAAGTTTAGCATATTTCCGACAGGCCTCTGTCATTTAAAGAAAACCCTGGGGAGCCCCACCTCCTCTGGCTGGGCTGCCTCCCTCCCTGGCAGGTGGCTTAGACACATAAACACCCTTCCCCAGGGCCGCCTCCGCCTCCAGGTCCTTCCCATACCCAGTGCCCTCATGGGGGCCCACTCCCTGCCACAATCACATGCAGAACAGTATCGGGCCCCTGTGCTCAGATGGCCAATGTGGGCGTCACAAATAGAAACTGGGGCCTCCAGGGCCAAGCTTTTACCCCATTATCCTTCTATTCGGTTGTCTTTCACAAATCCCATCCTTCCCCATTCCCACTCTCCCTCCCATCCATTTCTCTCAATTTATCCACCCAACTGGATCCATTCCTTCTCCTCCTTCCTTCTCATTTTACTCAGAGGGTTTTCTGTCCAGCCCACTCCCAGAAATAATCTGAATGTATCCCTCTGAAAATAACATCTTTGAATTCTGTGTGCCAGGCTCATTTAATCCTCGTAGGTTCCCATAGGGCACTTACCTTCATCCTCATTTTACTGAGAAACAGGCTACTCAATGGGTCCCAAGCTTCAGACACACAGAGCAAGGCCAGGATTTTAGCTCTGCTTCCTGCCTTCCGGGTCACTGCTCCACACTGCCACCCAACGGTCAGGCTTCTGGAGAAGTTAGCCCTTTAAGATCTGCATGGAAGGCTGAGCAGCGAGGGAACTTGGGCCTTGGTGGCTGCCCAAGGGGACAAGCTCCATCTCTCTAGGTCTCCAAAGATGTTCCTCCCACCAGAGGGTGGGCGGAGGGCTGCTGGAAACCGCCTCAAACTTGGGGAGCCCTGGGGAGCTGAGCATGAGCACGACACCCTAGACAATGCCCTTCCCCTAAACGGCTCCTTGGCCCAGGGTGAGAGGCGGTGTAGCGCCAGGTCCTGTCTGGGACGGAGTATGCAGCACAGAATCACTCCTGCCACCGGGCCATCCTCCCCGGGCAGACAGGAAGGGCCTTCCCTGAGCTCTGAGGCCTGCACTTGCAGTTCCCCACTGCTCTCCTGGGCGGTGGGAGGCCTGGTGGCCAGTCAGCCTGGCTCTCCCGGAACCCAGGGGGCTGAGGGCAGGGGGCAGATGTGGCTTTCACTCCCCAGACCCTGTGACCTCCCCCAGCCTCCCGCATTCCACCCAGCTTTTCCTGGAGCCCCTCTAGCCCCAGCCTGTGAGCTGGGGCTCTCTCTCCTGTTTTTCCCAAGGCAAGAAGAGAAAAACAAATTCAGAAAATAATTTAATAGAAAAACAATTTACACCCAGTCTCCTATAGGGAAGGCAGACAACTCTTGCCCCAAGGAGGCATTTAAGGACAGAAGGATTAGAAATCACTAACATCCTCTCTGATTGTTTAGAAAAGGCTAAATAACTCCAGGTAGACATATTCTTTCCAGGTTCTCCTGGAAGCCCACGTAGGGGATTGAGGAGAGAGTAATAGTGCCACTGGAGAGATGGGGAGAACCCAGGCCAGGAAAGGGGAGGGAGCTTGCCTGGAGTCACACACTGGTGGAACAGCCGTGTCAGACCCAGGATCAGGTCTCTGGATCACTGGTTCCCCCAGAGCCCGCATGCCCCCCCATCCCAGGCCTGGACCAGCTCTGCGGTCAGTACAGGCATTCCTCAGAGGGATGAAGGTGGGAGGGATGAGGATTGAGGACCCGTCCCCTTATGTACCCCAGACCAGGGCAAGAACAAGGCATGGGTTTCTCAAATTTGTCCCATCTCTACCAAAGATATTATTTTCATGCATGAAAGATAATCTTAAAATATTGAGAGGGTAGGCTGGGGTCAGCTCCCAGGAAGACTGGTTGAGGAGCTCTGCAGGGCTGAGTGCATATGATGGGATGGGTGGTCCCTGAGGGGTCTTGGAAGCCCTGTTCCAGTGCATAGCGGGAGGTGAGGCTCCCAGGAAAGACAAGGGTGGGCACAGCTGCCTGATGGCAGGGAGTGAAAAGAGCAGGAGTGCCCTGCAGGGCCCTCATCTCAGAGTAAAACCAGAAATCAACAGGCTCGGCGCCCAGCAACCACCAAACAACAAAAGTCACGCGACAGAAACACACTTCTCCCAGAGTTCTGCCCCCCCTCCCCCCCC